>JACEEZ010005342.1:10993-75993 GCA_016584305.1 Chionoecetes opilio | reverse complement strand
CTCATTTGTCTTTATTTGCCTCCTGTGTTCTCTGTTTGAGCAGCGCCATCTGTAGCTCATTGCCGTTGACCTTTGCCCTCTCCCTGACCTGTGTGTGGTGCTGGCTGGCCACCTGGTCCCTCAGGTTCAGCTGTTTGATGGTGTAGTCAGAGGAGGTCCTGAGAGAGAGAGATAAGGGAGCAGGGTGTATATTAGGTACCGTGTTAGGGTCTATATATAAGGTATTAGTATATAGAGGTTAGGTATTAGGGTATATAGGTTAGGTATGAGGCTATATAGGTAAGGTATTGGGGTATAGAGATAAGGTATTAGTATATAGAGGTTAGGTATTAGGGTATATAGGTTAGGTATGAGGCTATATAGGTAAGGTATTGGGGTATAGAGATAAGGTATTAGTATATAGAGGTTAGGTATTAGGGTCTATAGGTAAGCTATTAGGGTATATATATAAGGTATTAGTATATATAGGTTAGGTAACAGGGTATATAGGTAAGGTATGAGGGTATAGGTAAGGTAGTAGCAAAGGTGGGCGCGTGCACTCCGATTTTGTGTTCTGCGTTCCGGTGTGCACTACCAAAATTCGGTGTGCAGGGGCCCGAAAATCTGAACTGTGAGCGAAGAGAGTGGAGATCTACTTGAATTTCGCACTCCTCTCTGGCGCTCCAATCAAAGACGACTTTTCCTAAACAATTTCAGCAGGAGGACTACAAAGGCCTGAAGGAGTGACCACAGACTACTTTAACTTGTGATTTTTGTTAGACAGTGATTTTTGTTAGACAGTGATTTTTGTTAGACAGTGATTTTTTGTTAGAGTGATTTTTTGTTAGACAGTGATTTTTTGTTACAGTGATTTTTTGTTAGACAGTGATTTTTTGTTAGACTTATTTTTTGTTAGACAGTGATTTTTTGTTAGACAGTGATTTTTTGTTAGACAGTGATTTTTTGTTAGACTGATTTTTTGTTAGACAGTGATTTTTTGTTAGTGATTTTTTGTTAGACTGATTTTTTGTTAGTGATTTTTTGTTAGACAGTGATTTTTTGTTAGACAGTGATTTTTTGTTAGACAGTGATTTTTTGTTAGACAGTGATTTTTTGTTAGACAGTGATTTTTTGTTAGACTGATTTTTTGTTAGACTGATTTTTTGTTAGACAGTGATTTTTTGTTAGACAGTGATTTTTTGTTAGACAGTGATTTTTTGTTAGACAGTGATTTTTGTTAGACAGTGATTTTTTGGCTTGACAGTGATTTTTTGTTAGACAGTGATTTTTTGGCTTGACAGTGATTTTTTGTTAGACAGTGATTTTGTGACTTGACAGTGATTTTTTGGCTTGACAGTGATTTTTTGGCTAGACAGTGATTTTTTGGCTAGACAGTGATTTTTTGGCTTGACTGATTTTTTGGCTTGAGTGATTTTTTGTTACAGTGATTTTTTGGCTTGACAGTGATTTTTTGGCTTGACAGTGATTTTTTGGCTTGACAGTGATTTTTTGGCTAGACAGTGATTTTTTGGCTTGACAGTACAATTTTTTCATAATACATAAGGTAAATAACTTCTTGAAGCTTTTTTTTTATTATATAGCTACTTTTTGTGAGCGCTGATCACACCGGGCCGGCTGACAAAACAGAGCGCAGATAAATTGTTATTCTTATTATTCTTGTGATGACTTACTTGGCCAGGGAGAAGTGTATTATGGCCCCCACCACCATGAACACCACGGCCCCCGCGGCGATGGTGGAGTTGGACCTCTTGTTGACGCCCTTGAGGCCATAGTACGGCTGGCCTTCCTTCCCCGCAAACTCCGCCTTGTCCCGATGCTCCCAGAGGCTGTCGTCGCGGAAGATTCTGTGCGGAGATAAGAAACGAAAAAGTGATACGAGACGGGTTCAAATAATGTGTTTTTACTGTTAACTTAATAAAGATAGGTCAAAGTTTTATCAATGTTATATAATTATCGATAAGGGGCAAAAATTATGTGTTTATACTCTGAATACAGTACAGTAAAAACCTCCTATTTCAAGCATAACTTCACTCTTATACCATATCCTCAAATGTCAAATACGAGGCTCAAATAAGATACGTCATAGTTATAAAAATTTCCGAGGCTCAAAATTATGTGTTTTTACTCTGAATGCAATAAAAATCTAATATTTCTATCATAATTCCACTCTTCTGTAAGATACGTCATAGTTATATCAATTTTCACGGGTCTGAAATGATCTATTGTTACTCATAATACAATAGAAATCATATATTTTCTAGCATAATTCTATTCTTCTATATCTTTCCTGTCATTTCACTGTTAGCCCATCCTCTCTAGATGTCTACAAACTCTTTCACTAATTCATTGATGCCTTTCCTATCAATAGATTCAGACCTCATCAACTAACTAACTTACTAACACAAAGATACAGTTTTATCAGAGGGGCAATAACAACATAAGAACATAAGGAAGCTACAAGAGGCCGTGAGACATAAGAACATAAGGAAGCTACAAGAGGCCGTGAGACATAAGAACATAAGGAAGCTACAAGAGGCCGTGAGACATAAGAACATAAGGAAGCTACAAGAGGCCGTGAGACATAAGAACATAAGGAACCTACAAGAGGCCGTGAGACATAAGAACATAACGAAGCTACAAGAGGCCGTGAGACATAAGAACATAAGAACATAAGAACATAAGGAAGCTACAAGAGGCCGTGAGACATAAGAACATAAGGAAGCTACAAGAGGCCGTGAGACATAAGAACATAAGAACATAAGAACATATGGAAGCTACAAGAGGCCGTGAGACATAAGAACATAAGAACATAAGAAAATAAGGAAGCTACAAGAGGCCGTGAGACATAAGAACATAAGGAAGCTACAAGAGGCCGTGAGACATAAGAACATAAGAACATAAGAACATAAGGAAGCTACAAGAGGCCGTGAGACATAAGAACATAAGGAAGCTACAAGAGTTTTTTTTTTTTTTTTTTTTTTTAACATCACAAAGGACTAGCGTGTCAAAGGGCTCCTCCCCTACTTACACCCTTCCCCTGGGCGCGTTGGTCCTGAGGTCGCCGTAGGACTGCATGCCGGGCCGCCCCTGCACCTGGAGCTCAGAGTCGTAGGCCTGGCGGAGGCCCGGCTTGTTCAGCACAGAGTAGGCCGCGTTGATGGCCACGAAGCGCTGGTGGCACTCCGACGACCCGGGGTTGGTGTCCGGGTGGCACTGTGAAGGGAGGAGCCATAGGTGTTTTATTAACCCCATGAGACACTAGAACGTAATTTCCATTGTAATTTGGGTACCATTAGACGATTTGTAGTGACTATAAGCAATGTTTTATAGCTATGACCTGTTTAGTAGCCTTGTCCACTAACTAATGTCGGTATATTCAGTTACTTTCCGTTATTTTATGGCTCGACAACAGACATTTTTTTTATAGCAAAGGGAAGATCTGGGCGTGAAGGAGGTTAACAGTTGCTTCTCCTATATACTTATCTATGTATCTTTACCTTCAAAATTACTTCCATACCTTTAATAATACAAACCTTCAACGCCAAAAACCACAATGTATTTACTGTATAATTTCTGCCTCTTAAGAACCAGAAATTATGCTTAATGCCAAAGTCTTTCAAGTAGCAGTTGCATTTTCGAACTATTTTGAAGCGTTACCTCTTTGGAGAGACGAATGAACTGGTCCTTCACTTCAACGGCAGTGCAGTCTTTCTTGAGGCCCAGGATGTCGTAGTGATTCTGGCGCGGAACCCTGAAAAGTAAAGGAAACACATCAGTCAACAAACTATCATCATAGAAAAATATGTAGGGAGTGAGAGGGATAGGGATAGATAGGTTACTTAATAGGTGAAGTGAGAGGGCAAGGATAGATAGGTTACTCAATAGGTGAAGTGAGAGGGATAGGGATAGATAGGTTACTTAATAGGTGAAGTGAGAGGGATAGGGATAGATAGGTTACTTAATAGGTGAAGTGAGAGGGCAAGGGATAGATAGGTTACTTAATAGGTGAAGTGAGAGGGCAAGGGATAGATAGGTTACTTAATAGGTGAAGTGAGAGGGCAAGGGATAGATAGGTTACTCAATAGGTGAAGTGAGAGGGCAAGGGATAGATAGGTTAATTAATAGGTGAAGTGAGAGGGATAGGGATAGATAGGTTACTTAATAGGTGAAGTGAGAGGGCAAGGGATAGATAGGTTACTCAATAGGTGAAGTGAGAGGGCAAGGGATAGATAGGTTACTCAATAGGTGAAGTGAGAGGGCAAGGGATAGATAGGTTACTCAATAAGGGGAAGGTGATGTATAGGTGAAGTAAGGGGGATAGATAGGTTACTTAATAGGTGAAGTGAGAGGGATAGGGATAGATAGGTTACTAATAGGTGAAGTGAGAGGGAGGGATAGATAGGTTACTTAATAGGTGAAGTGAGAGGGCAAGTGATAGATAGGTTACTTAATAGGTGAAGTGAAAGGCTAGGGATAGATAGGTTTAAAGACACAGTTGATACATCTAGTTTACTATTAGTTATATGCAGGTTGCAGGCTAATATTATCTTAATAATCAATAACGCAGTAGACTATGATAATCTATCGACAGAGGCAGTATAGTTTACCTGCCAATTTGAGTACATTTATAGGGATGATTTAGTTTACTTATGTTTATTAGCTGTATAGTTATTATCTAGTTATCTTGAGGTTATCTTATGGTATAGATAAGTATTATTATCGACTTGGGGGGCAAGGAAGGTAGGTTACTGATAATTGGAATAGACGGAGTTGGATAACAGTACCATATAAAGTAAGGGCAGAAATGGTATAGAAATAGAAAGATAGAAGCTCTTATAGAAGGAGCGAGCAGTGTAGAAGCGCCAAGTTAAAGTGAAGTGCAGAAGATAAGCAAGATATGTTTCATATCATAAAAAAAAACTAAGGTTACTAAATAATAAGGCAAATAATAGTACTAATAGTGAGTGAGGAAGATAGATGGTTCCAAAGTGAAGTGGAGGATCGGATGATGGTTTTAGTGGTGAGTGGAGGGAGGGATATGTATATGGTGAAGTGAGGGGATGGGATAGATAGGTTACTTAATAGGTGAAGTGAGAGGGCTAGGGATAGATAGGTTACTTAATAGGTGAAGTGAGAGGGATAGGGATAGATAGGTTACTTAATAGGTGAAGTGAGAGGGCAAGGGATAGATAGGTTACTTAATAGGTGAAGTGAGAGGGCAAGGGATAGATAGGTTACTCAATAGGTGAAGTGAGAGGGATAGGGATAGATAGGTTACTTAATAGGTGAAGTGAGAGGGATAGGGATAGATAGGTTATTTAATAGGTGAAGTGATAAGGATAGGGATAGATAGGTTAACACAGTCTCTATCCTCTAGCTTTCCTATCTATCTATTATCAGCTTTCACTCTCTTATCATCCTTATAATCATTGCCTGACCTGATATCTTCTACAGCTATCTTTTTCTACCTTGCCTAATTTTGATCTATTTATCTGTATTGATCTTATCTTCCACATCTATCTTTATCTACCTTGCTTAATCTTTATCTAGTTATCTTTATTTATCTTATGCGTATAGCTAAGTATTAATTATCCGACCTTGGGGGGACCGAAGGTAGGTCGGATAATTGGAATAGTCGGATGTTGGGATATCACAGTAACCATAAACGTAAGGACAAAATGGTATAGAACATAAAAGATGCAGCTCTTGAAGGCCGAGCCAGTGGTAGACGCCAAAGTAAAATTCATGCATAAATAAAGCCACAAATCAATGTTTTCTATACACTAAAAAAAAAAACTAAGTAAAATAAATGGCCAAAACAAGACACAATGTGGTGGTGAAAAAAGTCGGTTGTTTGGACAAGTCGGATGTTTGGAGGTCGGATGTGTGTGTGTGTGTGTGTGTGTGTGTGTGTGTGTGTGTGTGTGTGTGTGTGTGTGTGTGTGTGTGTGTGTGTGTGTGTGTGTGTGTGTGTGAGGAGAGGAACTGTATTATGCTGTCCAGGGGCATGGGGTGTGTGTGTGTGTGTGTGTGTGTGTGTGTGTGTGTGTGTGTGTGTGTGTGTGTGTGTGTGTGTGTGTGTGTGAGGAGAGTGGGAATTTGGCTATATATCTATCTTTGGCTCCCGTAACCACCTCAACACCTTGCCGAGACTTGCTTTTTTTTTTTTTTTTTTTAAGTTCTGGGTGTGCAAGGGTTAATAATGATACAGCGCACCACCACAACGCTGACCCTCGCCTCACCTCAGCGTGCAGAGGGTGTGTGGGTGGTGGCAGCGCAGCCGGCCACAGCGACTCAGCAACAGCCGCCTGCTCAGCCGCACGTGCTGCTTCAGCGTCTCGGTCTGCATGATCACCGCTGATCACCGCTGATCACCGCTGATCACCTCCCCACCGCTGACCAACACTGAGACACAATACCACGAAGTTTAAGTAAATCGGGAGAAGAAAAAATAATAATAATAATAATAAAAGAATTGGTGTAGAATTTAATACAGTAGTTACAAGGGTAAAAAAGGCTGTGTTTCTCTTGCTAAAAAATATAATCAATTGTGTAGAACTTAATACTAATATGGGACTAAGAAGGAAGTATTTCTCTTGCTAAAAAAATAAAAGCAAGTGGAGTAGAAATTAATAGCTATATGGGAAAATATGCCAGTGTTTCTTATGCTACAAAATAAATAAACTGGTGAAAAATGTTATACTTATATGGGACTACCAAGGAAATGTCTCTCTTGCTAAAAAATAAAAGAAAGTGGTGTAGAAATTAATAGCTATATGGAAAAAATATGCCCGTGTTTCTTATGCTACAAAATAAATGAACTGGTGAAAAATGTAATACTGATATGGGACTAAGAAGGAAATGTTTCTCTTGCTAAAACATAAAAGAAAGTGGTGTAGAATTTAATAGTTATATGGAAAAAATATGCCCGTGTTTCTTATGCTACAAAATATAATAAATTGTGTAGAACTTAATACTTATATGGGACTAAGAAGGAAATGTTTCTCTTGCTAAAAAAAATAAAAGCAGGTGGTGTAGAAATTAATAGCTATATGGGAAAATATGCAAGTGTTTCTTATGCTACAAAATAAATGAACTGGTGAAAAATCTAATCGTTATATTGGGATTAATAAGGAAATATTTCTCTTGCTAAAAAAAATAAAAGAAAGTGGTGTAGAAATTAATAGCTATATGGGAAAATATGCCCGTGTTTCTTATGCTACAAAATAAATGAACTGATGAAAAATGTAATACTGATATGGGACTACCAAGGAAATATTTCTCTTGCTAAAAAAATAAAAGCAAGTGGTGTAGAAATTAATAGCTGTATGGGAAAAAAATGAAGTGTTTCTTATGCTACAAAATATAATAAATTGTGTAGAACTTAATACCTATATAGGACTAAGAAGGAAATATTTCTCTTGCTAAAAAAAATAAAAGCAAGTGGTGTAGAAATTAATAGTTGTATGGGAAAATATGCCTGTGTTTCTTATGCTACAAAATATAATAAATTGTGTAGAACTTAATACTTATATGGGACTAAGAAGGAAATGTTTCTCTTGCTAAAACATAAAGGCAAGTGGTGTAGAATTTAATAGTTATGTGGGAAAAATATGCCAGTGTTTCTTATGCTACAAAATAAATGAACTGGTGAAAAATGTAATACTTATATGGGACTACCTAGGTAATGTTTCTCTTGCTAAAAAAAATAAAAGCAAGTGGAGTAGAATGTAATACTAGTTATATGGGAAAAATATGCCAGTGTTTCTTATGCTACAAAATAAATGAACTGGTGAAAAATGTAATACTGATATGGGACTAAGAAGGAAATGTTTCTCTTGCTAAAACATAAAAGAAAGTGGTGTAGAAATTAATAGCTATATGGAAAAATATGCCCGTGTTTCTTATGCTACAAAATAAATGAACTGGTGAAAAATGTAATCGTTATATTGGGATTAAGAAGGAAATGTTTCTCTTGCTAATTATAAGAAATTAAATTATACGAAATTGCTGTAACATTAAATTACATGGGAACAAATAAGTGTTATTCATGCTAAAAAAAACTAGAAATTGGTGAAAAATTCAATAGTCACATGGAAAAAAAGGAAGTATTTCATATGCTATAAATAAATAAATAAATAAATAAATAAATAAATAAATAAATATTCGTGTAAAATTAATAGTTACATGAGTTACAGAGTTACTACATATATTATCACATCTTGAAGCCATCACAACAGGAATATGGGCGCCGTATCTCTAGCCACGGGGGATTTATAGGCATACGTCTCCCTATCTTGAAGCCATCACAACAGCAATATGGGCGCCGTATCTCTAGCCACGGGGGATTTATAAGCATACGTCTCCCTATCTACAGCCAGTCTGTATTAGTATATTAGTCACACAAGTGAAATATTACAGTATACAGAGTAATGCATCAAATAACAGACGTGATATAGTGAATTACAAGGCTACATTACCTAAAAAGTTAATAATACATAACCTTGCACCACACTCGCAGCCCTGAGATGATTCATGTCAAGGTCATCTTATTATTCATCTCAGCCGGTTATTCATGTCACTAATAATCTCTCTACACCTTTCTCTATACACTCGGTTCCCTTACCATGTTTTAAGGCAGTTGTTAAGGTATAATGAGGTAGTTAGGCCGCTTGTTTCGTGGACTTTCCTTTCTAGAGCTCCTTCTCGTCCCTGTGGTGGTCTCGGTCTGGGTCTTGGCAGCAATGTTCGGATTTTGGCCATGGCTTTCTGTTCATTTATAGATTTATTACGAAACTATGAGTAAATTTACAAAAGAATCTATGGTTGAATAGTAAAATCATATCTAATTTAACTTGATCTTTATGTTTACTAGCTTTAATAGTGTGAAATTTGTTTTTTGTAGAGATTGAAGTCCCATAACACAGCCGAACACTCCAAGGGTTTGTTATTGTTTATGTAATCGAAGAATAATTTCCATACTCTTGATTTTGAATGCTTGAAGAAAGATTAATTCGGCTTAAGTTATGATTAAGCACATAGATAATGCCTAACTTATATTGATGATGATAAAGTATATGTCTTTCGCTTCAAAATTATACTAAACTGAGCTCTGAGACAAATAATATATGTCAGATAAGAGCCTTAAAAGTCCATTACTCCATAGTTCACGCTCTTCCCCCGTACTGTAATGTTACATATACAGTAAAACCTCTCATATTGGGACTAATTGGGCCAAGGAGTGGTCCGAGTAATGCAAGGATCCGAATAATGGGGGGCTATGTATAAAAAAAAAAAAAAATTCCAGGTGTATATAAATGATATAGCTAGGAAATTTCTATCCCTAAAATTAAAAAAAAAAAAAAAAAAATTCTAGGCGTATATAAATTATATAGCTAGGAGATTTCGACCCCCTAAAAAAAAAAAAAAAAAAAAAAAAATTCTAGGTGTATATAAATTATATAGCTAGGAAATTTCGACCCCTAAAAAATAAAAAAAAATAAAAAAAATAAAAAAAAAAAAATAAATAAAGGTCCGAATAATGTCAAGGTCCGAATAATGAAGGTCCGAATAAGAGAGGTTTTACTGTACCTTCTCCTGACTAGTCTCTCACCTTCCCTTCTATTCACACCACACCTATCTCTCCTCAAAACACTTATTTCCACTTATAACTTAATCTTCAGTAATAATTATTCTAGTCTTACTTGCATATGTAGCTGTTTAAACTGCTACCATATATAACACTAAAGTCGCCAGGACAGTTTTTATTTTTATTTACAGACGTCTAAACTAACTGGCGACCTTAGTGTAGGTCCCCACTCTGGTGATATTCTCGTAATGTGTTCATTTCTACCCATAATATGACACAGGTGAAGACAACTCTCCAGATAGCCCCTTCTAACTGTCCTGAAATCATGGATGTAGAAATGGAAGTATGAACGCCACCACACGTCTGTACATCGAAATAAACGTTGTCCTGGCGACTTTAGTGTTATCTACCGTAGGGCACTAAGGAGGCTGAGGGCGTGGGTTCCGGGAGATGGGAGTGTATAGGGGTCTGATAGGATATATGTTAAGCCACCAATAACAGTCCCCACATTGGCAAACCACCTTTATTCTCATCATAAATATAAACCTTAGGAGCTACAAATTGAATACTGATCAACTTTTGGCTTCATAATAAATAATTTAGCACTCATATTTTGGCCACATAGAAAAATTGGCAGAATGTGTGATGAATTAGAGATGTATGAGTATAGTAGAGGCTGTGGGTACTAGAGGATAGAAAGCTGAATAGAACAATGCTAGAGTATGTTAGAGAAAGGGAAGAGAAAAAAATGAGGGTACTAGAGGATAGAAAGCTAAATAGAACAATGCTAGAGTATGTTAGAGAAAGGGAAGAGAAAAAAATGAGAGGGTTAGAACAGGCTAGGAAGGAATGCTAGGATAGAACAGGCTAGGAAGGAATGCTAGGATAGAACATCAGACCATCAGAAAGTAAGGAAGCTACAAAAGGCCGTGAGACCTACATGTGGTAGTCCCTGACAGGAATACACGGAAACTGCTCTGTTGCAGCCACACCCTTGGAGAAAGTTGTTAGGAATGAGTGTCAGAGATATAAATACACACATAAATAACTTCATACCACTGGGAATGATGTCTTAAATACAAATTGAGTACTTAGTCCTTATGTCTTTAAGTACAAATTAAAACTTTGTTCTTATGTCTTAAGTACAAATTGTCTGTTCTTATGTCTTAAGTACAATTTAAAACTGTTTTTATGTCTAAAGTACAAATTAAAACTTTGTTCTTATGTCTTAAGTACAAATTAAAACTTTGTTTTTATGTCTTAAGTACAAATTAAAACTTTGTTCTTATGTCTTAAGTACAAATTAAAACTTTGTTTTTGTCTTAAGTACAAATTAAAACTTTGTTTTTATGTCTTAAGTACAAATTAAAACTTTGTTCTTATGTCTTAAGTACAAATTGTCTGTTCTTATGTCTTAAGTACAAATTAAAACTTTGTTTTTATGTCTTAAGTACAAATTAAAACTTTGTTCTTGTCTTAAGTACAAAATGTCTTAAGTACAAATTGTCTGTTCTTATGTCCTAAGTACAAATTAAAACTTTGTTCTTATGTCTTAAGTACAAATTAAAACTGTTCTTATGTCTTAAGTACAAATTAAAACTTTGTTCTTATGTCTTAAGTACAAATTAAAACTGTTCTCATGTCGTAAGTACAAATTAAAACTTTGTTCTTATGTCTTAAGTACAAATTAAAACTGTTCTTATGTCTTAAGTACAAATTAAAACTTTGTTCTTATGTCTTAAGTACAAATTAAAACTGTTCTCATGTCTTAAGTACAAATTAAAACTTTGTTCTTATGTCTTAAGTACAAATTAAAACTTTGTTCTTATGTCTTAAGTACAAATTAAAACTTTGTTCTTATGTCTTAAGTACAAATTAAAACTTTGATCTCATGTCTTAAGTACAAATTAAAACTTTGTTCTTGTCTTAAGTACAAATTAAAATTGATCTTATGTCTTAAGTACAAATTAAAACTTTATTCTTGTCCTAAGTACAAATTAAAACTTTGTTCTTATGTCTTAAGTACAAATGAAAATTGTTCTTATGTCTTAAGTACAAATTAAAACTTTGTTCTTGTCCTAAGTACAAATTAAAACTTTGTTCTTGTCTTAAGTACAAATTAAAACTTTGTTCTTATGTCGTAAGTACAAATGAAAATTGTTCTTATGTCTTAAGTACAAATTAAAACTTTGTTCTTGTCCTAAGTACAAATTAAAACTTTGTTCTTGTCTTAAGTACAAATGAAAACTTTGTTTTTATGTCTTAAGTACAAATGAAAATTGTTCTTATGTCTTAAGTACAAATTAAAACTTTGTTCTTGTCTTAAGTACAAATGAAAACTTTGTTCTTATGTCTTAAGTACAAATTAAAACTTTGTTCTTATGTCTTAAGTACAAATTAAAACTTTGTTCTTGTCCTAACTACAAATGAAAATTGTTCTTATGTCTTAAGTACAAATTAAAACTTTGTTCTTGTCTTAAGTACAAATGAAAACTTTGTTTTTATGTCTTAAGTACAAATTAAAACTTTGTTCTTTTGTCTTAAGTACAAATTAAAACTTTGTTCTTGTCCTAAGTACAAATTAAAACTTTGTTTTTATGTCTTAAGTACAAATGAAAACTTTGTTTTTATGTCTTAAGTACAAATTAAAACTGTTTTTATGTCTTAAGTACAAATTAAAATTGTTCTTATGTCTTAAGTACAAATTAAAACTTTGTTTTTATGTCTTAAGTACAAATTAAAACTTTGTTTTTATGTCTTAAGTACAAATTAAAATTGTTCTTATGTCTTAAGTACAAATTAAAACTTTGTTCTTATGTCTTAAGTACAAATGAAAACTTTGTTCTTGTCTTAAGTAAACATTAAGTCTTAGCTCAGACTTAAAGCACCAACACAGACTAGACTTTCACAGCTTGCATAATCATCATTACTCCTTCCAACAACAAATACCTTAACCCCTTGAGGCCCAGAACGTAATTTCCATTGTAATTTGGGTACCATTAGAAGATTTTAATGACTATAAGCAATAATTTATAGCTATGACCAGTTTAGTATCCTTGTCCACTAACTAATTGGATATATTCAGCTACTTTTCGTCATTTTATGGCTCGACAACAGCAATATTTTTTATAGCCAAGGAAAGATCTGGGCGTGAAGGGGTTACCATGAGTCCCTAAACAGCCTATGGTCAGTACTTGATGCTCCTCTTGGCGGCCAGGATGGTGTTCCGCATGAGCATGGCCACCGTCATGGGCCCCACCCCGCCAGGCACAGGGGTGATGTAGCCGGCCTTCTCCACACAGCCTGTAAACAAGGGAAGATGAAGCTATTATAAGTATGCACAGAATACACACAGCCTGTAAACAAGGGAAGATGAAGCTATTATAAGTATGCACAGAATAGACACAGCCTGTAAACAAGGGAAGATGAAGCTATTATAAGTGTACACAGAATAGACACAGCCTGTAAACAAGGGAAGATGAAGCTATTATAAGTATGCACAGAATAGACACAGCCTGTAAACAAGGGAAGATGAAGCTATTATAAGTGTACACAGAATACACACAGCCTGTAAACAAGGGCAGATGAAGCTATTATAAGTGTACACAGAATAGACACAGCCTGTAAACAAGGGCAGATGAAGCTATTATAAGTGTACACAGAATAGACACAGCCTGTAAACAAGGGCAGATGAAGCTATTATAAGCATGCACAGAATAGACACAGCCTGTAAACAATAACAAAATAACATTACAATTTACAACACAGACTTAACTTTCAACTCCTAATAGAAGTATAGATGTCTGGAATGGACTAAAATAAGTGATAGCAGAATGAATTAGTATCTTTATCTCTATATATCTATTTACTGTGTGTGTGTGTGTGTGTGTATTAAAGCTTTTCTCTGTCTCTGGGTATGCACAGAATAAAGATAAGTTAATAGGCAAATGACATCACTCTACCTTACAAGTAATGAATGATTAGTACAGCTAAGTATTAATTACCCGACCTTGGGGAGACCGAAGGTAGGTCAGATAATTGGAATAGTCGGATGTTCGGATATCACAGTAACCCTAAACGTAAGGACAAAATGGTATAGAACATAAAAGATGCAGCTCTTGAAGGCCGAGCCAGTGGTAGACGCGAAAGTAAAATTCATGCATAAATAAAGCCACAAATCAATGTTTTCAATACACTACAAAAAAAAAAAGTAAAATAAATGGCCAAAACAAGACACAATGTGGTGGTGAAAAAAGTCGGT
Organism: Chionoecetes opilio; assembly: GCA_016584305.1. Taxonomy (NCBI): domain Eukaryota; kingdom Metazoa; phylum Arthropoda; class Malacostraca; order Decapoda; family Majidae; genus Chionoecetes; species Chionoecetes opilio. The sequence goes on along the minus strand of JACEEZ010005342.1, from coordinate 62,143 downwards.
TGTTTGGACAAGTCGGATGTTTGGAGGTCGGATGTTGGGACTTTGGCTGTAGTTAATATAAGCGTGCATAAATAAAAGATGAATGCCTGCCTGCAAGTACTGAAAGGTTGTTATGATGGCTGTGCATATAATAAAGATAGATAGCTAGACAAATACCATCACTCTACTTTACCCAATGCAGGATAATTATGATGGGTGTGCATATAATAAGGATAGATGGATGGACAAATGACATCACTGTAATATTTGAAGTATTAGAATGTAGCCAGTGGTGATAGCAATAGCAGAAACCATTGACTATATCATTTAGAGCTGGTAGTTACCCTTAATGCAAGCTAAGAATAAACCTCACCATTAGATACTTAAATAAGGGAGTTCTATATCACTTATATGCTATGCTCTACTAACACAACATCTGAATCACTCGTACAGCTTCCCTCATAGACAGATAGAAGTTTGGAATCCTGGACTAAATGACGTGATATCAGCAAGGAATGGCACCAGTTGAAAGCAAGACAAGTGTAGCTCAGGCCCTGTAAAATACAACTCGGTAAACACAACAACTATAGTCTATTTTATTTAATATGGTCAAAATGCAGTAAGGAGACCACGCCCCTGCCTTTCTCCCATTGTCTACGGGGCAGCTGATTGGTGCACTCAATGGTCATCATGTGTACAGGTTACTCGTATCATTATCACTACCAACACACTATCCTCACTACATAATAGCACGTGACCACTGGGAATTTTGACCCTATTAAATAAAATAGACTATAGGTCAATACTCACTCGCAAAATCACAGTCTCCCACCAGCTTGGGTTTGCCGGTGGAGGGGTCGGTGATGCGGTTGATACCCACGTCAATGATGGCACAGCCGGGCTTCACCATGTCCCCGGTGATGAGTCCCGGGAGTCCCGCCGCCGTCACCAAGATGTCCGCCGACGCCACAAACCTCCGCAGCTGTTCTGGCGGCGTGTAGCGGTGACAGATGGTGGTGGTGGCGTCAAAACCGCCATTCTCACCTGCGGGACAAAACATGTTAAGACGTATACTAAAATATGTCTCTTTCTCTCTCTCTATCGGAAAACCTCTCGTATTCGGACCCTCATTATTCGGACTTTGACATACTCGGACCTTTTTTTTTTGTCTTTTGTTTTTTTTTTTTTTTTTTTTTTTTTTTTCTAGGGGTCGAAATATCATACAGCTAAATATAAGCCTTTTTTTTTTTTTTTTTTTTAGGGGTCGAAATATCATACAGCTATTATAAGCCTATTTTTTTTTTTTTTTTTTTTTTTTTTAGGGGTCGAAATTCCTACCTATATAGCTATTATACACCTAGATTTTTTTTTTTTTTTTTTTTTTTTTTTTTACATATCCCCCCATTATTCGGATAGTGCATTCAGATAAGAAAGCTAAGTCAATAAGGACTAGGGGAATACAACTGTGTTCGTACCGTCAGTGCGCACGCCGTCGCCGTGAAGCAGCATGGCGATGGGCATGCCGACGTTCTTACTTCTGCCGCACACCACCGCACTCTTGCCAAACGTCTCAATGCCTGGCCCAAATAAAAAATACGATGAATAAACTACGTCATATCCTTTCAGTAGATGGTCGTAGTGATAAAAAACATGCCTCTCTATTTTTTTGGGTTCGTAAATTTGAGTGTCTTTTTTTTTTTTTTAAATCGCTTTTCGTTTACTTTTATCCATTAGTTTGAATTTGATTTTTGTCTGTTTTTGGTAAGGTGTTTAACTTTTTGGATGTTATTAAAAAAAACATTTTAACAAGCTTGTACATTCTAGATAATATATCAAGTTAGGCAAATTGTTATCAAATACCTAGCGGACACCCCTGTCCGAGTCCGGTACTTTAACTGTTTATTCTGGTGGAAATATAAATATCAAGTACGCATCCAGTTATCTCTGTGTAATACATAGAGAAATAAAAATAGATGAAATAAACTACTCAGTATCCTTTCAATAGATGGTTCAAATGACAAAAAACATGTCTTTATCGCATTGATCTGCTCCGTAATTATAGTTCTTCTAAATATTGGACTATTATAAGCAACTGAAAAATCAAATATCTCAAGTTAAGCTTTAGTTATCTTTGAATACAGGTTGAAGTTCCCAAACTCGGCAACCTCGGGACCAGCGCCGAGCCGAGTAATGGAATTTTCCGACTTTTAGAACGTAGATATATTAAGGGGAAAAAAGCATGAAAATCATCCAACTTCTTCAAAAGGTCAATTTTCTCAGAAATAGTTAACACATTGTTCTTCCTTTTCTTTTCCCTTCCCCCAGTAGGTGTTCCTGGACGTTTGGGAGCCATAATACCCATAACAGACCTGTAGAAGTACACAAAATAACAGTGTACACAACTCTACAGTCACAACACCACTGAACAATAACAACAAACAAATCGTCGGGAGAAACCCAGCGGCCTAGTGTGGTGGCACCCAGCGGCCGACCCGGCAACTACGCCCAGGGTTTTGGGTGTTCTGCCGGGTTTTGGAAAATCCGGAACCATAGCCGAGTTTTGGGTGTTGCCGAGTCTTGGGATGCCGAGTTTTGGGTGTTGCCGAGTCTTGGGATGCCGAGTTTTGGGTGTTGCCGAGTCTTGGGATGCCGAGTTTGGAAGCTTCAACCTATATATAGTAATTTTTTCGAGTATATGTGTGCCAAGGATCTATAGAGAGACATATCCCATACTTTTAATTAATGTTCAGATGGTTTTAAATGGTACTATTAATAATGCATAACTCTTAAAAAAAACTTCATGTCTTGGGTAAAGCCTTGTCAAACCAAATCATATCACTTTTTACCTCACTTGGCAACCTCATGCCAAAAAAAAAAAAAAAAAAAAAAAAAAAAAAAAAAAAAAAAAAAAAAAAAAAAAAAAAAAAAAAAAAAAAAAAAAAAAAATAATAATAATAATAATAATAATAATAATAATAATAATAATAATAATAATAATAATAATAATAATAATAATAATAAATCAAGTGAAGCATTAAATCTATACAACTACATCAACAACTACAACACTAAAAATACAGTAGTGAATTAATAGTTGAAGTCTAGGCACACTACATTACTGCTATTGTATCACTGCATATTAACCCCTTGAGGCCCAGAACGTAATTTCCATTGTAATTTGGGTACCATTAGACGATTTGTAGTGACTATAAGCAATATTTGAGACCCAGAACGTAATTTCCATTGTAATTTGGGTACCATTAGACGATTTGTAGTGACTATAAGCAATATTTGAGACCCAGAACGTAATTTCCATTGTAATTTGGGTACCATTAGACGATTTTTTATTTTAGTTAATACATATAAGCAATATTTTATAGCTATGACCTGTTTAGTATCCTTGTCTACTAACTAATTTGATATATTTAGTGACTTCTCGTAATTTAATGGCTAATAACAGACGATTTTATATAGCCAAGGAAAGATCTGGGCGTGAAGGGGTTAATAGCCTTCAATAAACTGGGGTGCGCTCATGCAAGATCAGAATTCATATCATTAAGAAAACACTATGTTAATTTTCACCCCTCTTAAAAAAAAATCCTCAAAACAATAAGAGAAACAGACAGACAAAAAAAAAAAAAAATCCTGATAGAGTGAAGCAAAAAGGTTTAATATGAGAAAATTTGAGACAGACTGAAATAAATCAAGAAATACTACACAGCTCTAATTTTAGCAGCATTTCAATATCTCTGCAACAAGCCCAATACTTTATCAACACAGCACTACCTACACTAACTCCGCCATGCACCTAATAATAGAAGACAAATAATGGTTAAGAGAATAAAAACAGACAGACAGGTAGAGAAACAGAATTTTTTTTATATAAACTACACAGATTAAATTTCAGCAACACTACCAATACTTTATCAACACAACACTACCTACACTAACTCCGCCATGCACCTAATAGTTGAGATAAATAATGGTTAAGAGAAAAAAAACTGACAGACAGGTAGAGAAACAGATTTTTTTTTTATATAAACTACACAGATTAAATTTCAGCAACACTACCAATACTTTATCAACACAGCACTACCTACACTAACTCCGCCATGCACCTAATAGTTGAAGATATATAATGCAAAGAGAAAAAAAACTGACAGACAGGTAGAGAAAGATTTTTTTTTAATATAAACTACACAGATTTAATTTCAGCAACACTACCAATACTTTATCAACACAACACTACCTACACTAACTCCGCCATGCACCTAATAGTGAAGATAAATAATGCAAAGAGAAAAAAAACAGACAGACAGGTAGAGAAACAGATTTTTTTTAATATAAACTAGAGATTAAATTTCAGCAACACTACCAACACTGTAACACCACAACACTACCTACATACCTACACTAACTCCGCCATGCACCTAATAGTAGAAGATAAATAATGCAAAGAGAAAAAAAACTGACAGACAGGTAGAGAAACAGATTTTTTTTTAATATAAACTACACAGATTTAATTTCAGCAACACTACCAACACTGTAACACCACAACACTACATACATACATACATACACACACCTCCCCCATGCACCTAATAATACAAAATACAACAAATTAATCGAATAAAGGAAGAAATAAAAATTACAAAAACAGCCAGACTAAAAAATAAAAATAAATACTACCCGTCATTTCAGCAACACACCAAAACTAACCTTACTCTTAACACAACACTACCATACTCTAGCACAACACTACCTCCTTTATCACCACTACCATGATAACCCTACCATGTATCACCCCTACCATGCACCTAATACAAAATAATGCAGAAATGAAAGCAAAAAGTAAAAAATCGAAAAAATCACAAACTACAGAGATCAAATTTCAGCAGCCTCTCAGCCTCTCACCATCTACTGTAACACCACACCACTATAACACCACTACCTCCACCATGCATCACCACACTCACCATAGCGCCTGATCAGCTCCATCACCCCCATAGGAGTGCATGGAGCCATACTGTGCATGTCTACGCAAAACCTGGAACATACACACACATTCATAAGAACATGAAAAAATAAGGAAGCTACAAGAGGCTGTGAGACCTACACGAGGTAGTTCCTGTAGACATTCAGACACAGCACCTTTGAACACACACTTCTACCATAGTACTGTAACTTTTTCTTGGTCAACATACCTTTATCTCTCTAGCTTCTTCTTTCGTGCTATATTTCTCTTGTTCTCTCTCTATAGACTGGTGTGTGAGTGTAGACTGGAGCTTACTAGACTGTACTTAGGTAGACATAGGTAGTACAGTCTCCTTATCATCCTATTTTCTCTTGTTCTCTCTCTATAGACTGGTGTGTGTGGCCGCCATTGTAGATAGACTGGAGTATACTAGACTGTGTGAATTGCTACAGTCACCCTTGTCACCCTCCACTCACCTCCCTACGTTGATGACATGGAAGCCGTCGACGTCCTTCCGAGGGGTGACAGAGTTGCACACCACCTTCTCCTCCATGTGCTCGGGCAGGGGGAGCTGTAAGGAACACAGCCCCACCGTAAGGATAGAGAATGTGCTAACCTAACCTAACCTAACTTATACTTGTGACATCACGGAGTTTATTACCCGAATCTCATGAAAATCCGTCACCCCAGCTATTTAAGGGGTGACCTAACTGGCTGCGTCCCCCCAAAACCCCCCGCTAGGTCACTAACTAACCTGGCATTGGTTACGTCACCTAACCTAACTGGGTTATCAAACCACTCACCCAAATGAAGAGTCAATCATTGGGGGCATACGCGGGGGGGCCGCGTCGCCTCGCCCACCCTACGACGCCACTCCCGGGGGTCACCACGTGCGAGTCCCCATGCAGGCTGCCTTCCCATACCAAGCAGCTCTCGACAGGTAGCATCAACTTGCCCCAGCCACGAGCCTTGTGGGCGCCCCCTTGGCCTCCTCCACGCCGGATTGTCTCTTACAGATACAACCCGATGGGAAGGATCGGTTTCAGGGTATCGTGCCACATGCCCATATAGCCCAAGTTGGCGCTGACGGACTATGCAGGTAATAGGCCTCGATTCAGTCTCACGGTGCAATCGCTGGTTTGACACGTAATCATCCCAGCGATACCCCGTGATTCTAACGTACATGAAGATTTTTCTTTCTTTATGAGATCATTACAGTCTTCTAAATCATTATCTTTGTGTTTAACGGCAGGTGTTTGAGGCTCACCTGCACCAAGACGCCGTCCACGCCATCATCGGTGTTGAGTTGGTGCACCAGGGAGAGGAGGGCGGCCTGGCTGGTGTCCTCAGGCAGGTGGTGAATGGTGCTCTGGATGCCTAGAAGGAAGTCACATTTTATCTCACCAAACAAGGCTAAAAAAATATAATAATAAATAAATAAATAATAAATCAAGCTTTTATCTCACCAAACACAAGGCTAAAAAAATATAATAATAAATAAATAAATAAGAAATGAAGCGAAGCAATAAATTAAGGGTAAAAAATAACAGTAGTAGGTAACAGGATAGATAAATAGTAATAGGGATAGGAATATAAGATAATAATACAGTAAAACCTCGCGTATTCGGACACTCATTATTCGGACTTTGACATTATTCGGACCTCCTCTTTTTTTTTTTTTTCTTCTTTTTTTTAGGGGTCAAAATTTCCTAGCCTAGATTTTTTTTTTTTTTTTTTTTTAGGGTTGATTTCCTACTGATTTTTTTTTTTTTAGGGTTGAATTTCTACTGATTTTTTTTTTTTTTTTTTTTTTTTTTTAGGGGTTGAAATTTCCTAACCTAGAATGGTTTTTTTTTGTTTTGTTTTCTTACATATCTAAATACCCCCATATATAATCCCCCCATAATTCGGATCCTTGCATTACTCGGACCACTCCTTGGCCCAATTAATCCCAATATGAGAGGTTTTACTGTAGGTATAAAATGGGTCATATAATAATAGATAAAAATAGGCTATAAACTAATTACAAACTCAATCAATAAACAAAAACAAAAACAAAAACAAAACAAAAACAAAAACAAAAACAATAATAAAAACAAAAACAAAAACAAAAACAAAAACAAAAACAATAATAAAAACAATAACAAAAACAAAAACAATAACAATAACAAAAACAATAATAAAAACAATAACAATAACAATAACAAAAACAATAACAATAACAAAAACTCACCAATCTTATCTGCCGCCTTGGTTTTATTCCTGACATAGCTTCCAGAGGCGGGGTCGTTACCCAGCCTCACTAATGCTAGGTGGGGGGCGCGTCCCATGTCCCCCACCAGCCCCCGCACCTCCCCCGCCAGCTCCCGGTGGATGTCTGCGGCGATCTTCTTCCCGTCGATCAGCACGGCAGCCTGTCTGGGGTAGGAAGGATAGGTCAGATAGGATAGGATAGGATAGAAAAGGATTGCATAGGAAGAGAGGAAGGGTAGATAGGATAGGATAGAAGACATATAGGAAGGAAGGATAGGATAGGAAGGATAGGATAGGATAGGATAGGAAGGATAGGATAGGATAGGATAGGATAGGATGGAAGGAGAGAAGATAGATAGGATAGGAAAGATATACAGCCCCACACCCTTTCTTACCCCTTACATAGCCTTGAATATTGCAAGGGAACCCGTAAATTGAGGTCAAAAGCAGAAGAAAATAAGATAAGTGAAGCCAGAAATACCCCATTTTTACCCATTTAGCGTGTATATATTGCCTTTGCTTGGGTGTTATATCATGTAATACAGCCCCACACCCTTACTTACCCCTTACATAGCCTTGAATATTGCACGGAAACCCGTAAATTGAGGTAAACAGCCGAAGAAAATAAGAGAAATAAGATAAGTGAAGCCAGAAATACCCAGCTTTTACCTATTTATCGTGCATATACTGTCTTTGTCAATGGATAATATCATGCAATACAGTCCCACACCCTTTCTTACCCCTTAAATAGCCTTGAATATTGCACGGGGAGGCGTAAATTGAGGTATAAATATATGAATAAGGATCAAAATCCAATATGGCCGCTGTGACGTCATCAAGGATTTGATCAGGGCTCCTCTTGATCTTGACATGCAACTCGAGACAAATATTCCCTTAATTAATCAAAAACCTCAAATAATGAATAAATCAACACGGATAAAGTAAAATAATGATAAATAGGACATAATAAGCCTAAAAAACTGAAATAACGAAGAATTATTGAAATATCGTATTTTAAAAGATGGCCAAAAACCCTCAAATTCACCACAACACAAATCGACTTTTTAACAAAGCTCTTATAAATCGTTAAAAAATATGAGCTAATAGTATATGATGTGTGTATCTTATAAACAGTAACAGATCCTCGTTTAGTGTTGAAACCAAGGAGCTAAACATGTTTTGTTTTTTCGATAATTTGACCCTTTCAACCACTGAGTCAGATGTATTCCTCCAGTAAACACGTGAAAAATACGTCCCATAAACACACACAAATACACTGCGACTGTAGGCATAGCTAATCACACACAAATATCCTCACAGCTCACTTAGAAGGAAGAACAAGATTGACGTTAAAATGTAAACAAAAAACCTCTCAGACAATAATACTAATTACAGCCACCAGGCGCATGATTAATACATTAAACGATGCGGACATATCGAAATATATTAAAACACACACAAATCCCCCTGTATTTAGTGTAAAAAAGAATTCTCAAGAAAATTTCGGTAAAATTTACGGTTTTACTAACTGATTTGAGTCATATTTCTTTTACGAAGGCCTCAAAACTCGGAGACTTTATATGGAAAGTCTTACGACAAACTCGTGTTTGCAATAAGGTTATGCAATCCTATATCGGTGCACGAATAAAAAAGTGATTATTCGTTTTAAAATGCGTAATTGGCACCTCGTAACATGGCGGGAGCCCAGGACCAATCAGAGGCCTCGCTACACTGAGAGCCAATCAGAGGCCTGGCTACATCTCTCAGCCAATCAGCGTTCAGGAGCCACTGGGCGGCCATGTTTGTTGTTTACCCAAGATATATATACTTATTTAATGGGAAATAAGGTGATATTTATCATTAAATACCTTATTTAAGGCATATTAGTGATACTAAGTGTATTGTTAGTGATAAATATAGGGTGGACGATAATATATTGCCGCCATATTAGCCTTTCAGCGTAATATTCTCCCTGAAATATATGACAGCATAGTTTGATGCCGGTAGATGGAATATTTTGACGTGTTTTCGCTAAGTGTCTCCCGCTGAATACTACAGAGACGTACCCAGGGTATACCTTGATGCGCTGATCCTAGGTTCGAGTCCCGCGTGCCCGAGATTAGCTTCTATGGACCACTGTGGCCCGCGCCGTACCCGCGGCGGTACGGTGCTGACGCCGTTATAGTGGACGAGAACTGCGCGTTCGCTCTTTAGGTCAGACACACACACTGGGGGCCTAACACCTCACTCTTAGCCTCTCTCGCTTTACCACACACACCACACCTGTCACTACACACCTGCACGGCCTCACAACACACCTGTCGCCTGTGTATCACCGTAAATAGTAAATATAGGTGGGAGTGGGACGATAATGGGGTCAAATTCTTGTGTCTGGGGCTTCCTTATTTTCTTATGTCAAGGTATTAAAAGCACGTCATGAGGCACGACTTACCTGTGCAAGCCACGTGTAGACACCGTTCTAGTGACATAGAGGGCACGGCTACCCTCAGTACGGCCTGCACGCCCCTTCCGCACGTCATTATCACACGTGCACGCCCACAAGGTCCAAGCATGCCTTCAAACCACGCCCGCAAGACACTTAAAATTAGCTCCTCGCCTATGCAATCTAGCCAGACTGGGGATCAAGGGGCGCGCTGATTGGCTGGCGGCTTTTCTGTTTTGATGGATGGAAATATAAGAAAAAGACTGTAAATTATATAAAAAAGACCGGAAATTATATAGAAAAAGACCGTAAATTATAAGAAAAAGACCGTAAATTATATAAAAAAGACCGTAAATTATAAGAAAAAGACCGTAAATTATAAGAAAAAGACCGTAAATTATAAGAAAAAGACCGTAAATTATAAGAAAAAGACCGTAAAAAAATTATAGAAAAAGACTAAATATAGAAAAAGACCCTAAATATAAGAAAAGACGTAATATAAGAAAAAGACCGTAAATTATAAGAAAAAGACCGAATATAAGAAAAAGACCGGAAATTATAAGAAAAAGACCGGAAATTATAAGAAAAAGACCGTAAAGTATAAGAAAAAGACCGGAAATTATAAGAAAAAGACCGTAAAGTATAAGAAAAAGACCGGAAATTATAAGAAAAAGACCGGAAATTATAAGAAAAAGACCGTAAATTATAAGAAAACTACCGTAAACACGCTGATTGGCTGGCGGCTTTTCTGTTTTGATTCTGTGAGCCAATCAGCGATCAGGATTTCCAAGGCAGAGAAATATAAGAAAAGACCGTAAATTATAAGAAAAAGACCGGAAATTATAAGAAAAAGACCGGAAATTATATGAAAAGACCGTAAATTATAAGAAAAACCGTAAATTATAAGAAAACGACCAATTGACTGGCGACCGAACGCTGATTGGCTGGCGGCTTTTGTGTTTTGATTTTGTGAGCCAATCAGCGATCAGGATTTCCAAGGCAGAGAAATATAAGAAAAGACCGTAAATTATATGAAAAAGACCGTAAAGTATATGAAAAAGACCGTAAATTATAAGAAAAAGACCGTAAATTATAAGAAAAAGACCGTAAATTATAAGAAAACTACTGTAAACACGCTGATTGGCTGGCGGCTTTTCTGTTTTGATTCTGTGAGCCAATCAGCGATCAGGATTTCCAAGGCAGAGAAATATAAGAAAAGACCGTAAATTATAAGAAAAAGACCGTAAATTATAAGAAAAAGACCGGAAATTATAAGAAAAAGACCGTAAATTATAAGAAAAACCGTAAATTATAAGAAAACGACCGATTGGCTGGCGACCGAACGCTGATTGGCTGGCGGCTTTTGTGTTTTGATTCTGTGAGCCAATCAGCGATCACGATTTCCAAGGCAGAGAAATATTATGGAAATATAAGTAAAAGACCGCAAATTATATGAAAAAGACCGTAAATTATAAGAAAAAGACCGAAAATTATAAGAAAAAGACCGTAAATTATAAGAAAAAGACCGTACATTATGATAAAAAGAAAAGAAATTTGCATAAAAATCATGGATAGATAATGAAATAAGAGCCTTCGAAATAAGTAGGTCACGGGAAGAGGAAGAAGAGGAGAAAGAGAACATATAGGAAACTGATAAATATAAGAACACAACATATAAAACAACTTATAAAAATGTAAATAAGAGAAATATATCTCTGAAGGCTTTAAAGAACATAAGATAAGGCTAAGATGAGGAGGCAGAGGAAAAGGTTTATTCGGGTCCGCCATGTTGTTTGTTTTCAGTGTTCATTAGACAACCGGAGGAGGAGAGTGACACGGAGACAAATCACCTTTTAAATGATTATGGAGAACCCCGAACTAATATTAGAGGAACTAGAGAGTGAGTTAAGCTTCCATTAGTGCCAGATAGAGTGCCAGAATGCTGCTAGGAGTGCCAGATAGGGAGGGAGAGCCATATATTTACCTCTCCCGGCGCCAAGAACGTGGTAGCAATACATATATTATTTTTCTAGGAATTTCTAAGCTTTTTTATTCCTAGTGTGCTATATGCGTCCTAACCTTTTAATTTTTTGTTTTTTAAGTTCATGAGTAAATAGAAGTGAGGAAAATGTCTTAGTGAGAAATTGTACATTTTTTCCTAGTTTTTATTTGTTATTATTGAGGAAAAATAATTTGAACTTAATTTGACGCAGGTTTTATTTTTTTTATTAATATTTATATTTAGTTCGCTTAAAAACCTTTATTAAATAGCGATGTGCGGCAAACAAATAGGTTTTTTTTATAAATATTTTTGCTTGTGTATGGCAGCTGATAGTGACACTGATACCTGAATGAGATAAGATAAGAGATATTTTAGCTGAACTCTAGACAGCCCTTTAGTTCTTATTAGGTTAAGGTATATATATATATTGATCTTGCTAATACATCTACTACTAGCTATAGAACATGTCTTTATAGCAATCACCTTTTTCACCGTGCTTCTTCTTCTTCTTCTTGTGACCTTTGACGCTTAGTATCGCTTCCTAGGTCCTCTTCCACTTCGTCTCCTTCGTTAACCAATTTGTTAACTCTTCTCCTGTTTATTTCACCCGGGAAAGACATTTTGATCAGTTTTCAATCCTTTGACGATCATCCTAATTCACTGTCTGTTTTGTGTTGTTATCTCCCAGCACTGCGTTAGCAACACTTGGGTGAGGTTTACAATACTTTAAGATTCTATTCTAATATCACCGCCCCTTCCCTCCCCTGGGTGTGTGGCGCAGAGTTTGAGAAGAAGACCGGTGACGGCATGTCCAAGCCGCTGGAGGACTACATCCACCACATTGCCAAGACGGGCGACACACTGTTCCCCTGGCACCGCATCAGACACTTCATGCAGCACATGCTGGAGACGGTGAGGCGCGGGGCGGGGCGGGGTGGGGCGGGGCATGGGGGAGGCGGGGGGGATGGGGCAAGGTCAGCTTAGGGAGCTACAACACACACAAAATACTATTCTTAATACAGTACATCGGCAGTTTAGTACAATGCTCCCTAGCGACCAATACTCTCCTGACATAACTTGAGAAGGCTGCGTCCCCCATAGTTTCCCGCTAGTTAATTAAGTCTAGTCTACGCATTGAGTACGTAACCTAACTGCACTGGAGGGAGTTACGCCCCCCCATACCCCCCTTGTGTTATGTTACCTAGGGGCTAGAAATCCTGCACACTTGTCATCTCTACAAGTTGAGGACTGTTGTGACTGCGTGCCTTGTAAGCCTTGTAATTTAATGCTGTACACGGCAGCAGCAGCCTTAAAGCCTCAATACCCTATAAGGGATACAGAGAGTGCCTTGTAATGCTGTACACGGCAGCAGCACCCTTCATAATTCTAGGACAGAACTAGAAGGGCCAATGTCAAAAAATGGCTAATTATAGATAAGTCCACCACCGAACTGGAGATGTTTGTATCTATCACTGCAAGAAATGATAGCTTATAATCTAAGTCATTACTGGAAAAAAAATTCTTTCATCTGCTGTTATTAGCTGATGCCATGATGAAGGAGGCAATATTTCAAACGCATTTTTCTCAAAACATAGATTTGTGACATTGGCCCTTCTTGTTCTCAGCCCTAGATTAATACCCTATAAGGGAAACACAGACTTATAAGCCACATCAATAACAACATTATGATTACAATACACTGAGCAGGACTGAAGAATAATAATGTATAGAGTAAATAATAATCCATGATAATGATATTGATGAAGAATCATGAAAAATGATGAAGAATAATAACATTGGCGAATGATCCTGATGTATAGAGTGAATAATAGGATGTCCTTTATACCTCTACCCCCTTCACCCCCTCCTTCCCCCCTCCTTCACCCCCTCCTTCCCCCCTCTTTCACCCCCTCCTTCCCCCCCTCCTTCCCCCCTCCTTCACCCCCTCCTTCACCCCTCCTTCACCCTCTCCTTCACCCCTCCTTCACCCTCTCCTTCACCCCTCCTTCCCCCTCCTTCCCCCCTCCTTCACCCCCTCCTTCCCCCTCCTTCACCCCTCCTTCACCCCTTCATCACCCCCCTTCCCCCCTCCCGCAGGTAATGAATGAGTTCTACGAGACGTGTGGCAGCGCGGAGGACTTGGCTGAGAGCAGCAACGTGCCGCCCTTCTCCTTCTTCAGCACCCGGGACAAACTGCTCCACCACTTTGACACCTTCACAGGGTAAGGCAAGGCCAGTGTGTGTGTGTGTGTGTGTGGTGTGTGTGTGTGTGTGTGTGTGTCTGTGGGGTGTGTGTGTGTGTGTGTGTGTCTGTGTGTGTGTGTGTGTGTGTGTGGAGAGGAGAGAAGGTGGTGAGGCATTGGGGAGGGCCCTTGGAGTGGAAGCAGAGCTGGGCAGTATTTAAAGACATTTGTGTATTTAGAACTGTATTTATAAATACATTGGTTTTCACGTATTTAAATACAGTATTTAAATACTGTATTTAAATACTGTATTTAAATACAGTATTTAAATACAGTATTTAAATACAGTATTTAAATACAGTATTTAAATACAGTATTTAAATACAGTATTTAAATACTGTATTTAAATACAGTATTTAAATACAGTATTTAAATACAGTATTTAAGTACTCATGATATAAAAATGTAAATACTTTTTAATCAGTTAATTTGGCCATAAACCCGCCCCACTGTCTGGCAACCCTGATGTTACAGTGAAGTGGAGTGAACATGCTGTGAGTCACGAGTTCATTCAGTCACGAGTCACTTCAGTTGTGTGTCAAATTTGTGTGTATTTAAAATGTATTTACAAATGTATTTTTATACAATTGATGTATTTAGTATTTAAATACATTTGTAAAATGTATTTAGTATTTGGTATTTAGATACATTTCTCCCATGTATTTAGTGGCCAGCTCTGAGTGGAAGTCATTAATGAGCCTGTGGTTGCAGGGCCCCGTTCACGATACAGCGGCTGTGTGAGATCATGGTGGACCCCACGCGCCACTACCGCCGCACTGACAAGTTCCTGCGTGGCCTGGAGAAGAATGTCCTGGTGGTGTCCAGCGTGGAGCCTGGATGCCGACAGTAAGGGCCTGACACTGCCTTCCTATTAACCCCTTCACGCCCAGATCTTTCCTTGGCTATATAAAATCATCTGTTGTTAGCCATAAAATAACGAAAAGTAACTGAATATACCAAATTAGCTATTGCACAAGGCTACTAAACAGGTGATAGCTATAAAACATTGCTTATAGTCACTACAATCGTCTAATAGCTAAAGTACAATGAAAATGACGGTTTGGGCCTCAAGGGTTTACTTAATATTGTGTGACCATGACAGATGTACACTATTATGTGTTGCCATTTACCAACTTTCTCAGCTATTTGCATTCTGAACAGATTTTACTGTAGCCCAAGAGAAAGGTCTTTGCAAGCTCTGTCTTTATTGTATGAGGCAGTTTTTTCATAAACCTCGTAGTTTTAGAGGATAACATTTTTGACTAGAATCCCAAGGCTACCCCATACAGATTTTTGTGGTCAATTTTGACATTTTAGATCTTTATAAAAATTGGTCCACAGGTGTTTTTGGGCACGCTGAACACGAATCTGGAGGCCGTTTCTTTCTCTTTGTCTTATAGTTTGTTTGAATTTTTTTTAATATTTTTATTTGTTTTAAGATTTTTTATATATCTGAATTATTTATTATTATTATTATTATTATTTTTTTTTGGGGGGGGGGGGGCGGTGAACACAAATCTGGAGTCAGTTTCCTTCTCTTTGTCTTATATTTTGTTATAGTATCTTATATATATATATTTTTATTTGTTTTATGATTTTTTATATATGAATAATGTTTTTTTTTTGGGGGGGGGAGATTCGGATAATATTTTTTTTATTTTTTATTTTTTATTTTTTTTAAGATTTGTTATATATCTGAATTATTTATTATTATTATAATTTTGGGGGGGGGGGGGGGGGGGGCGCTGAACACAAATCTGGAGGCCGTTTCCTTCTCTTTATCTTATATTTTGTTTGAATATGAGAATTGTATCGGCTATTTCATTGACTTCTATTTGTTTTTCTACCAGACGCCGCACGGACGACCCCCAACACACCCTGGTCAACGGGCTGCAGGACGGGGGGCTGCACACCACCCTGACAGCCCCCCCCATCACCCCCTCCCTCACACACCACCCCAAGCGCCTCTCCCACGCACAGCCCAACAACTCCGTACTCAACAACACGAACGGTGATGCGCGTGCGATGTCTTTTAAGGGTGTTTATTGTCAATTTTTAAAAGGTATTTTGACCCCTATTGATTCCCACATTCAGTGAGGCTGGAGTTTCGCTGCAACGATGCGTCTTTAAGGGTGATTTTGGTCAGTTTTTAAAGGTAATATGCATCCCTATTGATGAACACAAAGGGTGAGGCTAGTAATGTTTGGTTCTAAGGGTGATTTTGGTTGATTTTTAAAGGTGTTCTGCATCCTTATTGACTACTTGAGTTTTGCTGCGATTCTTTATCTTGAAGGGTGTTTTGTTATTCATTATTCAAGTAGTTATGCATGTCTATTGTATAACACTGCGGGTGAGGCGGTAGTTTTTTGCAATGCTATGTTTGAAGGGCACTGTATTTGTTGTCAATATATAAAAGAGTTCTCATGAGAGTCTGTCACCCCAGCTATTTTTGGGGTGACCTAACTGTGGCTGTGACCTCTAGAACACCCCGCTAGGTCACAAACTTAACCTGGACATTGAATAATACTAACGGAGAGGCTGTAGTTTTCTTGCAATGCTATGTTCGAAGTATTTGTTGTCAATATTTAACCCCTTCACGCCCAGATCTTTTCTTTGCTATATAAAATTGTCTGTTGTTAGCCATAAAATTACAAAAAGTCACTGAATATACCAAATTAGTTAGTAGACAAGGATACTAAGGATACTGAACAGGTGATAGCTATAAAATGTTGCTTATAGTCACTAAAATCATCTAATGGTACCTAAATTACAATGGAAATTACGCTCTGGGTCTCAAGGGGTTAAGGGTGTTTTTTGTTGATTATTAAAGGTGTTAAGCATCCTTATAGACTATTGGAGCTTTGGTGCAGTACTGTATCTTGTCTATAAGGGTGTTTTGTTGTAGTTTTTAAAGTTGTTATGCATCCTTATAGAGCAAGGTAAATGGCAAGGCTGTAGTTTTGCTGCTATGCTCACCTCACAGATTATTGACATCTTTATAGACCATTAACACTCTGTCTATAAGGGTGTTTTAGTGTTAATTTCAAAGGCGTTATGCATCCCTATTGAATAACACAAACGGTGAGGCTGTAGTTTTCTTGCAATGCCATGTTTTAAGGTGACAGTATTCATTGTCAATATCTATTATGTCTATAAGGGTGTTTTATTGTAGTGTTTAAAGGTGTTATGCATCCCTAAATAACCCTTCCTGACCCTCTTCTCACCCTCAGATTCCTACAACTCGGAAATGCACGACAGCGAAAACCAAGTCACAATCTCGGAGGCCAACGGTCCGAGCGTCACCGGCGTGCGTCGAGAGGCGGCGCCCTTGGACGACCCTACAGACTCCGACACCTCCGAACCTCCCATTAAGAAGATGCGGCTGGATGACGAAGAGGAGGAGGAGGAGGAAGAAGAGGAAGATGAGCCATTTGAGGAGCGAGTGGAACCGTCAACTAAGGATCAGAAGGATATTAGAGAAGAGGAAGAGGAAGAGGAGGGTAAAGTGGAGGCTATGGAGGTGGAGGAGAGAGTGGAGAAGGAGGTGGAGGAGGAGGAAGGGAAGATGGAGACAGAGACAGAGACAGAGACAGAACCACAAGAGGAGACAGAGAGAACCCTGACAGCACGCCACTCGGAAACAGAGGAGGACGAAGCAGAGGCAGCGACAACCACCCCTACCGTAGTCGCAGATCCTGAGGGCACCAGGGAGGAGGGGAACCACCTAGGGGAGGGGCAGGGGACACAGGAGGACGTGGTACCCCCAGAGGCACCACCAGAGGCCTCCCCAGAAGTCTGCTCCTCGGACAGTCACCCCAGCTCGCCTCCTAAGGGTGATGAGAGGGTACTAGTGGTGTTCTCCTCATCCTCTGCAGTGAGTGAGGGAAGTCCGGACTCGGGGGAAGGACCGGAGGAAGGGAGTGCCGGTCTGGAGGCGCGGGAGGGAGCCAAGGTTAGTGACGTGTCCTTATCTCTTATCTATCTATCTATCAAAGCCCGTCCCTATCGTTATCATTTTGTCTTTTTATTTACCCCTGTCTACTATCAAAGGCCGTCCTATCTGTTATCATTAGTCTTGTTTATTTACCTCTGTCTATCTATCAAAGGCCTGTCACTATCTGTTATCATTAGTCTTGTTTATTTACCTCTGTCTATCTATCAAAGGCCTGTCACTATCTGTTATCATTAGTCTTGTTTAATTACCTCTCTCTCTCTCGCTCTCTCGCTCTCTCGCTCTCTCGCTCTCTCGCTCTCTCGCGCTCTCTCGCTCTCTCTCGCTCTCTCTCGCTCTCTCTCGCTCTCTCTCGCTCTCTCTCGCTCTCGCTCTCTCGCTCTCTCGTGCTCTCGCTCTCTCGCTCTCTCGCTCTCTCGCTCGCTCTCTCGCTCGCTCTCTCGCTCGCTCTCTCGCTCGCTCTCTCGCTCTCTCTCGCTCTCTCTCTCGCTCTCTCTCTCGCTCTCTCTCTCGCTCTCTCTCTCTCTCTCTCTCTCTCTCTCTTCTCTCTCTCTCTCTCTCTCTCTCTCTCTCTCTCTCTCTCTCATTATCTGCATTGTCATTTACTGATTTACTTATGACATTGTTTTGATTGCTGTCTCAGCAGGTCAGACTAACCCTCGCTTCCTTGCCCTCCTCCTCCTCCTCCTCCTCCTCAACCTTGACAAATGCCATGTACTACATATCGGTAATAACAACCCTCATAAAAGTTACGTGATGAACGATTTCCAACTAACAAGTGTTGATAAAGAAAAAGATTTAGGCGTTATAATCTCGAAAGATCTCAAACCGAATAACCAAATTATAGAGGTAGTAAAAACTGCAAATAAATTGGTTGGCTTTATTGGACGAACTTTCAGTTTCAAATCTGAAAAAGTTACACTCACTCTTTTTAACTCGCTTGTTCGCCCCCATCTAGAATACTGTGTGCAGTTCTGGTCACCTTATTATAAAAAGGACATAGATAAACTAGAAAAAATACAGCGCAGAGTAACCAAAATGATACCTAGATTGCGAAATAAATCGTACGAAAATCGGCTCAAAGAACTTAACTTATTCCCACTAACAAAACGAAGGATAAGAGGTGACCTCATCGAAGTATTTAAAATCTTCAACGGATTTACGAACGTAGTCCCAGAAAATCTTTTCACGCTAGACCGGTCAAGCTCAACTAGAAACAACGGATTTAAAATAAGCAGGAAACGGTTTGTAACGAACGAAGCAAAGTACTTCTTCACAAACCGTGTTGTAAACGTATGGAATGGGCTGCCGTCAGACGTAGTAAACTCAAATACAATAGAATCATTTAAAAGTCGCCTCGATAAATATTTCATATCAAATCCTCGGTTGTCACTGTTTATCTCGGAATAATAAATTTATCTCGCGGGCCTCTGAAACTTACTCTCATTGCGTAAAATGATTGCGAGTCGCGTCTACACAACCCCTCCCACACGTCTCAGACAGCCCCGAGTAAACGGTCACTACTACAACTTTTGACCTGTGACGGGCTGTGGTTCAGTAAGGGCCCTGTCAGTTAGTGACCACCATCGGGATTTATATACCAGGGGTCACTGCTGCAGGGGGCATTGAAGTGCACGGCGTCCTACTTGGAAAGTGCACTACCGCAGTGGATTGAAACGGAGCTGGGGCCTGATTGACTGCTGCCTCCCAAGAAAGCGCCAGGCAAGGCTGCCGCACCACCCCTGAACTTCCACACTGAGCCTACACCAACACTACATTAGACCTCATAACACACACAGATAGCCCCGAGTTAACGGTTACCACTACTACTCTCGACCTGTGACGGGTTGTGGTTCAGTTAGGGTCCTGACAGTTAGTGACCACCATCGGGATTTAAGGTACCAGGGGTCACTGCTGCAGGAGGCATTGAAGTGTACGGCGTCCTACATGGAAAGTACACAATCCGCAGTGGATTGAACGGAGCTGGGGCCTGATTGACTGCTGCCTCCCAAGAAAGCGCCAGGCAAGGCTGCCGCACCACCCTTGAACCTCCACACTGTGTTCCCACCATTACAAAACACACATAACATGACCTATCTATCAAGCACTAAACCTACCCCCACAAACTAGTAGTAGTTAGCCATAGATTACAGCTTTCAACTTTCCTCACAAATTCCATGCAGTTTTTCTATATTGCATGGTATCACTTCTTTTCCGGCCAGCTTCGGCTGGAGGGATGGGTGGGTGAGGAGGAGCCTTCTACTTCCTATCCTTTCTCTCTTATTATCTAGTTAGTGTAGTATAGTTAAAGCAAACAGTCTTGTAAGGACCTATCGGTCTGTTGCTGTTTGTGTTTCCTTTGTATTTGTATTCCTCCTCCTCCTTGCATCAAGTTTATTATCTATGGATTTACAGTAAAGCCTCTAATTCAAACTAATGGGTGGGAGACCTGGGTGGAATTAGCCAAAAGTCTGAATTATCCAATGGTTACCTCCAGCCCCTCCATTACAATAATAAGTCACTCACACATGCCAAAACAGCACTGATTGTATTACTTGTACTCACCAAAACCATCGTATTTATACTATCATTATAAGTACAGTTTTGTCTAATTTGTGATTTTTAAGGACTATCTGGAAGTATCATGTCATTGTGAATTGGCTGAAATAGGGACTTCTAATCATTGTAACTGAAAACTGACTCCAGATTCGTGTTCAGCATGCCCGATAACTGCTAGCAACTAATTTACAAGCAAATCTATTTTTCAAAAAATATTGCAAATTTTGCAAGGTGTGCCCCTTGGAAAATTTGCAATATTTTTTGAAAAATAGATTTGCTTGTAAATTAGTTGCTAGCAGTTATCGGGCATGCTGAACATGAATCTGTAGTCAGTTTTCAGTTACAATGATTAGAAGTCCCTATTTCAGCCAATTCACAATGACATGATACTTCCAGATATTCCTTAAAAACCACAAATTAGACAAAACTTACTACAAGACATAACAATATGACAGGCATTGCTAGATTAATCATTACTTCAAATAATGAGAGAGAGAGAGAGAGAGAGGGAGAGAGAGACTTTCTTTGTTCGTTGGAAATAGTTCTTCCTCAAATATCAATTATTATATTGTAAATACTAATTTTCGAGTGGACCAAAAAGGTAAACAGTCCCCTTAAGGGTTTGATCTGCAACTTACAATGACGTACGGACTAACCCTCGCCCTCCCTCAGGAGCGTGAGAGCAGCTCGGAGGCGGACGCAGCAGACGAGGACAGCAGGAGTGTGTCGCCCGGTGCAGCTGACAGCCCACAGCAGGCACAGGAATCCAGCAGTAGCAGCAGTCATGAAGCAGACAGCACCTCACAGACTCACAGCAGCAGTGTAGTGAGCCAAGTCGCGGACACTGCGGACACTGCGGACACTGCGGACACTGCGGACACTGCTACACGCGCTGAGGCGGAAGTGGACTCGGCTGTGACGTCTCCTCCCGCAGCTGATGTGGAGACCAGCGTGGCAGCAGCAGCAGTAGACAGCCCCGCCCCCTCCAACAGTTCTACCCCCTCTAATAGTACCTCCCCCTCCGCAGACCCCCACACTACCTCAGACCCCCCGCACCCTCCCCCTCCACCTCCACCACCACTGCCTCCACCACCACCACCACAAGTCACACTACTAACTGTGTCACGCCATCAGAGCCATCGGACCCTACCATCCCCACCCCAGCTCCTGCCTCCCCCACCCCCACCCCAGACACGGAAACCCCCGCCACCTCCTCCTCTACCACCACAGAGGAGGGGGAGGCATGCCACAAGGACACAATAGCCAGTATTAGTTGCTCAAGCCCGCATCCGAGCGAGCCCGACCACCAACCCACGGAGGAAGAATAGCCCACCTTATAAAACATTAGCCTATTTTTATAAACAGTTACTTTACACAGTCGTACCTGCCATTGGACACACAACTGTTCAAACACTACAGTTTTTTGCATCCGGGATTATGTAAACAAGTTCTTCAGTAAGGTGACGAGAGCCTTAATACAGACTGCCCACCACCACCACTACAAATTCCTCCTCATCGTTTCCGAGACCCCAGTACATAGGTAGGTAGCGGAAATTTTAATGTTTTATAATGCTGGTCTAGATTCCTGACATGTGATAGGTTTGCAGGAGTGTCGATCTGTTGGAATGATCCTGCAGGTTTTATTTAACAGGCTGGTTGGTGGGAGGGAAGGCAGGCTCGGGGGTCATCTGTTGATGTGACCTGCAGGTTAGGGGGGTCGATCTGTTGATGTGACCTGCAGGCTCTATTTTACAGGCTGGCTGGTGGGAGGGAAGGCAGGTTCTGGGCATCGATCTGTTGATGTGACCTGCAGGTTCTATTTTACAGGCTGGCCGGTGGGAGGGCAGGGAGGTTTGGGGCGTCGATCTGTTGATGTGACCTGCAGGTTCTATATTACAGGCCGGCTGGTGGGAGGGAGGGCAGGTTTGGGGCGTCGATCTGTTGATGTGACCTGCAGATTCTATTTTACAGGCTGGCTGGTGCGAGGGAGGGTCAGGGAAGGCAGGCTCGGGGGGGTCAGTTTGTTGATGTGACCTGCAGGCTCTATACTACAGGCCGGCTGGTGCGAGGGGAGACAGGCCAGGCAGGTTGACATGGCCTGTCGCGTTGTGGTAAAGTACAGTTCAATTCCATTAGTATTCATTATTCACCTGACCACTGGAAATGTACTTAGATCTCTAGGTAGGTTTCTTATGCTAGACAATGACGACATAAGAGGTTTACCCTTGGACTGGGACTGGCTTCTAGGTAGACTTATTTGCATATTCACAACAAAACTAAGGCAGATTTTACAATGATAAACAAAACAGGAACTTTGGAATATTTATATTTTTGTATGTATTGTATATATGTATCCTCTCTCTGTTTTATCTTAGAACAACGTGATGTTTAAGTAAAAGTTGTAGATTACTTATTGAGCTTGGCTACTCCTGAAGAGGTTTTGTTTGACCTATTGGGGTTGGCTGCTCCTTGAAGGGGGGTTTGTATGACCTTATATGGGGTTGGCTACTTCTAAAGGGAGTTGGCTACTTCTTAAAGGGGTTTGTGTGACCTCATTGGGGTTGGCTGCTCCTTGAAGGGGGGTTTGTATGACCTTATATGGGGTTGGCTACTTCTTAAAGGGGTTTTGTGTGACCTCATTGGGGTTGGCTGCTCCTTGAAGGGGGGTTTGTATGACCTTATATGGGGTTGGCTACTTCTTAAGGGGGTTGGCTACTTCTTAAAGGGGGTTGGCTACTTCTTAAGGGGGTTTGTGTGACCTCATTGGGGTTGGCTACTTCTTAAAGGGGTTGGCTACTCCTTTGAGGGGTTTTGTTGACCTTATATGAGGTTGGCTACTTCTGAAAGGGGTTTGTGTGACCTCTTTGGGGTTGGCTACTTCTGAAGGGGTTTTGTATGACATTGGGGTTGGCATAGGAGGGTGGGACATTGGGACAAGGGGTTCTCTTGCAATAATGTTGAGGGTAAAGCCACTAAAGCCACTGTCTCTGTGTCACAAAGCCCCTGTAGATAGTTTGGTAAGACAGGTCCTCCCACTCAGCCCTCAATAACTGTGTACTTCATGCAATGCTGGAAGAATGGTTCGGTTTTTTTAAGTTTTCTGTGACGGGCGGTTTTCAAATTACACATTGAGAAGTATTTATTTTACGCTGTACCGTTTAGGAGAGTGCAGCAAGAAAACCAGGATTTTTTTTTATATAATTTTTTAATCCGATAAACTTCAATTTCTGGGACTAAATTATGTGAAGAAAAAGTGTTCAGCAGCTTCATAGTGTAGATAAGAGTGGATACTTGTGTTAATTGATGCCAAGAAGAGGAAGAAGTGTAAATTGATGCCATGGAGGAGAAGAGAGACTGACGTTAATCATCGAGTGTGCCGGGCGTTGACGTAGAGAGGCGGCTTGTTGCTCCACATCAGTGCAATTCAGTCAACATAGTACAAGGAGATACAAGCTGTGCTCTCCAGTGTACAGGATGGGGCGTAGAGGCTTGAGTGAGGGGGGCATTGCCATAGGAGTGGTGGGTCGCCATGCCCTTGGAAGAGTAGTGTCGCCATGCCCTTGGAAGAGTAGTGTCGCCATGCTCGTTAAAGAGGAGTGTCGCCATGCCCTTGGAAGAGTAGTGTCGCCATGCTCGTTAAAGAGGAGTGTCGCCATGCCCTTGGAAGAGTTGTGTCGCCATGCCCTTGGAAGAGTAGTGTCGCCATGCTCGTTAAAGAGGAGTGTCGCCATGCCCTTGGAAGAGTAGTGTCGCCATGCCCTTGGAAGAGTAGTGTCGCCATGCTTGTTAAAGAGGAGTGTTGCCCTGCCCTTGGAAGAGTAGTGTCGCCATGCCCTTGGAAGAGTAGTGTCGCCATGCTTGTTAAAGAGGAGTGTTGCCCTGCCCTTGGAAGAGTAGTGTCGCCATGCCCTTGAAGAGGAGTGTCGCCATGCCCTTGGAAGAGTAGTGTCGCCATGCTCGTTAAAGAGTAGTGTCGCCATGCCCTTGGAAGAGTAGTGTCGCCATGCCCTTGGAAGAGTAGTGTCGCCATGCCCTTGGAAGAGTAGTGTCGCCATGCCCTTGGAAGAGTAGTGTCGCCATGCCCTTGGAAGTAGTGTCGCCATGCTCGTTAAAGAGGACTGTCGCCATGCCCTTGGAAGAGTAGTGTCGCCATGCCTTGGAAGAGTAGTGTCGCCATGCTCGTTAAAGAGGAGTGTCGCCATGCCCTTGGAAGAGTAGTGTCGCCATGCCCTTGGAAGAGTAGTGTCGCCATGCTCGTTAAAGAGGAGTGTCGCCATGCCCTTGGAAGAGTAGTGTCGCCATGCCCTTGGAAGAGTAGTGTCGCCATGCCCTCTGTGTCTTTTCCGGGTCACAGGCAGCGATCGAGGGGATGTTATTGAGGCGACTGTTAAGACTTAGAACCCAGCTGGCTCGGTGAAGTGTGGGAAACCAGCGCGATGGTTTTGTTCGGTCAAAGAAGAATTTATTTGATTATTTTCCATCAGGAATGTATGTTTTTATAGAGAAATGTCCAATAAAATGAATTCTGTCAGTACTATATTTTTCTTCAATCACTTCAAGGGATTTCTTAGTACATAATATACTTTACTCTACACGCTTAGAAGTGAGTCGGACAGGAGGTAGTGACAGTAACAGTGATTAATAAGTGTATAGCAAGGGATTTCTTAGTACATAATACAGTAAAACCTCTCATATTGGGACTAATGGGGCCAAGGAGTGGTCCGAGTAATGCAAGGATCCGAATAATGGGGGGGATATGTATAAAAAAAAAAAAAAAAAAATATTTAGGTGTATATATATTAGCTAGGAATATATTCCACAAACTAGGACATTTCGTCCCCTAAGAAAAAAAAAAAAAAAAAAAACTAGGTGTATATATTAGCTAGGACATTTCGCCCCAAAAAAAAAAAAAAAAAAAAAATTCTAGGTGTATATATATATAGCTAGGAAATTTCGACCCGACTACTAAAAAAAAAAAGAGGTCCGAATAATGAGTGTCCGAATACGAGAGGTTTACTGTACATAATATACCTTACTCTACACGCTTAGAAGTGAGTCGGACAGGAGGTAGTGACAGTAACAGTGATTAATAATTGATTGATTGATTGATTTAATGCCTAAAAAGGTGAATGTGCCAGCCATCAGAGGTCCTATGGCACTATGGCAAAGCATATCAAGGGTCAGGGTTAAAGAATAATAGTGAAACGATGAGGGAAGGGGAAAGAACGGAATGTTACAGCAGGATGGTTAGATCAGATGTAGGATGTGGATGTGTTGGAGGAAGGAGGTTACATTGTCCAGGGAGAAGGAGGGGGATTCCGGGAGAATGTCCGCAAGACGGAGAACAAATGAGGGAAGGAACTGGAACGGGCAGGAGTAAGATGGGGGCAGGATATTAGGACATGTTGGACAGTGAGAGGAACTTGACAGAGTGCAGAGGGTTGGGGAGGAGCGTGACAGGGTGTGCAGAGGGTTGGGGAGGAGCATGACAGGGTGTGCAGAGGGTTGGGAAGGAGCGTGACAGGGTGTGCAGAGGCTTGGGGAGGAGCGTGACGGTGTGCAGAGGGTTGGGGAGGAGCTTGACAGGGTGTGCAGAGGGTTGGGGAGGAGCATGACAGGGTGTGCAGAGGGTTGGGGGGAGCGTGACAGGGTGTGCAGAGGGTTGGGGAGGAGCGTGACAGGGTGTGCAGAGGGTTGGGGAGGAGCGTGACAGGGTGTGCAGAGGGTTGGGGAGGAACTTGACAGGGTGTGCAGAGGGTTGGGGAGGAGCGTGACAGGGTATGCAGAGGGTTGGGGAGGAACTTGACAGGGTGTGCAGAGGGTTGGGGAGGAGCGTGACAGGGTGTGCAGAGTTGGGGAGGAGCGTGACAGGGTGTGCAGAGGGTTGGGGAGGAGCGTGACAGGGTGTGCAGAGGGTTGGGGAGGAGCGTGACAGGGTGTGCAGAGGGTTGGGGAGGAGCGTGACAGGGTGTGCAGAGGGTTGGGGAGGAGCTTGACAGGGTGTGCAGAGGGTTGGGGAGGAGCGTGTGATTAATAAGTTTGTATAGCAAGGGATTTCTTAGTAGATAATATACTTTACTCTACACACTTAGATTGCGTGGGACAGGAGGTAGTGATGGTAACAGTGATTAATAAGTCTGTATAGGAGAGAACGGCGGTAATTACTGAGGGTTTACCTGACGCAGATTTTTATAATACAGTAAAACTTCTCATATTCGGACTAATTGGGCCAAGGAGTGGTCCGAATAATGGGGGGATATGCAAAAAAAAAAAATTTAGGTGTATATAAATTATATAGCTAGGAAATTTCGACCCCTAAAAAAGAAGAAAAAAAAAAAAGAGGTCCGAATACGAGGTTTTACCGTAATAACAATTTTATTTCCACCCGAAGCCATACGAGTAAAAAAAAAAAAATAGCTTGTTTACTTTTCCTTTCCATTTCTATCTCAATGTTTTCACCTTTCATCTCCCTTTCCATGACTCCATATTTTTCTCTAAATTATTTACTTTCTCTTCCGGCCACCATGAATTAATTAAAGAGTAAACATTGTCCAAAAACTTTATTATCACTTCATCAAACTAAACATTAAAACCTTAAAAAAAAAATGTGCGTACGAAATAGGTATAAAAATCCGTAAACCTCGATTCATTCACTCGTAATGTTCAGATCCGGCGTTGACTCGAGGGGGACAGGTGGCGGAAAGAGAAGTGCTTATCTGCCCGTAGACCCAAAACCGCCTTCACCGCGCTCTGTGTTGCTGATCTCCTGCAAAGACAATAAGAATAACAGAAATAACATCAGAATAACATGATAGCTAGCATAACAATGAAGTGGCTGCAAACTACCACACCGCAAGCATCAGTGTCGGCACCAATAATGTCCACAATTTACGTCAATGACATGACGGAGGAAATAAATAGTTATATTAGTGTATCTGCGGATGATGCAAAACTATTAAGAGAAATAAAAAGCTATGAAGATTGTGAAACACTACAAAATGACCTGAAAGATTGTGAAACACTACAAAATGACCTGAAAGATTGTGAAACACTACAAAATGACCTGAAAGATTGTGAAACACTACAAAATGACGTGAAAGATTGTGAAACACTACAAAATGACCTGAAAGATTGTGAAACACTACAAAATGACCTGAAAGATTGTGAAACACTACAAAATGACCTGAAAGATTGTGAAACACTACAAAATGACTTGAAAGATTGTGAAACACTACAAAATGACGTGAAAGATTGTGAAACACTACAAAATGACCTGAAAGATTGTGAAACACTACAAAATGACCTGAAAGATTGTGAAACACTACAAAATGACCTGAAAGATTGTGAAACACTACAAAATGACGTGAAAGATTGTGAAACACTACAAAATGACGTGAAAGATTGTGAAACACTACAAAATGACCTGAAAGATTGTGAAACACTACAAAATGACCTGAAAGATTGTGAAACACTACAAAATTACCTGAAAGATTGTGAAACACTACAAAATGACCTGAACAAGATCTACGAATGGAGCAGAAGATGGGAAATGAAATTGTAAATAAGTGTCTTGTGATGGAAATTAGAAAAAGCTGATATATAAATGGCCATATAAAATGAGAAATTATATAATAACAAAGGTTCAGGAAGAAAAGGACCTGGGAGTGATAATGCAGAATAACCTACAACCAGAAAACAATATAAACAAAATATTTGGAGATCCATACAGGATGTTGAAGAATATTAGAGTGGCATTTCATTACATGGACACAAATATGATGCGAAAGATAATTACTACAATGATCCGACCAAAAATGGAATATGCTGCCATAAGAAGAAGCATGTGAAAAAGTTTGAGAGGCTACAGAGAATGGCAACAAAGATGGCACCAGAGCTAGAACTTATGAGGAAAGGTTGAAGGAAATAAAGTTACCAACACTCGAACAGAGAAGAGAAAGAGGAGACTTAATAACAATTTTTAAGCTGATAACAAAGATGGAAGAAACAGACAATGAGAGACTACTGACTCGAAAGCAAAGAGGTCGCTACACAAGAGGACATACAAAACTAGGACAAGGGAGATGCCTGAACAACATAAAGAAGTACAGCTTCCCTCATAGCAATGTAGAAGTTTGGAATGGACTAAATGAGGTGATATCGGCAAAGAATGTGCACCAATTGAAAGCAAGACTGGGTAAATGTAGATACGGAGACGGGACCCCACCAGTGTAGCTCAGGCCCTGTAAAACACCACTAGGTAAATACACACACACACACACACCTTCACACACACACACACACACACACACACACACACCTCCACCTCCTGTATATCTGGGTACACTATCCTCTCACAGATGAGTTGAGCCACCCGGTCGCCTTTCTTCACCTCAAACTCAGTCTTGGCGTGGTTGAACAGAACGACGCCAACATTGCCTCGGTAGTCTCGGTCTATCACGCCGGCTGGGGGAGAACGGTTGAATGAGGTAAGAACATAATAACATACGTAACATAAATAGAATGCTTGAATGAGGTAAGAACATAAGGTATCAGTTTAGGTTATTGATTTAGAAGAAAGATTATGAGAAAAACAACTAATGAAACAAAAGGTTACGGGTTCGATCCCCGGGCGGAGCGGAGAAAGATGGGCTGTTTCCTTTTAACCCGAGCCCCTGTCCACCCAGCAGTGAATGGGTTACGGGTGTTAGCCGGGGTGATGGTTTCGGCCAACACTAAGCACTAAGAATATATAATTTAGTAATGTAGACAGACCCGCCTCCCGGGGTGATGGTTTCGGCCAACACTAAGCACTAAGAATATATAATTTAGTAATGTAGACAGGGCCACATGAGTGTAGCTCAGACTCTGTAAAATACAATTAGGTAAATACTTAACACTAAAACTCACCTCCCACGTCAATATGGTTCTTCCAGGATAGGCCGGAGCGCGGGGCCACCCTGCCGTAACACTCCTCGGGGATCTCCACCTGGATGTCTGTCTTCACCAGCGCCTTGCCCTGGGCCGGCACCACCATGTCATAGGCACTGCCGGGGAGGGGTTAAGGTCAGTTACTAAGTAAGACGATTAGATCAACCGAAGTTGAATTGCCGCAGGAAAACAGAACGCAGGAAATTGACCGGAAAAAAATTGACCGAATTGACCACAGAAAAAAAGCTTCTGAACGTTGAAAAATTTCTGAAAATAACAAAAAATACTCTGATGTGGTCAAAGTACAGAATTGCACCTTTTTCATTATACAGGCTTGCGCGGATGATCTTTGCGCCAGAATCCATTCATCGAGATTTACCGCGCAGATTTAAAGTCGCTTCCCAAGCTATAAAAAAATGCAGAAGGCATGAATCGTATGTCTGACAGCGACGTACATCATCTTGCACACTCACTGGTGTGTGGGAGGGAGGGTTTGTCTCCCTCTCCTCCCTCCATAGGCGGTTGACAGTTTGCATGATTTTGAACTTATAGCCTGCAGCGTTCCCCTACATCCCGTGTTTTTGCTGGATTACATAATGGGTGGAAAACATACGGATGGCACAATGATTCAAGCAATCATTGATCTTTACAAGGCTGGGATCAATAATAAGGAAATTTGCAAGCTTAAAGGACTAAAGCTTAGAGCAGTGCAAAATTTGATCCGTCGATTTAAGGCTGGCGGAGAGGTGAATCCCAAAAAAACAACCTGGGAAACAAAAAAAAACGTGTAACAGAACCAGGAGTGTGTTAAGGCGACAGCTTGATGCCAATCCTAGCCTTACAGCCAGAGAACTGAAGGAGGAAAATCATACTCTTCTTGGTAATGTGTCGCTTCGTACTGTACAGGAAACTTTGAAACGTGACCTTGGCTACAGGTGTTACCGGGCGTGGAATAAGCCACTGATAAATGACCGCCAGAGGAAGAAAAGGCTTCACTTTGCAAAGAAATACAGAGATTGGCCTCTCGACAAGTGGCGGGCTGTGCTGTGGAGTGACGAAAGCACATTTTGTGTGAGTGGAGGAGGACCGGCAAAAGTGTACCGTCGCCCCGGCTCAGACCCCACCGAGCCTCACTACACACGAAAGACCACAAAACACCCTCCCAGTTTAATGGTGTGGGGTTGCTTTACTTTTCATGGTATTGGGAACTTAGTTGTTTTCCCAAAGAACACAACTGTTAACAAAGTGGTGTATTTTGATCTTTTAAATGACCACCTGGAGGACTGCTTTGAAAAGACACAGGCACAGATTTTCCCATCCTGCCACACAGCTCGAGATGTGATACAGTGGCTTGATGACTGCAAGATTGGGAGAATAGATGACTGGCCAGGTAATTCTCCCGATATATCCCCCATAGAAAAATCTTTGGGCCATCATTAAAGGCAAACTCCGCTCATGTGACACCTCTACACTCCCCAAGCTTGAAATGGAGCTCTGAAAGTCTTGGGAAGAATTTAAGCCTGAGTTCCTTCAAAATCTTGCTGACAGTGTACCACGTCGCCTTCAAAGGGTCATCAAGAGGAAGGGCTACGCAACGAAATACTAACTACAATTGTAAGTGTTGATATTCTACATTATTTTGTTATAAACATGGTGCCTCATACGTGCAAACATTCCATTTTCAGAGGCGCGCAGTGACTATCCGCGCGAACTGTGGTAGAGATTAAATTCGGTAAAATTCTAGTCCTTTCCCGCCCTTATTAGTGGGCTCTTTTCCTCCAGACCTTCACAGATCCCTTCAGATACCTCCAAAACGTAATTATAAAGTGGGGAAGAGATAACTTTTTTTTTTTTTTAAACTAACCTAACCTCAATATAACCTAACCTAACCTGGTACACTTCTAGTTTTTTCTCGGCCTTAGATCTCGCACCTTACCTAACTTTACCAATTATCTCCTGGCGAGACCTAAGGGCGAAAAAGAACTAAAATTTTACCAGGTTAGGTTAGTCATTTTTTGTACTTATCTCTCCCCCACTTTATAAATACGTTTTAGAGTTAGTATCTGAAGGGATCTGTGAAGGTCTGGAGGAAAAAAGCACACTTATAAGGGCGGGAAAGGACTCTAGAATTTTACCTTAAATACATGTAATAATGGTGTATTGTGTAACAGTAGGCTAATACACCACAGAGCAATCAGAAGTCAATACATAAACACATTCTTACGGGAGACAAGACAATGAGGAAATATCAATCAGTCAGACCCCAATACACTCCTTATATCATATCATAGTAAAATTGCCCCTACATTAATCTGAAGGACATATTCTAATTCCTTGATCTAATTAATGGGGGGTCTTCTCTATAGCATTTCCCTCGCAAATCAATAGTTTCCGAGAAAATGGATAAAAAATATAAAAATTTCGTCAAGTCTTAAGACCCCAATACACTCCTTATATCATAGTAAAATTGCCCCTACAATAATTTGAAGGACATATTCTAATTCCTAGACCTAATTAATGTGGGGTCATCTCTATAGCATTTCCCTCGCAAATCAATAGTTTCCGAGAAAATGGATAAAAAATATAAAAATTTCGTCGTCAGGACCCCAATACACTCCTTATATCATATTAAAATTGCCTCTAAGCATTTTTAAGGACATATTCTAATTCCTTGACCTAATTAATGGGGGGTCTTCTCTATAGCATTTCCCTCGCAAATCAATAGTTTCCGAGAAAATGGATAAAAAATATAAAAATTTCGTCAGGTCAGACCCCAATACACTCCTTATATCATAGTAAAATTGCCCCTACAATAATTTGAAGGACATATTCTAATTCCTAGACCTAATTAATGTGGGGTCTTCTCTATAGCATTTCCCTCGCAAATCAATAGTTCCCCAGAAAATGGATAAAAAATATAAAAATTTCGTCAAGTCAGACCCCAATACACTCCTTATATCATAGT
Organism: Chionoecetes opilio; assembly: GCA_016584305.1. Lineage (NCBI taxonomy): Eukaryota > Metazoa > Arthropoda > Malacostraca > Decapoda > Majidae > Chionoecetes > Chionoecetes opilio. Next base: position 29,844 of record JACEEZ010005342.1, on the reverse strand, counting down.
AAAATTGCCCCTACAATAATTTGAAGGACATATTCTAATTCCTTGACCTAATTAATGGGGGGTCTTCTCTATAGCATTTCCCTCGCAAATTAACAGTTACCGAGAAAATGGATAAAAATAAAATTTCGTCAGGTAAGCAATACACCCTTATATCATAGTAAAATGCCCTACACATAATGTTGAAGGCCCATATTCTATTTCCTTGACTATTAAGGTGGGGTCTTCTCTATAGCATTTCCCTCGAACAATAGTTCCCCAGAAAATGGATAAAAATAAAAATTTGTCAATCAGCCAATACACTCTTTAACCATAGTATTGCCCCTACATAATTTGAAGACATATTCTAATTCTTGACTATTAATGGGGTCTTCTCTAGATTTCCCGCAAATTACATCACCGAGAAATGGATAAACCAATTTGGTTTATGAATGGAGGCAGCGAGAGTAGTTCAATGAACGCCTGCATAAATCGTATCCAGCGGCCCATTTTGATCCTTTACACGGTGCGGAGGCGTTCTCAGTGAGCCTCTTGAACCTGAGGATGTGCTTGAGCTCTCCAGGCATGGTGGTGACGGTATAAACCAGGTAAATATGTGGGTAAATGAAGGAATTACCGGTGTTATCTGGCCTGTTTTCCAGCAAATATTGTAAACTCAACTTTTCTGGTTCGAGTTTGCGCGCGAGGAAGGTACTCACTCACACAGTTACCAATGTCTTTATTTCCTATTATCTGTATTTCTACCCTGTTCTATCCCTTCACAAGCTCGTAGAAGAACAATCAAGTATCGATCTTTGTCTGCCTTCCATCATACTTGTAGAAATTGCCTGTTAAATTGCTTGTATTCGCTTTGTAAATAAATATGTGAAGAGAATGCAACTTGACAACGCATAGCACAGTTATCAAGGGAGCTCCATTCTTGGCTATATTTCTGTTCTTGTGTATATTTCTCATCTATAAGCTCGTCTGTATATAAATTATCATCTAACCTCATGTCATTTCCCTCGTACTTGTAGATATAGATTGCTATATCCCTACATTAGCCTTAGAAATAGGTAGATATGCATGGATATATATATGTCTAGCCGCCAACTCTCGTCTGTCTGTCTGTCTGTCTGTCTCTTTCCCGCCCGCTCTCTGTCTCTCTGTTTCTTTGTCTGTCTATCTCTCTATCTGTCACTTTCCTACCCTCTCTCTCGATCTGTCTGTCTGTCTCTTTTCCGCCCGCTCTCTCTCTCTGTTTCTTTGTCTGTCTATCTCTCTATCTGTCACTTTCCTACCCTCTCTCTCGATCTGTCTGTCTGTCTCTTTCCCACCCGCTCTCTCTCTCTCTCTCTCTCTGTTTCTGTCTATCTGTCTATCTCTGTCTCTTTACCACCCTCTTTCTCTGTCTCTATCTGTTTTTCTGTCTGTCTATCTCTATCTGTCTCTTTCGTATACCCCTCTCTCTCTCTCTCTCTCTCTGTCTCACCCTATTTCTCTGTCTCTATCTGTTTCTGTCTGTCTATCTCTCCCTATCTGTCTCTTTCCTACCCTCTCTCTCTGTCTAGCTGTCTCTTTCCCGCCCACTCTCTGTCTGCCTTTGACGCCTTAAAACGCGCTAAAATTTGATATATTTTTATATAGTATCATTAATATAACATAGCTAACACGGCTAACATAGACTGTGGCTCTGTTAACTCCTCAACCTAGCTCCTTCGTTATCTCTCTCTCTCTCTCTCTCTCTCTCGTATGGGGGGTGAGGGGATAGGAAGAGAAGGAAGGATAGGCGGGAAGGAAGAGAAGGAAGGAGGGAGGGATAGGAAGGGAAGCTAGGAGGGGGCAGGAAGAGAAGGAAGGGATCGAGGGAGAGATAGGAAGAAAAGGAAGAATTGGAGCTATAATAGAGGAGTAGGAAGAGAAGGAAGGAAGGAGGTGGGTGTCGTGAAAGGGGAAAGGAAGGAATTGGAAGGAGTAAAGGAAGGAAGAGAAGCTAGGAAGAAAGGGGGGGGGGGGATAGGATTGAAGAGGAACAAGGAGGAGCGTGTAGGAGCAGAAGGAAGGAGGGAAGGAAGGAAGGAAGGAGGGAAGGAAGGAAGGAAGGAAGGAGGGAAGGAAGGAAGGAGGGAGGGAAGGAAGGAAGGAAGGAAGGAGGGAAGGAAGGAAGGAAGGATGGAAGGTAGGAAGGAAGGAAGGAAGGAGGGAAGGAAGGAGGGAAGGAAGGAAGGAAGGAAGGAAGGAGGGGAAGCATAACATCGACCTAGACTAGCAAGGTACGTAGAGGCGAAAATGCTGCTAAATATAAAAATATCTTCAGTGTGTTGGCAACGTGTAGAGAGGAGGGTGTGTCTGCTCTCTCTCCTGACATACAAACTGTGCCAGTATATAAAACAGTGCCAGGAACAGTGCACAGTGCCATGAGACGTAAAATATCATGAAAAACGAACAGTGACAGTGAATTATCGTGTAAGTGACAAAGTACATATTAATCCTCCTGAATAAACAGTGCCAGTATACTAAACAGTGCCAGGAACAGTGCACAGTGCCATGAGACGTAAAATATCATGAAAAACGAACAGTGGCAGTGAATTATCGTGTAAGTGTTGGAGGGATCGCTAAGGCTCAAAATACCTTACATTGAGGTAGGATTTTCGCCCGTATGGGAACACAACACGAGTGACTCAGTAAATATAATTGATTTTATCCTCTTATTAACGCTATTATCGTCGCTGCAGTGGTATTTATGCCTCCATCAGGTGTTACAGTCCATGGTTATTATATTTGTTGAGGTAATTAAGGTCCATACATAAGGAAATATTATAGAGTAATCTTTTTGTTATCATTACTTCAAATTTTCTACGTATCAGCGATTTTTAGTGGGTCTATTATAGTCGCCACAGTGCTAATTATTCCTCCATCAAGTGTTCTAGTCCATGGTTATTATGTGGGTAGAGTGGATTTAGGTCCATATATAAGGAAATATTTATCATACTTATCATATTTATGTATTTACCCATATTAACATATTTCTTCTACTTGCAGGACTAATTACTACTACTACTACTACTACTACTACTACTACTACTTCTCTTCTAATAACAGAATAGCAACATTAATAATAACAATGGATATAAAAAAACCAGTTAGATTATAGGAACTTTACAGGAACTACCACGTGTATATATGTCTCACGGCCTCTTGTAGCTTCCTTATGTTCTTATGTTATTTGATATTTCACATTAAACATTGATTTCAAACATCTAGACATTGATAACTACACTCGAGAAAAGATAACAACAATAACAGTAGGATTATTCAATGTCTCTTTACTAGATCTACGTCTTGACATTGACTACTACTACTACTACTACTACTACTACTACTACTACTACTACTATTTACTTAAAACTACCACTATTTTAACCAGCCTCCTCCTCCTCAAATTTTTTCTACTACTACTACTACTACTGCTACTACTACTACTACTACTACTACTACTACTACTACTACTACTACTACTACTATTTACTTAAAACTACCACTATTTACCTTAACCAGCCTCCTCCTCCTCAAATTTTTTCTACTACTACTACTACTCTAACTACTAGACTACTTCTTCTCCTCTACTACTAACATAAACACTGAAGATATAAAGAACAGTTAGGATTATTTAGTATCTCTTTACTAGCTACTTATTTCTACCTACAACTTCTAATCTTTGACCTACAATTCTAGGACAGAACTAGAAGGGCCAATGTCAAAAAATGGCTAATTATAGATAAGTCCACCACCGAACAGGAAATGTATGTATCTATCAATGCAAGAAATGATAGCTTATAATCTAAGTCATTACTGGAAAAAAAAATCTCATCTGCTGTTATTACCTGATGCCATGATGAAGGAGGCAATATTTCAAACGCATTTTTCTCTAAACATAGATTTGTGACATTGGCCCTTCTTGTTCTCAGCCCTAGACTTTATTATCTTCTTCTACTAACAGAATAGTAAACACTAATAAACACATTCGAGAAAAGATAAAACACAACAACAACAACAGTAGGATTAGTCAATATCTCTCTCTATCTCTTTACTATAGTCTATTTTTTTTATTAAGGTCAAAATGCAGTCAGGAAGCCACGCCCCCTGCCTGCCCTTCTATGCTACGGGGCAGCTGATTGGTGCATTCCTCGTATCATCACTACCCATCACAATATCTTCACTACTTAACAGCGCGTGACAACTGGATAGAGCAATCTTCACTACAGAGGGTGTTTTGATTTTGTCACCCTCTGTAGTGAAGATTGCTGTCCAGTGGTCACGCCGCTGTTAAGTAGTGAAGATATTGTGATGGGTAGTGATGATACGAGTAATGCACCAATCAGCTGCCCCGTAGCATAGAAGGGCAGGCAGGGGGCGTGGCTTCCTTACTGCATTTTGACCCTAATAAATAAAATAGACTATAGATCTACGCCGTGGCATTGGCCGATTTTTTAAACCTTGCCATGGACTAACCTACGACTACCCATGGCTTTAGACAGACCTTTCAGTGCCTTAAACATTTGTCCGGGGTATAATAGCATTAGAATTGGATGTTGGAGAGGTTAGTGAGTGTCTAGCAATTCCAATCTGGGGACTAAACCTCCTAGAGAAATGGTTAGAAAGCTTAAATGTCTGGTCTAAAGCCATGGTTAGTTAGTCTTAGGTTAGCCCAAGTCCATGTTTAGAAAATCGGCCAATTGACTACTACTACTAGGTACTCTAACTACTACTACTTCTTTTCATCTTCTAATAACAGAATAGCAACATTACCTAATAGTGACACTGGATATAAAAATAGTAGGCTTATCTAAATTTTATTCTAATATATCTCTTTACTAGATCTACGCCGTGGCATTGAGAGAGAGAGAAGAGAGGGGAGAGAGGGGAAGAGAGAGAGAGGAGAGAGAGAGAGAGAGAGAGAGAGAGAGAGAGAGAGAGAGAGAGAGAGAGAGATATTCAGATTCAATTCAATATTTTATTCACAAATGAAGTACAGTTGTGAAAAGACTGTTTCCGAGAAGAGAGAGAGAGAGAGAGAGAGAGAGAGAGAAGAGAGAGAGAGAGAGAGAGAGAGATTCAATTCAATACTTTTATTCACAATTGAAGTACAGTTGTTGAGAGAGAGAGAGAGAGAGAGAGAGAGAGAGAGAGAGAGAGAGAGAGGAGAGAGAGAGAGAGAGAGAAGAGAGAGAGAGAGAGATTCAAATTCAGATTTACATTCAGATTCAATACTTTTATTCACAAACGAAGTACAGTTGTAAAAAAAACTGTTTCAAAAAGGGCAGTCTTATCTCAGTAGACATAGGATGAGCTGGTAAAGGGGAAAAATAAAAAAAAGGACATCGCTATGAGAGGCAGAGCGTTGAATTACAATAACCTAAACCCAAAACCTATGGGGGAGGGTTAGCTTAGTGCCGTATACTACTGCCGAACAGTGCACAAAACGAAAACATGAGCAGTGCAGGAATTATCGTGTAAGTGTGGAGGGAACGACCTGAAGTGAGGGGCCTCAAAATACCTTACATTGAGGTAGGATTTTCGCCCGTATGGGAACACAACACGAGTGACTCAGTAAGCAATTGATTTTATCCTCTTATTAACGCTATTATCGTCGCTGCAGTGGTATTTATGCCTCCATCAGGTGTTACAGTCCATGGTTATTATATTTGTTGAGGTAATTAAGGTCCATACATAAGGAAATATTATAGAGTAACATTTTTGTTATCATTACTTCAAATTTTCTACGTATCAGCGATTTTTAGTGGGTCTTCTTAACGCTATTGTAGCCACCAGTGCTAATTATTCCGCCATCAAGTGTTCTAGTCCTTAGTTATTATGTGGGTAGAGTGGATTTAGGTCCATATATAAAGAAATATTTATCATACTTATCATATTTATGTATTTACCCATATTAACATATTTCTTCTACTTGCAGAACTAGTTACTACTACTATTACTACTACTACTACTACTACTACTACTACTACTACTACTACTACTACTACTACTACTACTTCTCTACTACTACTACTTCTCTACTACTTCTCTTCTAATAACAGAATAGCAACATTAATAGTTACACTGGATATAAAAAAACCAGTTAGGTTATAGGAACTTTACAGGAACTACCACGTGTATATATGTCTCACGGCCTCTTGTAGCTTCCTTATTTTCTTATGTTCTTATGTTATTTGATATTTCACATTAAACATTGATTTCAAACATCTAGACATTGATAACTACACTCGAGAAAAGATAATAACAATAACAGTAAGATTATTCAATGTCTCTTTACTAGATCTACGTCTTGACATTGACTACTACTACTACTACTACTACTACTACTACTACTACTACTATTTACTTAAAACTACCACTATTTACCTTACCAGCCTCCTCCTCATCAAATTTTTTCTACTACTACTACTACTACTACTACTACTACTACTACTCTAACTACTAGCCTACTTCCTCTCCTCTACTACTAACATAAACACTGGAGATATAAAGAACAGTTAGGATTATTTAGTATCTCTTTACTAGCTACTTATTTCTACCTACAACTTCTAATCTTTGACCTACAATGCTAGGACTGAGAACTAGAAGGGCCAATGTCAAAAAATGGCTAATTATAGATAAGTCCACCACCGAACAGGAAATGTATGTATCTATCAATGCAAGAAATGATAGCTTATAATCTAAGTCATTACTGGAAAAAAAAATCTCATCTGCTGTTATTACCTGATGCCATGATGAAGGAGGCAATATTTCAAACGCATTTTTCTCTAAACATAGATTTGTGACATTGGCCCTTCTTGTTCTCAGCCCTAGACTTTATTATCTTCTTCTACTAACAAAATAGTAAACACTAATAAACACACATTCGAGAAAAGATAAAACACAACAACAACAACAGTAGGATTATTCAATATCTCTCTTTATCACTTTACTAGATCTACGCCGTGGCATTTGACCGATTTTTTAAACCTTGCCATGGGCTAACCTAAGATTACCCATGGCTTTAGACAGAGATTTCAGTGCTTTAAACATTTGTCCGGGGTATCATATCATTAGACTTGGATGTTGGAGAGGTTAGGGAGTGTCGAGCTCTTCCAATCTGAAACTAAACCCCCTGGAGAAATGATTAGAAAGCTTAAATGTCTGGTCTAAAGTCATGGTTAGTGTTAGGTTAGCCCAAGTCCATGTTTAGAAAATCGGCCAATTGACTACTACTACTACCGTAGATAACAGTGAAGTCGCCAGTTCTACGTTTCTTTGTTATGTACAGACGTGTGGTGGCGTTAATACTTACATTTCTACATCCATGATTTCAGGACAGTTAGAAGGGTCTATCTGGAAAGTCTGTCATTTTGTGTCTTCATCAGAGCTGGGCACTTCCGTACCTCTGTCCGTACCTCCGTACCTCCGTACCTACGGACTTCCAAACTAGGTCCGGAAGTCCGGAGGTACGGAAAGTTTTTCAAAGGTACGGAAGTAACAGGTACGGACCTGCGAAATTTTGGGTCCGTACTTCCGTACCTGATATTTTCTATGATGAAAAAAAAAAAAAACGAAGACGAAAAAACAGTCCACAGAATAACTTTCACGCGTTTTGGCGGGCAATTTGCCACTAGCTGTCAGCTGATCATTTCCTAAGGCGAGATCCGTGCATCTGTGGTGCCTGGTAAACACCAAACGTGCGGCATCAAGCTCAAGATCAACAACGTTTTATGTTTACAGTCACATCACCCGGCAACGCGTTTCAAAGTTTCACTGCTATTGCTTACTGTTTAGTGTTTACAACTAAACATGGACAAATACGTGAAAAGAAGTGATAGCGACAGGAGCAGGAGTGTGTCTGGGGATAGTAGCTGTAGTAGTGTGAGCTACAGAACCAGCACGCCTGCACCATCTGCGTCCAGAACCCATACACCACAGGGGACGTCAGATATTTCTTTGTCTGACGTGGAAGATGGTGGACATCCCCCTCAGTCCCAACCTGTTCCCCACCCGCTACAGGAATGCCTGGCTGGACCTTTTCAAGAGGTACAACACCCCTCTCCCCAGCTCTGCTGCCGTGGAAAGGCTGTTCAGCTCCGCGGGAGACATCTGGCGGCCGAAGAGGTCCAGCCTCAGCAACATAAACTTTGAGAAGCTGGTGTTTGTGAGGGGCAACATGCACCTCCTAGGCTACAAGGAGGTGTAGCAGCAGTACAAGGAGGAGAAGGAAGTGGAGTAGGAGTTATACACTCTAGAATAAACTTGTGATTTAAACTAATTAGTCATTTCACTCATTTGTGAACTGTGAAGACTGGAGACAAATTTTATTTTAATTGATTTGATGATTATTTGATGGTAAATATATATTGCTATATATATTTATGAAGCTCTGATGTATTATAGCCTTGTATTTTGTTTTATTTTTGAGGTACTGACTATATTTTTTCAGGCGCGTTTTAATAGTTATAGGGTACAGGTACGGAGGTACGGAGGTACGGGTACGGACAGAACAAAGTAAAATAAGGTACGGAAGTACAGGTACGGACGACCCGCGTCCCGAAGTACGGAAGTACAGGTACGGACTACCCCAAATCCAGGAACGTGCCCAGCTCTGGTCTTCATCTGTGTCATATTAGGGCTATAAATGAACAAATGACAAAAATAAAACCGAGTGGCGACCTCACTATACCTACTACAGTAAAGTCGCCAGCTAGTATTTTAACCCAACAGTTGAGTCGCCACTCTGGGGAATTCAGGGAAATTAGAGGTAAAGTAAAACAAGTCTCTATATATATTAGCTGCGGAAGATGCTTGGATATATAAAAATTCCTTTGCCAACGTGAAAATAAATTCTATTCAAGTTTGAAAGATCTGGCAAGTCTGTGTCCTGTCGCCCGAAAAGCTACTGTTTACTGTCTGTCATCGCGCGAAGAAAAACGTGAGAAACAAAATGCGCAACAGTTATATTTGCAGATACAAAGCATAAAACAACGCTGAAACAGGGTAGATTATACAATCATGATATAAACTACTGTGTATCATCTTCAGTGGCACATAAAAATCAGTAGTGATGCTATAATTCGTAATATTTGGCGCCTGGCGACTTCACTGCAGGTGGCGACTTCACTGTTATCTACGGTACTCTAACTACTACTACTTCTTTTCATCTTCTAATAACAGAATAGCAACATTTCCTAATAGTGACACTGGATATAAAGAATAGTAGGCTTATCTTATTATATTCTAATATATCTCTTTACTAGATCTACGTCGTGGCATTGAGAGAGAGAGAGAGAGAGAGAGAGAGAGAGAGAGAGAGAGAGAGAGAGAGAGAGAGAGAGAGAGGAGAGAGAGAGAGAGAGAGAGAGAGAGAGATTCAGACTCAATACTTTTATTCACAAATTAAGTACAGTTGTGAAAAAGACTGTTTCCGAGAGAGAGAGAGAGAGAGAGAGAGAGAGAGAGAGAGAGAGAGAGAGAGAGAGAGAGAGAGAGAGAGAGAGAGAGAGATTCAGATTCACATTCAGATTCAATACTTTTATTCACAAATGCAGTACAGTTGTGAAAAAGACTGTGTCATAAGGACAGTCTTATCTCAGTATACATAGGATGAGCTGGTAAAGGGTAAAAAATAAAAAAAAAGGACATCGATATGCGGGCAGAGTCGTTGAGTTACAATAACCTAAACACACAATATGGGCCAAGAGAAATATTATGACATTCATGTTTACCCTACACGATTTACGACAGGGCACAGAGTGAGAGAGAGAGAGAGAACGCATAACCTCAGCAGTATGACGGAGGGTGAGGGCGCCTTTAATCTGACGGGGGCGACGGGTGCGGCGGCGGCGGGGCAGGCGGGGGACGGGGACGGGGGCATCAACACAACCCTGCAGGATGATTGGGTGGATTCTATGAACTCCACCTTCTGGCGTGAGTGTTACGCCTTCTGTTGTTGTGGGAAAATTTGGTTTATTTGATGATGGTCTATAAAAAGGGTACTGAATGGCATATATTAAGACGGGTTGAATGCTTATAAAAGACAGTAGTAGTAGTATAGACAGTAGATATATAGAACAGGAGGGTTTTAGAATAGTTAGTTAGGTTAATCTAGTTTATTTGCTGATGGTATATAGAAAGGGTACTGAATTGCATATATAAAGACAGGTTGAATGCTTATAAAAGACAGTAGTAGTAGTATAGACAGTAGTATAGACAGTAGATATATAGAACAGGAGGGTTTTAGAAGAGTTAGTTAGGATAATCTAGTTTATTTGATGATGGTATATAGAAAGGGTACTGAATTGCATATATAAAGACAGGTTGAATGCTTATAAAAGACAGTAGTAGTAGTATAGACAGTAGTATAGACAGTAGATATATAGAACAGGAGGGTTTTAGAAGAGTTAGTTAGGATAATCTAGTTTATTTGATGATGGTATATAGAAAGGGTACTGAATTGCATATATAAAGACAGGTTGAATGCTTATAAAAGACAGTAGTAGTATAGTATAGTAGTAGTATAGACAGTAGATATATAGAACAGAAGGGTTTTAGAAGAGTTAGTTAGGTTTTAGAGAACTTACGTATTCATGTGTCCATAGAAACGACTGCATCCGTAATATCCCGTGTTTCAAACCAGGTGACATCATATCTTTCCTCCTTCCTCGCCTTTGGTAGAGACGTGAGCTCGCAATGTGCAGCGTCCCTGTGCATTCGGTCAGCGGTTCGAGTCCGCTTAGTTCGTGCTGACGTGGCGGCGCTTTGTATAGTCAATAACCTTGTAGTTGGTGCTCGCAAAGTGTCTAGATAGGATGAAAATCTTATCATATCGTTCCTCCTTCCTAAATTGAATAGAATCACGATAATCTAAGCAACTTCACTTTTGTTCTATTCTAATTACCATAGATAACACTAAAGTCGCCACTGCACTAATGTCGCCAGGCGCATATATTACGAATTTCTCCACTAAGCATCACTACAGCCTTGTATGTGCCACAGAAGAGGCATGCACAGTAGTTTATATTATGTACCTGTCTTCAGTGACACATACAAGTCTGTAGTGATGCTAACATTCGTAATATATGGCGCCTGGCGACATTAGTGTACCATGGCGACTATAATGTTATCTACGGTAGTATTCAATTGTAAAAACGGTGGTAATAGATCATTCCATATTTTAGCTGTGTCGATTTTCAGAGTCGCTGTTTTCGTGCGAGGTAGAATGCTTATAAATGATAGTAAACATAAAGAAGGGATACAAACTTAAACACATAAGGAAGTATATAGAATAGGAGAGGTTATAATATACAGTATATCTTAACAGTATACTTATCGTTGTTTTCAGAGTCGCTGTTTTCGTGTGAGGTGTGGATATCGCCTCAACACGTACTCTTCCAGCTGGCCAACGGCTGCTTCTTCGTGAGTTACCTCGCGCCCTCCCAGACCAAGGGCCTCCTCTTCATGCACTGCGTCCTGATACTGGGTGAGAGAGAGAGAGAGAGAGAGAGAGAGAGAGAGAGAGAGAGAGAGAGAGAGAGAGAGAGAGAGAGAGAGAGAAGAGAGAGAGAGAAGAAAAAAAAAAACTGAGACAGACAAACAGAGAGAGAGAGAGAGAGAGAGAGAGAGAGAGAAAACCACACAGATAAACAGAGATAGAAGGAGAGAGAAAAAAACTGAGACAGACAAACACAGAGAGAGAGAGAGAGAGAGAGAGAGAGAGAGAGAGAGAGAGAGAGAGAGAGAGAGAGAGAGAGAGAGAGAGAGAGAGAGAGAGAGAGAGAGAATTAATGCTTAGTTCACATTAATAAACAAGCATATTTCATCAAGACACAAGACTCCATAAGCTGCCTTGTAACTATATATTCCTAAAAAAAGAACACTTAACATGCCATATACATTAAAACGAAGCAATATTGTTTTTCCAGGATAGTTAACCCTTGAGGCCCAGAGCGTAATTTCCATTGTAATTTGGGTACCATAAGACGATTTGTAGTGACTATAAGCAATATTTTATAGCTATGACCTGTTTAGTAGCCTTGTCTACTAATTAATTTGGTATATTTAGTGACTTTTTGTAATTTTATGGCTCGACAACAGACGATTTTTTATAGCCAAGGAAAGATCTGGGCGTGAAGGCGTTAATAGTTACACTGTTTCCCCATTCCAGGATTTCAGGATATTTAAAGGATTATATTCCCATTCCAGGATATTTAAAGGACTATATTCCCATTCCAGGATATTTAAAGGACTATATTCCCATTCCAGGATATTTAAAGGACTATATTCCCATTCCAGGACATTTAAAGGACTATATTCCCATTCCAGGATATTTAAAGGACTATATTCCCATTCCAGGACATTTAAAGGACTATATTCCCATTCCAGGATATTTAAAGGACTATATTCCCATTCCAGGATATTTAAAGGACTATATTCTCATTCCAGGATATTTAAAGGACTATATTCCCATTCCAGGATATTTAAAGGACTATATTCCCATTCCAGGATATTTAAAGGACTATATTCCAGGATTCCAGGATATTTAAAGGACTATATTCCCATTCCAGGATATTTAAAGGACTATATTCCTATTCCAGGATATTTAAAGGACTATATTCCAGGATATTTAAAGGACTATTCCAGGATTCCAGGATATTTAAAGGACTATATTCCAGGATTCCAAGATATTTAAAGGACTATATTCCAGGATTCCAGGATATTTAAGGACTATATTCCCATTCCAGGATATTTAAAGGACTATATTCCAGGATTCCAGGATATTTAAAGGATTATATTCCCATTCCAGGATATTTAAAGGACTATATTCCCATTCCAGGATATTTAAAGGACTATATTCCAGGATTCCAGGATATTTAAAGGACTATATTCCAGGATATTTAAAGGACTATATTCCAGGATTCCAGGATATTTAAAGACTATATTCCAGGATATTTAAGGACTATATTCCAGGATTCCAGGATATTTAAAGGACTATATTCCCATTCCAGGATATTTAAAGGACTATATTCCAGGATTCCAGGATATTTAAAGGACTAGATTCCCATTCCAGGATATTTAAAGGACTATATTCCAGGATCCAGGATATTTAAAGGACTATATTCCAGGATTCCAAGATATTTAAAGGACTATATTCCAGGATTCCAGGATATTTAAAGGACTATATTCCAGGATTCCAGGATATTTAAAGGACTATATTCCAGGATTCCAGGATATTTAAAGGACTATATTCCCATTCCAGGATATTTAAAGGACTATATTCCAGGATTCCAGGATATTTAAAGGACTAGATTCCCATTCCAGGATATTTAAAGGACTATATTCCAGGATTCCAGGATATTTAAAGGACTATATTCCAGGATTCCAGGATATTTAAAGGACTATATTCCCATTCCAGGATATTTAAAGGACTATATTACAGGATTCCAGGATATTTAAAGGATTATTTTCCATTCCAGGATATTTAAAGGACTATATTCCCATTCCAGGATATTTAAAGGACTATATTCCAGGATTCCAGGATATTTAAAGGACTATATTCCAGGATTCCAGGATATTTAAAGGACTATATTCCAGGATTCCAGGATATTTAAAGGACTATATTCCAGGATTCCAGGATATTTAAAGGACTATATTCCAGGATTCCAGGATATTTAAAGGACTATATTCCCATTCCAGGATATTTAAAGGACTATATTCCAGGATTCCAGGATATTTAAAGGACTAGATTCCCATTCCAGGATATTTAGAGACTATATTCCAGGATTCCAGGATATTTAAAGGACTATATTCCAGATTCCAGGATATTTAAAGGACTATATTCCCATTCCAGGATATTTAAAGGACTATATTCCAGGATTCCAGGATATTTAAAGGACTAGATTCCCATTCCAGGATATTTAAAGGACTATTCCAGGATTCCAGGATATTTAAAGGACTATATTCCAGGATTCCAGGATATTTAAAGGACTATATACCCATTCCAGGATATTTAAAGGACTATATTACCCATTCCAGGATATTTAAAGGACTATATTCCCATTCCAGGATATTTAAAGGACTATATTCCCATTCCAGGTTTCCTCCTATATTCCACGTGGGCCTGGAATGTCATCTGCGCGCCCGATGTGTTCTCCTGGAATTTTACCTTCATGCTGCTCAATATGGGACAGACCCTTTATATCATCTACCAAATGCGACCCGTGAAACTCAATAAGGAATTAGAAGCTCTTTATGAAGCTCTTTTTCAACCCCTCAATGTAAGTAGCTACACCTAATTTATTATTATTATTATTATTATTTTTATTTTTTTAAATTTTTTTATTTAGATGTTATATAATTTTTCTTCATATATGGATTTTGAGGTTATTTTTCTTCATTTTACCTACTACTACTACTACTACTACTACTACTACTACTACTACTACTACTAACTACTACTACTACTACTACTACTACTACTTCTACTGCTACTACTACTGCTACTACTATCAGCACTACTTTTACTACTACAGTACAGCTATTTCTCCTACTACTACTAGGCTACTACTACTACTACTACTACTACTACTACTACTACTACTACTACTACTACTACCACCACCACCACCACCACACCACCACCACCACTACTAAAAAAAAAAAAAAAAATCCCAAAAAATATACTACTACTACTACTACTACTACTACCACACTGCCACTACTACTACCACCACTACCACCACCAACTAAAAAAAAAAAAAAAATCCAAAAAATATACTACTACTACTACTACTACCACTACTACCACTACTACTACTACCACCACTACCACCACCACTACTGAAAAAAAAAAATACTTCTAGCTACTACTACTACTACTACTCTACCACTACCACTACCACTACCACTACCACCACTACCACCACCACTACTAAAAAAAAAAAAATACTACTAGCTACTACTACTATTACTACTACTACTACTACTACTACTACTACTACTACTACTACTACTACTACCTCCCCCTAGGTGCCTCGGCTGCTGTACAAACGCCTGGTATCCGTAGAGTACGCGCAGATCATGTCTCTACACGCCGGGGAGGCCTACGCGATGCAGAACCTCACCCGCACAGACAGACTAGGCCTACTCCTCAACGGCAAGGTAAGAATTTATAGGCTGTGAAAACTATTACTATTATCAAAACGAAATGTTGTTTAATGGGCTATTTATTTAACGAAATTTAGGATATTGGGCTATTTATTTAACGAAATTTAGGATATTGGGCTATTTATTTAACGAAATTTAGGATATTGGGCTATTTATTTAACGACATTTAGGATATTGGGCTATTTATTTAACGACATTTAGGATATTGGGCTATTTATTTAACGACATTTAGGATATTGGGCTATTTATTGAACGAAATTTAGGAGATTGGGCTATTTATTTAACGAAATTTAGGATATTGGGCTATTTATTTAACGAAATTTAGGATATTGGGCTATTTATTGAACGAAATTTAGGAGATTGGGCTATTTATTTAACGAAATTTAGGATATTGGGCTATTTATTTAACGACATTTAGGATATTGGGCTATTTATTTAACGACATTTAGGATATTGGGCTATTTATTTAACGAAATTTAGGATATTGGGCTATTTATTGAACGAAATTTAGGAGATTGGGCTATTTATTTAACGACATTTAGGATATTGGGCTATTTATTTAACGACATTTAGGATATTGGGCTATTTATTGAACGAAATTTAGGAGATTGGGCTATTTATTTAACGAAATTTAGGATATTGGGCTATTTATTTAACGACATTTAGGATATTGGGCTATTTATTGAACGAAATTTAGGATATTGGGCTATTTATTGAACGAAATTTAGGATATTGGGCTATTTATTGAACGAAATTTAGGATATTGGGCTATTTCCTTTTTTTCCCCTCTACGCAGGTGTCCTCCATTGACTATTAGTAGTATTAGTATTAGTATCAGATAGTAGTAGTAGTAGTACAGCTAAGTATTAATTATCCGACCTTGGGGGGACCGAAGGTAGATCGGATAATTGGAATAGTCGGATGTTGGGATATCACAGTAACCATAAACGTAAGGACAAAATGGTATAGAACATAAAAGATGCAGCTCTTGAAGGCCGAGCCAGTGGTAGAAGCGAAAGTAAAATCCATACATAAAAAAAGCCACAAATCAATGTTTTCTAAAAAGTAAAAAAAACTAAGTAAAATAAATGGCCAAAACAAGACACAATGTGGTGGTGAAAAAAGTCGGATGTTTGGAGGTCGGATGTTGGGAATTTGGCTGTAGTGGTTGCATGTTATTGTACTGTTGGTCACCACTACAGGTCAACGTGATGGCGGACAACCAGTTCCTACACTCCATCACTACCATGCAATTCATAGACTCGCCAGAATTTGAGTCTTCCAGAGCGTCACTGGAAGATAAATTTAAGGTATGTATATATAGAGATATTTTTTTTTTTAACATGACATAGAACTGGCCAAGGACAAAACAAAGAAGTGATAAAAGGACCCAGTGATAATAGGGATCAAATGATTGGGCTACCCCCCTAAATTTAAGGTATGTATATATATATTTTTTCTTAACATCACATACAACTAGCCAAGGACAAAACAAAGAAGTGATAAAAGGACCCAGTGATAAAAGTGATCAAATGATTGGGTTACTACTAGTTCTCTCTCTCTCTCTCTCTCTCTCTCTCTCTCTCTCCTCTCTCTCTCTCTCTCTCTCTCTCTCTCTCTCTCTCTCTCTCTCTCTCTCTCTCTCTCTCTCTCTCTCTCTCTCTCTCTCTCTCTCTCTCTCTCTCTCTCTCTCTCTCTCTGTACATACATAATACTGAGCTACTAGTTATCTCTCTCTCTCCCTCTCCCCCCCCCCCCCCCCCCCTAAAACGCAGGTGTCCATCATCGCCGCCACGTCCTGTCGCTACCTGTTTTGGCATCGCAGCAGCCTGGAGTACCTGTTCGTGAAGGAGTCCTACCTGGCCACCGTGCTATCCACCCTGATAGCCCGGGACATCACCACCAAGCTCTACCACATGAACCAGAAGGTGGGCCTGTGTTTACTAAAGGCATAGTTAGAAGTTATACTCTGGTTTTATTTTTACGAGGTGAAGAATGCTGCCCCCTTGCTGCTTACTGACTGATATTTGATGCCAGGAGAAGGGAATACTACACTTCTTTTTAATTTCAGTTGTGTTTTATCATAGTTAACCATAGTATCAGGTAAATACAGGCATCATTTTAACCAGGAGAAGGAAATACTACACTTCTTCTAAATTTCAGCTGTATTTTATCATAGTTAACCATAGTATCAGGTAAACACAGGCATCATTTTAACCAGGAGAAGGGAATACTACACTTCTTCTTAATATCAGCTGTATTTTATCATAGTTAACCATAGTATCAGGTAAACACAGGCATCATTTTAACCAGGAGAAGGGAATACTACACTTCTTCTTAATTTCAGTTGTATTTTATCATAGTTAACCATAGTATCAGGTAAACACAGGCATCATTTTAACCAGGAGAAGGGAATACTACACTTCTTCTTAATGTCAGTTGTATTTTATCATAGTTAACCATAGTATCAGGTAAACAGAGGCATCATTTTAACCAGAAGAAGGAAATACTACACTTCTTCTAAATTTCAGCTGTATTTTATCATAGTTAACCATAGTATCAGGTAAACACAGGCATCATTTTAACCAGGAGAAGGGAATACTACACTTCTTCTTAATATCAGCTGTATTTTATCATAGTTAACCATAGTATCAGGTAAACACAGGCATCATTTTAACCAGGAGAAGGGAATACTACACTTCTTCTTAATTTCAGTTTGTATTTTATCATAGTTAACCATAGTATCAGGTAAACACAGGCATCATTTTAACCAGGAAAGGGAATACTACACTTCTTCTTAATGTCAGTTGTATTTATCATAGTTAACCATAGTATCAGGTAAACAGAGGCATCATTTTAACCAGAAGAAGGAAATACTACACTTCTTCTAAATTTTCAGCTGTATTTTATCATAGTTAACCATAGTATCAGTAAACACAGGCATCATTTTAACCAGGAAAGGGAATACTACACTTCTTCTTAATATCAGCTGTATTTTATCATAGTTAACCATAGTATCAGGTAAACACAGGCATCATTTTAACCAGGAGAAGGGAATACTACACTTCTTCTTAATTTCAGTTGTATTTTATCATAGTTAACCATAGTATCAGGTAAACACAGGCATCATTTTAACCAGGAGAAGGGAATACTACACTTCTTCTTAATGTCAGCTGTATTTTATCATAGTTAACCATAGTATCAGGTAAACACAGGCATCATTTTAACCAGAAGAAGGGAATACTACACTTCTTCTTAATGTCAGCTGTATTTTATCATAGTTAACCATAGTATCAGGTAAACACAGGCATCATTTTAACCAGGAGAAGGGAATACTACACTTCTTCTTAATGTCAGCTGTATTTTATCATAGTTAACCATAGTATCAGGTAAACACAGGCATCATTTTAACCAGAAGACCTTATGATAGAATGGAATTTTCGCCTCGTTAAAAAATATTGACTAGTTAAGAAGTAATTAAAGTTGCGTAGACTGTTAACATTGATTTCGACCTTCAAGATATTTACCCTTTGTTTACATTGAAATTATATATCACCCTCGTCGCCTCAGATCGTGACGGAGAAGGGATCACATTTGGACATACGCCTTCCCTCCCTCACCTCCTCCCTCTCCTCCTCGTGTGGGGGTGACGGATCCATGAAGTCACC
>JACEEZ010005341.1:0-10862 GCA_016584305.1 Chionoecetes opilio | reverse complement strand
TCAAACTTAAAATGGCGCCGGGGGGTTCAACCCTTTTAGAGGGAAACAATAAACCCTTACCTGACCTGCCCCCACACTAATGCCCTCAGCTCAGGCTCCCTACCCGGCCATGCCTTGAGGCATATAGAGGTCCCACTGGGAATAAAAGGGTGAGAAGAGAGAGAGAGAGAGAGAGAGAGGGGAGGGGGAGAGAGAGAGAGAGAGAGAGAGAAGAGAGAGAGAGAGCGTGAGAGAGAAGAAGAGGGGAGGAGAAGAGAGAGAGAGAGAGAGAGAGAAAAAAAAAAATACAACAATGTTTCAATAATTTTTCTCCTTCCTCCTCTTCCTGATGTCAAAATTGCATCATAAGCTTTAAAAATGACTAATAATTAGGGGGGGCGAGGTCATTAATGTAGAAATAAATTTTTATTTTTCTGTTTATTTTAATAAAACTGTGTGTGTGTGTGTGTGTGTGGTGTGTGTTGTGTGTGTGTGTGTGTGTGTGTGTGTGGCGCTTTGCGTGCTTTGCGTGGTGCGTGTGCGTGCGTGCGTGCGTGCGTGTGAAACGAGAGAGAGAGAGAGGGAGAGGGGAAAAGAGGAGAGAGAGAGAGAGAGAGAAACACGTGAGTAAAGGTCCTAAGGGATTAACAGGGGCATGTGGGGAGGTAATTACCTGCGGCTCGGCCCCAGAACGATTTTCAGGTCACAGGTGAGAGACGCGAACACCTAGAGCTGTTGCCACGAGAATTTCACCCTAACTATAAATTAATCAACAAGGGTTGTATATTTCTTTTGTGTGCATTACGGGTCTCATTATAGCTAAACAAGTTGAAAAAAAGGACAGGAGTCCTTTCTTCTAGGAGGAGAAAGAAAGGAGTCAAGGACAAATTAAGGGATTACAAAGGGATGTGGGAGCCTGGGAGTCAGCCCGTTATCTGGGAGTGGGGAAGGGAACCACAGGGCTGGGGAAGGGTTGTGGGGGTACATTTTGACGGCAAACCCTCCATCACGCCATCCCCCAAATCAAGAGGAAATCAGAATATGACAAGCTCCACCTCGTGGGAGGGGCATGTGGCTCTAGCGTTCTTGAATTGACTATAGTATATAGGTTATATAGTTTTTTACCATGCTTTAGGATTAGCCAGGGGCCTAATTGTCCCCCCAAGTCAGTATTACTTTTTTTACCTCATAATTCCTTTATTTCAATAATCATGAGGCCAAATACTTTCATACTAGAAAATTTGGGTTAGTGGGATGTACGTTAGTGGTTAGATATAGGTTTTTTGTTTCCCACCGTTTCGGGAAGGAAGGTTTGGAAGTCATGTTGCCCCATGGAAGGGCGCCAGCGGCCTTGGTTCTCACATAGCTTAGTTTTCACTTTTACCATCGTTTCTAGTATCTTTTCAAGTGTATTAAGTGTTTTTTTTCATAGGTTTCCTTTGTTTAAAGAATACGGGCGCCGTTTGGGCCCCCCGGCTTTGCCGGTCCAGGAAGCCGGCAGAGCCGAGGGCATATATAGGAGGCGTTGACCTTACCCCGACACGCTTGCCTGAGAACGCCTGGCTCGACCTCATCTCGTTACCATAATTTTCGGACGGTATGGGTGAACACGTAGTACCGTGGGAGAATCGGGGTGCTTGGAGCGATCCCAAAGTGGTTTTGAGGTAAGGTGTGTTTCGTTTTGTTTCCTCTGGCCAACAGTGATCATTTTTTAGGTGTTTTGTGCCTAAAGGGGAGAGTGTTTGTTGGGTTGCTATCGAGTCATGGGAATTTTAGTGGAGATAAGAGTTAGGCGTGTGTTTTTTTCCTGTTAACTCAATTTTAGTGAAAGTGTTTTTTTTTTTTTTGTATTTGTCGGAGTAAACGGGAAAATCAGATAAGTTTTCCCTTTCCTTTTGTGGCGAATAGCATCGAATACTGTCCGTTTTATGTGTTAGAACAGGAGCACTTTGCCTCATGGGAATTTTAGTGGAGATAAGAGTATAGGTGTGTGTTTTTCCTGTTAACTCAATTTTAGGAAAGTGTTTTTTTTGTGATTGTATTTGTCGGAGTATCGGGAAAAATCAGATAAGTTTTCCCTTTTCCCTTGTGTGGGGAATAGCAGTCGAATACTGTCCGGTTTATGTGTTAGACAGGGGCACTTTTTCCTCTGGGAATTTTAGTGAGATAAGAGTATAGGTGTGTGTTTTTCCCTGTTAATCAATTTTAGGGGAAAGTGTTTTTTTGTAATTTTATTTGTCGGGTTATTCGGGAAAATCAGATAGTTTTCCCTTTCCTTGTGTGGCGAATAGCATTCGAATACTGTCCGTTTTATTGTTAGACAGGAGCATTTGCCTCATGGGATTTTGTTTTGGGGATAAAAGTATAGGTGTGTGTTTTTCTGTTAAATCAATTTTAGTGAAGTGGGTTTTTTTTGTGATTGTATTTGTCGGTATCGGAAATCAAGATAAATTTTCCCCGTCCTTGTGTGGCAATAGCAGTCGAATACTGTCCGGTTTATGTGTTACAGGAGCACTTTTCCTCATGGAATTTAGTGGAGTAAGAGATAGGTGTTGTGTTTTCCCGTTAACTCCAATTTTAGTGAAGTGTTTTTTGTGATGTATTTGTCGAGATCGGAAAATCAATAAATTTTCCCTTTCCTTGTGTGGCGAAAAACATCGAATATGTCCGTTTTTTGTGTTAGACAGGGGCAAAATTTGCCCCATGGGAATTTTGTGAGTAAAAGAAGGGGGTGTGTTTTTTCCGTTAAATAAATTTTTGTGAATGTTTTTTTTTTGATTTTATTTTTCGGAGTATCGGGAAAAACAATAAGTTTTCCCCTTTCCTTGTTGGGGAATAGCAGTCGAATATTCCGGTTTATGTGTTAAAAGGAGCACTTTGCCTCATGGGAATTTAGGGGGGAATAAGATATGGGTTTGTGGTTTTTCCTGTTAACTCTTTTTATGAAAGGTTTTTTTTTTTTATTGTTTTTTGTCGGAGTATCGGGAAACAGTTTTTTTTCCTTTTTCCTTGTGGGCGAATAGCATCGAATACTGTCCTTTTTATGTGTTAGACGGAGCACTTTTCCCTTTTGTATTTTGTTTCTTAAGTTTAAGGGGCTGGGTTATAAACGAGTGGCTTGATAAAAATTTTAAGTTGAACGTGACATTTTAATTAGTTTTTTTTTTACCCATGGGGTTTTTTCTTTTATGGCCAACCAAAATTTAAATGAAGAAATAAAGTGTTTAACTTGTTCTTTTGATAGAGTTTTATTTCTCATTTTTTTTTTTGGGGTGTTTAGTTCTTTTTTTGGGGTATTGTTTTTGACTCAAAGTAATTACTTTCACTGGTTACTGGGTTTTATTTTATGTTTTTTTTTTTTAAATCGATCCCACCGGGACCTGAATTTTCTTTTTACTAACTTTTCTTCTTTAGTCTTGACCGAGAGGGGAATTCGGAAACACATAAATCCCTTTTTCCACTGGGAACACCCTACCGTTTGCAGGCACCCCTTGATAAATTGACATATAAAAGAAAAAATTTCTCAGAAGACAATAAAAAATAGCCGCATTTTTTTTACGGTGAATTGTGCCAACCCCCTGTCTAAATACACTATCATTTTTCCTATGAAAACAAAAGGGGGAGAAGGACCCATTCCCGATTTTTTAAAAATTTTTTTCGTTTTTTTTAAAATTTGAAAATTTAACTCCTCCCGGCCTAAATTTCCGATCATTATTTTTTTAAATTTAAAAAAAATCCGGGGGTCCCCCACTCCAAAAATTATTGAAAAATGGAAAGCCGTTCCTAATTTCGGTTCTACAAATAAAAAAAAAAAAGGGAAAGACTTTCCCGATCAGATTTAAATTTAAACAAAAAATTTCAGATTTCCTAAAATTCGGTATTGCTCCACCAATTTTACCTCGCCCCCGGTGCATAGGCAAAAATGTACAGTAGGACGGCTTTGGGGTACGGTTTACTGATTGCCTTGCCGCCCCTCTGCTTCCCCGCCAAATTTAATAATTTGCGGCATTCCATACCTTTAGCTAGAATATACCCATTTTAACTGGCGGGGGAAAAAGACAAAAAAATTAATGTTTTTTTCCCCTTTTATCTGGGGGGGAGAAAGGGAACAAGGA
The DNA here is from genome assembly GCA_016584305.1 of Chionoecetes opilio. NCBI lineage: Eukaryota > Metazoa > Arthropoda > Malacostraca > Decapoda > Majidae > Chionoecetes > Chionoecetes opilio. The sequence goes on along the minus strand of JACEEZ010005341.1, from coordinate 6,768 downwards.
AAGCTGTTATGTTCACGCTAGGGGGAAAAAAGCAGAGCCAAGGCAAGCAATGTTGTTCCCGTGACAAGGGAGGGCCCGGCCCACCCGCGCACATCATCGCACTATCACTCTCGTGAAAAAACCCTGAGACAGAGGCACCTCGGCAACACGGGGGTGCCTCTGTCTCGGGGTTTATCACAGGTGCCCCAAACCCAAAACCCTGTATGGTGGGGCAATGACTTAACCTGACCAGACCACTTCGGGAGGGCAGGGGCCCGGGAATACGAACCGGGAAAAGGTTTGCACTGTTATTTAAAGGAGAGGCTTAAAAAACTTATTATAGGAGTCCGTAAATGAAAGAATAACCCCATATCACAATTGCAACCATCTTTATATCAAAAGGGGAAAGAGGGAAAACCCAGTGGATAATATTTTTTTCACCGACTAACAGTGAGATGGCGAGAAAATTCGGGGCCCAAATATTAAATGGTTGGGCCCAAAACCCCAAGGTCGGGGTCAGGTCCCCGGGGCCTGGCTGTGGTGACGGGATAACACGGCCCCTTCATTAAATCCCTCGTGTCTGTTTCTCAGATGTCTTTGAAAAAATGACAAATATGATAAAAAAAAATACAATTTGATTTTAATACATATATTCTTCCAACTTCTGAATTTCCCCCCCTCTCTTTTTTGAGATTACATTTTACCTACTGTTTATATTTTTTCTTTATTCAACAGTTGTCTCGACTTAAGTTTCAAACTGTTTAATCCATCAGTATAATTTTTTTACCCTTTATATTTTTTGATGACTCCCCTTTGGGGAGGAAATTAAGCTATCACTGCCACCTTCCCCCCCCCGGTTCATTCCTATCCCCTCCTCTTCACCAAACGAAAATTTGTGTCCCCCCCCTTCATGTGCTTTATTGATTGCCTTAAAACGCTAATGGATGGGCTACTTGGGGCACGACCCCTGATGCTGGGGGGGGAAATTGCCTGAGGTAGCACGGGGGGGAAAAGGGGGGCAGGGAGAAAAGGATCGGTATCTCACACGCACTCATGCTCCGGGGCCCCTCCCCACTACCGCTGATAACATGCTTACCAGTGTAACATGTTTTCCCCCAAAAATATAACGCTATGTTCGGCCCTTTACGTGATGTAAAACTTTATAATGATTACGACGAAGCGAAAAAAAAAAGGGAATAAAAATCTCGAATTTCATTGTCAGGGACATAAAAATTTCACAAAAATTGAACTTTTTTTTTTTTCCCATGCAAAAAAACTACAGAGAACCTAAGGAAGGTTATATTCAAACAAATTTCGTCAAAGAAAAAAAAAACCCTTCCCAAACACAATATGCTGCCTTGCCGATCCCCATCTAGCGGATTAAGCCAAATGCCCCCCCGTCGGGGCGAGTGGAGGACCCAAAAAACTCCACTTGCCCCCGTGTTTTTCCCTTATGGTAATTTTTTCCCCCACCAAATATGTTTATCAGTATAAAAGATATACTGTTATCTTCGGAATGTTTTGTTCTATAAATTATCAATAAAAAAACCCAAAACACCTAAAGAATGCCATTAGAGACTCTCAGACATATGCATGAAAATTCACTTAAACCTTTGTCTTTAATATTTTCGAGAAAACTTTTAATGGGAAAATCAATAGAAGCGGAATTTCACTAGCTTTTTCCCTTGATATATTTAGTTTTTTTGTTTAAAGAATTAGCAGCAGCATAAATTAGGTTAACTAAATAAATAACCCCAATCGGGAAAAAAATTACCAATTTCATGTGTTATTTTTTAGTTAAAGGTAATTTAGCATGGTTCTAATTCTTTATCAAAAAGAAATATATCAAAGGAAAGCTAGTGAAATTCCGCTTCTATTGATTTCTCCATGTCAAAAATTTTCTCGCAAAATATTAAAAGGGAAAGAGTTTTAAAAGAATTTTTAAATTATGCATATTTCTTAAAGTAATCGTCCGACCATTTTATCATTCCCGATTTAAGCAGTCAAAATATACCATGATCGAGTATATCAACAATTGTTTTCACTTTTGCATCCAGTCACCCGTTTTTAAAAATCCGATTTTAAAAACTGTAATTCCCCGTGCTCTCAAAAAACAAAGTTTTTTAGCAGACGCGCCCCCGGGTCGGGGACGTCACAACAGGGACCCCCCACACCGCCTGATACATATGCGCGGAGACTCAAAAAATGTATATTGGGGGAAATTTTGGGGGTTTCTATTTTTTTTTTTGTGCGATTGGCATGTACTTGCACCCGTGTGGGTGCAGCGTGGGGGGGTGTGGGTTTACCGAGAGCTTACACCCATTTTTAAAATGGGGGGGCGACGATATAGTTGGGAGTTGTGTGCAGGCGGCAAACGGGGGGAGGGGGGGTAGGGGCAAAGGCCACCGAGATGAGAGGGCGCATACCCCCGGCTTTTCAGGGTGGGCAGGAACCCTTAATTTTTTGGGAACCCCCGGGTTTCCCGGTTCCATAGACTCTCGGAACGTTGGAAACCGGTCCGGAAAAGGTTCCGGGAAAAAAAAAAATTAAAAAAAAATAATAATAAAAAATTGCAAATAAAAAAATTAAAAAAATTAAAATAAAAAATATTATAAAAAAAAAAACAAAAAAATCAGTATTAAAAAAAATCAATAAAAAATTTATAAAAAAAATAATTTCATTATAAAAATAAAAAAAAAAATATAAATTAGATAAAAAAATATTATATTTATTATATAAATATTTTATATATATAATTATATATATTATATATATATTATATATATATATATAAAATATTATTTTTATTTTATATATATAATATTTTTTTATATTATAATAATTATAAATAATATATATATATTATATAATATATAATATATTATATTTTATGTTAAATTTTATATATAATTTATATATATATATAATAATATTTTATATAATATATATACATACATACATACCAAAAATATATAATATATTTTTCTAATTTATATTTTTTTTTATATTTATTAAATTTTTATTATATATATTATTATATATATTATATTATAAATAATTATATATATATAAATATATATATATATATATATTATATATATATATTATATTATATAATATATTATATATATAAATATATATATATATATATTATATAAAATTACAATATATATATTATATATATATATATATATATATATTATATTATATATATTACATATAATATTATATATTAATATATATATAGTAAATATATATATATCGTCCCGGTGGGTTGGAAAGGGTGCTAACCTCGGGAAAGGCACGGCTTTTTCCGTGCCCATCAGGATCAAGTATGTGCCCCTGTCGCACAAAAAAATACCAGAAGTACCCAAAACCCCAAGTACTACATTTTTTCAGAGTCTCCATGTGCCTGTGTCGGGCGGGGTGAGAGGCCACTCGGTGACGTCGCCGCAAGTTTCGCGCCACGGCTGAATGTGGCTGTTTTTTTTCCGCGTTTTTTAAAAAGTCATGTTTTTAGGGAAAAAAGGCGAAAAAAATAAAATTTTTTTTGTGGATTAGGTATTTTGAATAAAAATTCAAATAATTATGCAAAAAAAAAATTGGGTCTGGCGATTACTTTAAAGGGCCTTTTCCCCTTTGTCCCCAAAGTTGCATGAACCTTCTTTCAGTTCGGGGTTGGGGTTCTGGTTCGGGTTGGGTTCGCGTGTCACAAAGGAACGCAAACCCCGTTTTTTTTTTTACAAACATCCCAGCTGGCGAGGAAATTTTAAGAGAGAGAGAGAGAGAGAGGGGAGAGAGAGAGAGAGGAGAGAGAGAGAGAGAGGAGAGAGAAGAGAAAAGAGAGAGAGAGGAGAGAGGGGAAGAAGAGAGAAGATAACGAAAATAACGAAGAAAATTAACGAGAGAGAGATACGGGGAGAGAGAGAGAAAAGGAAGAGAGAGAGGAGAGAGAGAGGAGAGAGGAGAGGAGAGAAAAGGGAGAGAGAGAGAGAAGTAAAACGAAGAGGAAGATAACGAGAGAGAGATAACGAGAGAGGATAACAAAGAGAGAAAACGAGAGAGAGAAAAAGATACGAGAAGAGAAAAGAAAACGGAGGAGATAACGAAGAGAAACGAAGAGAGACGAGAGATAACGAGAGAGGATTAACGAGAGGAGGAAACGGAGAGAGATACGAGAGGAGAAACAAAGAAAGAAAGGGATAGGGAGAGAAAACAAAGAAAAAGAAGATAAGGAGAATAACGAGGATAACGAGAGGGAGAAGTAAGCGAGATATAACTCAGCTAGCTGCTATGTGAAGGGACATTTTCAGTTTAATATCGCGGGGAACGCGGGCCCCCACCAGCCTGTATGCCTTTTTATCCCGTCTGACACCCTCTCCGACTCGTGAAAGCGAAAACCCTTCACGATAGAGAAAAGGGCCCAAGGGCGACCATTTTTTGTTAGAACTAAAATTTCCCCCCAAAGCCCCCACCTCTAAATGTAGTGAGAAAGTTCAGGGGTTTTTTGCTGAGTCACTGGCGCTTTGCCTCGGACTCAGATTTTTCTGCGCAAAGGGAAACGCCTGGTTTTGGGGTTCCGTAAATTTGGGTTTTCTTGGGAATGCGAAAATGGAAGGGGCCTTAATCTCATAATGGCTTTCTTAGTGTGTTTTTAGGGTTTTTTTATTTGATAATATTAAAGAACAACTTTTTCCGAAATAACGTAATATTTTTTACTGATAAACATAATTTTTGGTAGGGGGAAAATTACCATAAGCGGGCAAACAGGGGGACCCCGTCAGGGGGGAAAGGTTTGGGGAGACTGATTTCCCCAATGTGCAGCGTCCCCGTGCATTCGGTCAGCGGTTGAGCCGCCTAGTTCATCTGACGTCGGCGCTTTGTATAGTCAATAATTGTAGTTGGTACTTCAAAATGTCTAGATAGGATGAAAATCTTATCTTATCTGGCAAACACGGGGGGCAAGTGGAGTTTTTGGTCCTCCAGCTGCATCTCCCCCGCCTTCGCCCACAAAAAGGGCTGTGACGTCAGTGCAAAACACCCATTACCACTCTAGAATTCAACAGCCGCGCCCTTAGCAAGCATCGAGGGCCCCTAACCGTACACCCTACACTGAATGCCCCCATACATGGACTCGTGCATGGGATGGGTTCACTTTTTTTTTTTTTTACATCAAAGGGGTTATGGGAAAAAAAAATCAATTGGTCCCTTTGACAGTTTTCCTTTTTTCCACCCGCCCCCTTTGTACATTCCTTTCCTCCATGCCCCCCCCCCCTTCACTTCGTTAACCAAGATAATCAAAAAAATTTTGAATCAGAAGAAAAACTTTAAAAAAAATGCGTGTTTTTAACACCTTTTGCCATAAATTATTCTGAACACCTTTCTATGCCACGATTTGTTTGATACGTTTTTTAAAGGCCCCCGCACCCAGAACTCGCGCTATAAAAAACAATGATAAAAAAAACAAAAATAAAAGTAATAATAAAAAAATTGGATAAGTCTACGGGGTTTTGAAACCAGACAACGCCACCGCAGGTTTTCAGCCCACTCGCTTTTCTTGGGGGACGTTACGATCGCGAGGAGTTTTATTCATGTTGAAACAAGGCTTTAACAGGAAAATTAAAAAATTTGACAATTCTTCCTTTACCTCCTTGCCTCCGCCCCCTAGGGATTTCCCGCCCTTTCCTAAGGGGGGGGCGTCCCCCAGGTTAAGAAACCCCTGCCGGGGGAGCAAAAGGGGTGCCAAATTTTTTGATGGGAGGTCTATTTGGGCTATTAAAAAGCAAAAATTTCTTTCTCGAAGTTTTTTTTAGCGTAATTTTTTACAAATCTTATAAATTTTGTGGGTTAGTTCTTTGTTTGCCCACCCCCCCTCTTTGCTGCTCCCAGGCCCCGTCTATGGTGCCCACTTTTCTTTGCAATGCATAAACCAACAAAAAAAAAAACAAAATTTCCCAAATATACTCCCCCCAGAAAATTGAGAAAGATATGAGATAAAAAGCATAAAAGAAAAGGAGTATATGGATTTAACCCTTTTCCAAAACAATCAAAGCCAAAAACCACCGATGAAGTAACACAAAATAGCAACCGAGATGGTGGTGGCGTGAGAGGGGGGAAAGACTGGAGGGACAAACGACGCCAGACGCTCACTTGGGGCGCATGTTGGGGTTCCTGGGGCAGAGGGCGACGATGCAACGATAACGTTAAGGGCAAGAGTGAAGGGGGAAATAGCTGGCCTAAAACCCCCACCACCCCCTCCTCGAAAGGGTGGGACGGGAGCCCACTAAACGCCCCCACTCTGGCACGTCACGTGAAAATCTGAAGAAAAGCCCGTCTTTAACTGTCTTTTACTAGCAAGCGGTACAAAACACCCCACAAAAAAAAGAAAAAAAAAAGGGCCCCATTTTTCCTCTCCCCTCCTCCCCCGTAAAATTTCCCCCTTGGCCCCGGTATTTTAATAAGGCTATGGGATTCCCCCTAAGGTTCGCATAACATAAGTTGCCCTAAGATCTCTATGTTAGGAGCAAAATTTCCCCCCATGCTAGGGTTAGCAGTTCCCTTTCTGACACAAAATTCGCGCAAACGTAGATTTTCATTTTCCCAAAATTCCTTAGATCATGAAAAAACGTTGAAATCAGTAAAATAAGCAGTAAACTATTGAGAAACCCAAAGAACTGAAAATAAAACAATTTAAAGGTTAATTCATAATACTGTAAATAAGATCCCGTAAAAAGTTTACGGGGGAACGATTTAAACCTTGGCTCTCTCCTCCCTTAAAAAAATTTTTAA
>JACEEZ010005339.1:25000-27500 GCA_016584305.1 Chionoecetes opilio | reverse complement strand
ACACACAAAAAAATCGTTTGTAGCCCAATTCACGCACAAAAATCACACGAAGGATAGAAGTAGCCCAAAATATAGCAACAATGCACAGATGAAAATGTAACCAGATATGAGTCAACCATGGGCAGCCTGGGGTTAATCCCTACAGAGGGTTCTGCGTCCCTGGCCACGGTGAGCAGTAAGGCCAATCCCTGACATAGATTGGTTGGGGTGGGGGGGGTTTGCAACCCTTCCCTGTAAAAACGAAACTAGCCACAAACATAGTAAGAGGTAGAGGCCGGGGGCGCGATAATCGCGCCCCCGACCCGGTTTTGCCGGGGGGCCCGACCATGCAAACCCCTCCTATGCCGACGCAGGGGAGGGGTCTGCCTATGACGAGTGCGGGGCAAAGCCCTCGGGAATCCCACACTCTAATTCAAGTGGTAGGGCCCCCTAGCCCAACTTTTTCTTATGGGGGTGGCCGGGGCGGTGCAGAGGCGGCGCCTGCCCGTCGAATCACTCCTGGGATCAACCTGCGGAGGGTTCTTCGTGTGGGCTCGTGGAACGTTCTGAGCCTCTCAGACGATCATCGACTACCTCTCCTATCGGGCGAGCTCAGTAGACTGAGGGTGGATATAGTGGGACTCTCTGAGACGAGGAGGCCTGGCAGTGGCGAGACTAGCAGTGGGGGTTACACCTACTACTGGTCCGGCATGAGCAATGGGCACCGTGTACGGGGAGTAGCTATAGGCATCTCCAGCAAACTGCAGCCGTCAGTTGTTGAGGTTACTCCGGTTGATGAGCATATAATGCGGGTGAGGATGAAACACACTCTGGGTTTCATGTCTCTTGTTGCAATGTACGCTCCTACCGAGATGCGTAAAACTGAAGAGAAGGAGATGTTCTACGCCAAACTCGAGTCTGTATTAGACCAGTGTCCTCCTCGGGACACACTCATTGTCTTGGGCGACTTCAATGCTACTACTGGCACTGTGAGAGATGGCTACGCGTTGTGTGTTGGTCCCCATGGCTCCGGTACCAGAAACACCAACAGTTCTCTGCTTCTGAACTTTGCAAGGTCCAGAAGGTGAGGTTGCAGGTTTTTTTTTCTTGTATCAGAGACCAGAGCTGCCACCGCTGGACATGGTATAGTAATGCCGGAGGGGGTAGCTAGGAGATCGACCACATCCTCGTTAGTACTCGTTGGAGGATCCTCCAGAACTGCAGGGTTTACGGAGTGCTGAGTTCTTTGGAAACAGATCACAGACTTGTTGTTGCTACACTTAAGCTTCATGTCAAGTCCAGAAGAATCTCAAGAGGTAACCATACTGTGTTTCATCTTGAGGAAACTGAAGGACTTGACATGTGCTCATGAGTATGCGGTGGCAGTCTCAAACCGGTTTGATGTGCTCGGTGCTCTCGGGGATCCTGTAGAACTGTGGGATACCTTCAAACGTGAAACTCTACAGGCTGCCAAGGAGTGTATTGGGGAGCGCCCGAGGTCAAGGCGTTGTTTTGTCTCGACGGCGACGCTGGAGAAAATCGAGGAGAGTCGCGCTGCCAGGATGGCTGGGAACCGGGACCAGCACAGGGCTCTGTCACGCCGGACTAGAACCCTCCTGAGGAGAGACAAGGAGAGGTATGTCAGGAGTCTCGCTGAGGATGTCGAGGGTCATTTGAACGCTAATGACCTCCAACCCGCCTACCGAGCCCTGAAGAAGCTCCGTTCCAAGTCTCCTTCTCGGTCGAGTGCTATTCGAACAGCAGATGGGCGCCTCGTGTCGGACATGGATGGGCAGATGGCTCATTGGGCTGAGTACTTTGGGCAGTTGTCACGGTGACCTCCAACTGAGCAGCTTCACACCACTGGGTACAGGCAGTGGATGCCGATCCTCCCATTGACGAAACGGCACCCTCTCTTGACGAAGTCAGAGAGGCTGTAGCAAAGTTGAAGGGTGGAAAGGCAGCTGGTGTTTGTAATATCAGTGCGGAGCTCCTCAAAGCTGGGGGTGAGGCCATGATCCGCGGGTTGCATGCTGTCCTGACTGCCGTGTGGCAATCAGGTACCATTCCTCCAGACTGGAAAAGGGGGCTGGTCGTCCCTATCTGGAAAGGGAAAGGGGACCGTCAGGACTGCAACAATTACCGCGGTATTACACTGCTCAGCGTACCAGGCAAGGTGCTTGCCCATCTATTGCTGACACGAATTCGCAGTCATCTGGTGAAGCATCAGAGACCTCAGCAGTCTGGGTCACGCCTGGTAAGTCAACAACGGACCGTACCCTAGCGCTTCGTGTTCCTGGTGGAACGCCGACGTGAGTTTCGACAGGGGATGCTTACAGCCTATATTGATCTCAAGAAGGCGTTTGACTCAGTGCATCGTGAGTCACTCTGGGATCTTTGCGACTTCGAGGGATTCCCGCAAGGCTATTGGTTTGATAACTGGTCTGTATTCTGGGACTGAGAGTGCTGTGAGTGTGGGACAGGTGTATCCAGCTTCTTTCCTGTGAATACAGGAGTGAGG
>JACEEZ010005339.1:10000-20000 GCA_016584305.1 Chionoecetes opilio | reverse complement strand
TACAGTGCGCGTCAAGTCTGTTTTTAAATGAGTTATGTGTGCTTCGACAACATTTGCTGGTAATTTGTTCCATTGATCAACAATCTAACATCGAAGGGCAATATCAATACCCATTTACTTTACAGTGCGCGTCAAGTCTGTTTTTAATGAGTATTGTACGGCTTCAAACATTTGCTGGAATTTCCATCGATCACAACTCTAATTGAAATAATTTCGAGATCTGTGATGCAAAGTTGACCATAGTTAACGTTGTTCCTGAAATCGTACAACTCGACCATTGGGGGGAGGGGGAGAAGAAAAAAGGGGGAGAAGAAAAAAGGGAGGGGGCAAAAAAAAAAAAGAAAGGGGGAAAAAGAAAAGAGGAAAAGAAGGAGGGGAATGAGGAAAGGAAAAAAGAGAAAAGAAAAAAAAAAGTTTGGTTTTGTTGGTTTGTTATTTTTGCGCCCAAAAGCAGGAGTGGGGGGATAAAAACTGCACCCAAAAAAAGGGGGAGGGGAAAAGGGGAAAGGGGAGGGGGGGGGGAAAATTAAAAAGGGGGGGGGGGGGTTTTTTAAAAAAAAAAAAAAATGGGAAAAAAAAAGCCCCCCGGGGTTTGGTCCTAACGGGTATCTTTTTATCACAATCTTATTTTTGGGGGTTGGAAAAAAAAAAACCCCCTAAAGGCTTGGGAAACAGGAATTTTTTTTGAAAATAAATAAAATTTTTAAAACAAAACCAAAAAAAAGGGGGGGCCCCTTTTCCCAAGGTTAATTGTTCCCCGGGAATTAAGGAAATAACAATTTAGTGATGTGTAATAGAAGAAAAGGGGGAAAAAACAAAAGGGGGCAAGGAAAAAAGAGGGGGGAAAAGGGAAAAGCCAGAAAAAAAAAAAGGGAAAAAAAAAAAAGGGGAAGCTTTTTTAAAAGAAGAGGGGGGGAAAAGGGAAGAGGGCCCCAAAAAAGAAAAATTTTTACAAATTTGGGAGAAAAATTTTCTTTTTTGTTTTTTTTCCGGGGGCGAAGGCCTTAAAAAAAAAATTTTTTTGGGAAAAGAAAAAAAAAAAAAGGGGGGAAGGGGAAAGGGGGGAAAAAGGGAGGGGGGGGGGGAAAGGAAAAAATGGGAAAAAAGACCCCCAAGGAGCCTTTTGGTCCATACAGGGTATCTGTAAACATCTACTAACTATCAACTACTTGTAAGAAAATTAAAAAAATGATACCATGTCCCAAAAAGATGGAAATGAAGTTTTGTAGTGAAAAAGATGGATGAAAAATAAAAACCTACCCCTCCAAAAAAAAAATTCGGGGGGGAAAAAATAATTACCATACTACCCATTTATTNTAGGAATAACAGACACCAGGAGACCTATTGTCCATTTTTGACCTATTGTAGGCGCCTAATTTCCCGATTTTCTAAAATTTCTGATTGGGGCAAAGCAAACCTTGTTTTGATCAATGCCTCAAAAACCCAATTTCTTCACCTATCTACTCGACAAAACCTACCAGATAACTATCCCCTCTTCTTCAATGACACTCAACTGTCTCCTTCTTCTACAATGAACATTCTAGGACTATCCTTTACTAAAAATCTGAACTGGAAATCTCACATCTCATCTCTTGCTAAAACAGCTTCTAAGAAGTTAGGTGGCCTGTGGCGTCTGCGTCCTTTTTTTTCTCCCTCCAATTGCTTGCTCTCTACAGGGGCCTTATCCGCCCATGTATGGAGTATGTCTCACATGTTTGGGGAGGATCTACTCATACAGCTCTCCTAAAACAGGGTTGAGTCAAAGCTTTTCGTCTCATCAACTCCTCTCCTCTGACTGACTGTCTTCAATCTTTAAATCACCGCCGCAATGTTGCTTCTCTTGCTCTCTTCTACCGTTATTTTTCATGCTCACTGCTCTTCTGAACTTGCTAACTGCATGCCTCCCCCCCTCCCGCGGCCTCGCTGCACAAGACTTTCTACTCATTATCATCCCTCTTCTGTCCATCTTACTAATGCAAGAGATAAATCAGTATCTTTACTCTTTCATCCCTTTCATGGTAAACTCTGGAACTTCTTCCTGTTTCTATTTTCCCTTTTCTATGACTTAAATCTTTTCAAAAGAGGAGTAACAAGACACCTCCCAAACTAAATTGGCTCACCCCTCTTTTTTTTTATTCTGTTACTGTCTTCTTCATAGGGACTGGCAACTAAGCGGGCTTTGTGTTACCCAATTTTGTTGTGCCCTTGGCCAGTTCTTTGTGATGTAAAAAAAAATTAAAAAAAAATAAAAAAAATAAAAAAAATAACGAGGGTATCTGCTGAAACTACATACTACTAACTATAGCTATCAACTACATTGTAAGAGGACAGTTGGAAAATGATACCATGTCCCTAAAGAAGATAGGGACATGGAAGTTTCGTAGTGAAGAATGATAGGATATAAAATATACTAACTACAACTACCACTAACACTAATCGATCGGGGGACTATAATATGAATTCGCAGGGCACTATCAATACTCATTTACTGTACAGTGCGCATCAAGTCTGTTTTTAAATGTAGTTATTGTGCTGGCTTCGACAACATTTGCTGGTAACTTGTTTCATCGATCAACAACTCTAACATTGAAATATTTATACGGAGATCTGTGATGCAACGTTGGCCGTTAAGTTTTAAACCGTTATTTCTTGTTGTCACTTGAGGAGATAGCTCAAATAGGTTCTCTTGATTAATGAAATCAAATCCTTTTAGGATCTTAAAGGTTCTATCAAGTCCCCACGGATTCTACGATGCTTTAAGGAAAACATATTAAGTTTCCGCAGTCTCTCTTCATATGATGAATTTCGCAGAGATGGAATTTGTTTGGTTGCTCTTCTTTGCACTGATTTCAATTTGGCTGATCTTTTACGAACAGGGCGACCAGAATTGAACGGCATATTCTAAGTGCGGCCTAACCAAGGACGTGTATAATTGTGTCATTACTTGCGGAGTTTTATGTTCAAAGTTCCGTTTATGAAGCCCAAACATCATATTCGCCTTTTTACTGGCAGGTAGGCAATGCGGATTGTTTTTCAGATCATTACTGATGATGACACCTAAATCCTTTTCCTGCTGTACTTCAGTTAACGATTTATTTTGAATTTGATAGTTATATTTGAGGTTATCGTTGCCTATATGCATTACTTTACATTTATCGGAATTGAACTTCAATAGCCATTATCACTCCAATCTGATAGTTTGTCGAGATCATGTTTGTATGAGTTCGCAGTTTTCTCTAGTATATGCTTTACCGCCTAATTTGGTGTCATCTGCAAATTTCGATATTTTAGATACAAGTCCGCAGTCCAGATCGTCGATATATATCAGAAAAGGAGTAGGACCCAAGACTGAGCCCTGAGGCACCCCACTAGTAACATCTAACCAATCAGATGCCTCGCCATTTATTACTACCCGTTGTTTACGATTTGAAAGCCAATCGCCAATCCATGAACATAATTGCTCTCCTAAGCCATGTGCCCTTAGCTTGGTCAAAAGTCGCTTATTGGGAACTGTATCGAAGGCTTTCTGAAAATCAAGGTATATTATATCCGAGGGAACTTTAGCGTCCCAGTTTGAATAAATGACATTAAAAAACTCGAGTAGGTTTGTTAAGCAGGATCTCTTATTTAGAAATCCTTGCTGGGAGTATAGTATTGAGTTATTTTCATCGAGAAAAGACACTATTTTATCCCGCAATATTTTCTCAAATAGTTTAACAATCACAGACGTTAGACTAATTGGGCGATAATTACTTGCGAGGCTCTTACTCCCTTTCTTGAATATCGGTGTAACATTAGCTAATTTCCACATACTTAGGAACATTTTTGTCCATTAGCGATTTATTGAGAATAATCTTTAATGGGAGCGAAAGTTGACTGTGCCATTCGCGAAGTAATCGCGGCGAGATTTCGTCCACCCCCACGGATTTTGCTGGGTCAAGTTTCTACAAATACTTTGATATTTCGTCTACTGTTATCTCTCCTATTACCAATCTTTCACTTGCGAGTCCCGCATACATGTTTACTGGTTCTGGTAATGGAGCTTCGTCTTCTTTAATAAATACCGCATTAAAGTAATCATTGAGTACGGACGCCATACTCTTATTATCATTTACTAAGATGTTATTCTTATCTTTCAGTGGCCCAATACATGTTTTGACGTTTTTCTTACTTCGAACGTATTGAAAGAACCTTTTCGGGTTTGATTTGGATTGTTTTGCAATATTTTTTTCATACTCGCGCTTTTTAGACTTAATTAATCCTTTGCAACGACGTTTTACGTCATTGTATTCTCTAGAATCGCAGTCCGCATTTGACCGCTTGTAAACTTTATACGCTCGGCGCTTACTGCCAATGATTTCTTGAATCTCATTAGTCATCCAACTGGGTCTGTTTATGTTATTCAAACGTTTTCTTACCATGGGAACATGTTTTTCAACCACCGATTGGAGTTTATTTGTGAATAAGTTACACATGTTTTCGGCGTTATTACCGTTTAGTAGGTCAATCCAATCAACTTCGCTTAGTACCCTGCTGATCTTCGTGAAATCTGCTTTATTATAATTGGGAACTAATAACCGATTTTCTGTGATGTCTACATTGCAATTTATGCCGCATCTGATTAACCTGTGATCACTGTTTGCCAAATGTTCACCTATATCGCAGTAATCAATCAGATCAATGTCGGTAGTGAAAACTAAATCTAGGATACTATTATCCCTTGTAGGCTCACGGACCACCTGATTTAAATATACTTCGTTTACCATATCAAGCAATCGCATACCTTCTCTATCAGCAGAATTATTATTCCAGTTTATACGAGGAGGAGGAGGAGGAGGAGGAGGAGGAGAAGGCTACAAGCAAGCCAGGAAGGAAATTTACAGCTTTGTAGTTTCTTTGGCTTCCTTTCATCCTTGCCTCTTTATCGTTGTACTTTTCCATCCTTGCCCTTCCTGTGATATCCCTTCACCTTATCCTCTCCCTCTTACCGGCACAAGCGCAAGATTACATGTGTTGAAGCACAACAAATTAGAAAAGAGAAACAGAAAAAATGCTTTACGCTGACGAGAAAAATAAGTCTCTGAAAGGGTTTAAAAATCAGTCTCGAGTTAAGTCTTTAATCGTAATTGGCGATACACACACATGATTAAAACGATCATAAATATGCAGACGAGTTTAAAAACAGCTTTATGAATCAATAGCTGTTACAAAAGCACTGTTGCATAATCATACACGCTTAAAAGATATTTACGAGGGGTTACATGTGAGAGTGAAGATCAACAAAACGATGTTTCACGGAAAAGAGATTACGCGTGCATAACGTGATTTGCAATAAAGATATACACACGGATAATTAGATAACAAAATAAAACCATATCAACAGGAACATGAATATACAAGGAGGGAAAAAATATAATTGTGCGTATATATTTGTGTGTAACGAAAACATACAACGCAACGGTGAATATTGAAGAAATCAATGAAAAAGGAAAATGACAAAAAAATGTATAAAATCAGACTAAATGGGAACACACCACACACACACACACACACACACAGGGGACTCCGTAGTGTAAGGGTTAGCACGCTCGCCTCACAACGAGAAGTCCCGGGTTCGATCCTCGGGCCGGAGCGAAGACAGACGGGGCGGTCTTCTTAAAACCCGAGCCCCTGTCCACCAGCAGTGAGTGTGGTACCGAGTGTTTAGCTGGGGTTTGTAACCCGCCTCCCGGGATGGTGGCTTCGGCCAACACTAAACACTAGGATGAATGATAAAATAAATGTTGATATGGAGACGGGGCCATACGAGCGTTGCTCAGGCCCTGAAAAAATACAAACTAGATGAATACACACAAAACACACACACACACACAAACACACACACACACACAAAACTATTGCAAACGTCATCCCTATACACCTCTAAAATTAGATAACATATATAGTCCAGTTCCGAACAGGTGAAAAAGGAACATTTTAAACGCCTGCTTTGAAAAAAAAGAAACAGCGTCCAGCCCCAAAAATAGGACTATTATGAAATAATGGAGGGAGGGGGAAAAAAATAGTTAGGCGGTTATGTGGCCAAATATAGGAGGATTGTGGCTTTGGTGGAAAAAAAGCACAAAAAATTGGCACATTTGAAGGTTAGTATATACTAAATGATTTCAGATATAGGGCCAAGCTCATTTTTCCCCCTTGATTGCCCAGAATGACCAAAATCCAATATAGCCGCCGTTAAAAATTGTGAGAAATTATGAAGTCTAATATCTTCGCCAATAAATGCCCATAACCAGATGTATAAAGCATCTATTTATATGTTTTCAGCTATGGGGAAATTTCCAATGCTATCATCGTTTTGATGATAACATGTACACAAATTAATATGTCAGACAAAAAATGTAAATTAGCTCGCGAAAAAAATGGAAAATGCGGGCAATTTTTCAAGGTTAGGAAATAATTTAAAAACACATGTACAAAAATACATAGTGACACCAAAAATATATAACCATGGTGTATACCTTTCACATACATGTATATCGTTATTAAAAAAACACTAACATAGAAAAGAAACAATATTTTTTTAAGGTGACAAGGCGCGGAACAAAACAGCATATCAACAAAATAAGCAAAACAAAATTTTGAATAGACCATATATATTCAAAGAAAAATTCTAGCACTGAGTGGCATACAATTCAAGAATAGTTAGCAACTAAACAACTAAACAACACAAGTTAATGGCTATCATTGTGATCACAATTACCAGCGCAGTTGCAGAGTGACGTGCACTTCAGATCAGCTTTGACACATTTGCAGAGCCCCCTGCTTTCCCTTCTTAAAAGCCACACCGTAGCAACTCTGAACAGGACACTGCTGCTTCTGGCAACAAAATCCACAATGGCTCCCATCCTCCTGAAGTATTCTTTTTCCATCCCCATGACTCTGGCGAAGGAACTTTCGGGAAAACTCGTTGTGTGCCTGCCCCCAAACATGTCCGCCCTAGTAAAGGGCACGTTTTGCGTGCTGCAAAAGCGCTGCGCTAGTTGGTGGGATGGCATCGATGGATCTTGCTTTGGTAGTGAATAGATGTCTCCTGGCTGAGTCAGCGGTAGCTTCAAAACTCGTTCTGTCATATAGCAACACTACGTACAACTCTAGTACTGACATACAATCATCTTTGAAGGGCTTGCTGGCTTTGCAACAAGTTTCGAAAATACTGCAGTAACAGCATTGAATGATTCCATGTGTCAAAGGCAGTTTTTCTTGCCCCTACCAGCAAAAGGAAGAGACCGTGTTCACAAACCGGTGAATGCGTGGAACAGGGAAGAATTCGTGCCTTTTCTTCCCCCAAAAGATGTGGCGATTTGATGAGCTGGGATGTACGAAGGTGTTTGCCAGTACCATATGCTATCCAAAGTTGCGTGTTCTCGAATTGCACAACAGTCGAGACAGCCAGGGTGACGACATCCGTGTCCACTGTACGCAGCAGCAGCCTGCGATAAACTTTTTCTGCTGCATCCACGACGTGCAGAAACCATCCTGTGTCGGCCTCTTCGTGAGTACAAGGTGCCAACGATGAGACATCCTGATGAACACGAGAACAAAGCACATTCTCGCCCCATGTTGAGATCACTTCCTTCTCGGTCGAAGATTTTCACCACTTTATGTGCCAAAAAATTAAAGAGCTCAGTCTTTTTTTCATCTATTTTCAGAAACTCTTGCCAGTTTCCTGGGGTTGATTTGACTGTTGTGACACGCCTTTGACGCCCTTTCCTCGTTTTCTCTTGTTGTATTCTTTAGACTATCCCCGCGATACACATCCCAAATAATGTCAACTCTGTTGGATTTTGCCAACTGTGCCTTGATGTAAGGCAGGAACACTAATGTGGCGTAGTCTTTGGGAAAGGGTTTTTGCTCCCACTGGCCTCAGCATATTGACGATAGCAGCTCCATCCAGTATGATGACGTCGACTGTTGGCGGCTCGCCTTCAGATGTACAAAGCTTCTCTAGACAGTCGGTTAGATCCGCTTTGGTACCAAGTCGTAGTTTCCCAACTGAGAAAAGGGCTGGCGGGTATGCATGGTTTTCATGCTTGAAGAAGTTTTCCAAATCACCCTTTACGTGTTTGGCATGCGATGTAAAAGCCTGTAGAACAGTGCACAGTCAACTCTTGAGCGATGCTACCCTCTGTGTCACTTTGGATGGAGTCCTTGTGGGTGGGCCCGGGTGAACAAGGTCAATTTTTTTTGGGAATCGTATCCGATACAGGAGTTGTTTGCTCAATTAACCGCTGAGTGACATAGCTGTCATATTGGTCCTGACCCTGATATTTGGCATTCCTGTGCCACCAGGTCACCGGAGCTAAGTTTTGCAAAGAGTCTTTATCTTGAAACTTCAGGGCGCATTGCTTAACTAGTCGGACAGTTTGGGCATCATGGGATCATGCAGAGAGGCACGTTCTGTTGCAACTTCATCACAGAAAAACATACATCACCTTCAGAAGGTCGGTCTTTTCGTGAAAACTGTCGCCGTGTAAGGGCGATTTCGGATGTCCCCGTTCACATGGAGGTATTGCAACTGTCTGAAGTCGTGCTAGACGACTTGAAAAACACTTCAAACGGCAAGATGAGTGCCACTGTGCGCTATGTTTGGCAAGTGTTGAGGGATACCATCGCCATCATCTAATTGTGCTATGTGCACGCCAACTGGCTGTTCACCTAATTCTCGAAAACTTTGTTAAATTGTCACCCCCACGGTGATACCCAGCCCCAACATCTGTCCTCTTTGATTTTGCTGGGCACTGGAGAGGCTCTGAAGAATTTTCTTGGCAAAGGGCACAACGACTCCAATCGATGGGAGGATAGCCAACTGTCGATGTAGATGGTTGCAGACTGTAATCTTCTACGATTCTTACATCGCTTCTTCTGCCGACATGGTGGATTCTACTTCTGATCAGTCAACTGCAAGAAGAGAAGTATTATATTAATATATATCTATTATATATATTTATCATGAATATCAGCTTAAATCGAATTTTCAATGCCTTCTAGCGACAAATGAGTGGTGCCATTGGCTTCCTTATGTGTGAAAACATAAAAAACGATATGTTATTCATGTCTATGTGATATATATTCAGAAAGATATGACGTAAAATAGATTTTCATGATTCGATGGCGGCCATCTTTGATTCCCCACTTTATGGGTGTCAAAGGGAAAATGTGCTTGGCCCTATATCTGAGATCATTTAGTATGTCATGATCATCATATGTGCCAATTGTGGTGCTTTTACCACAAAAGCCACAATCATATCACATATTCGCCTACTAGAGAGAGAGAGAGAGAGAGAGAGATGAGAGAAGAGAGAGAGAGAGAGAGAGAAGAGAGAGAGAGAGAGACGAGAGAGAGAGAGAGAGAGAGAGAGAGAGAGAGAGAGAGAGAGAGAGAGGAGCGTACACACAACATAATATTGACTATATAGTACGACACAAATAGGAAGATTTCTTTCATTCATTTGTCCGAGAGGGGGAAGGGAAGAGAAGAGGGAAAAGAGAGGGAAAAAAGGGAAGGGAAAAGAGAGTGAGAAGAAATAACAGTGTGAAAGTGGAAAGAGAGAGTTGGTCGGAGAGAAAAATAAGGAATAGTTTTAAATATAAAAGCGAAAAAAATTGTTCAAAACAGAAATGTAATAAAATAGAAAACAATTACTGAAATGAGACAGAAGGAAAATATATGTAATGGGAAAGGAAACATGGTATAAAAATAGAAGTAAGCAGAAACAATAAGAGTAAAAGAAAAAAGATTAAGAGGTAAAGCGATAGAGAATTAATAAGAAAATATGAAGGAAAAAGATATAAAGCGAAGTGAAAAGAAAATAATGAGAAAACTGAAACAAAGAGCAAAACCAAAAATGAGAAAGAGAGAAACGAAGACAAAGAAGTTGAATCAGGAAAATAAAACCAAACAAGTGAAAGAATCATAAAAAACGCGTGACAAAACAGCCCT
>JACEEZ010005339.1:0-5000 GCA_016584305.1 Chionoecetes opilio | reverse complement strand
AATGTTGAGCGAGAGAAACAGAAACAAGGGTGAGTGAGGTGTCCAGCATTAAGAGGAGGGCACAGTGAAGAGGAGGAAGGAAAGCATGGAGAAGAATGGATTAGTAAGAGAAAAATAGAAGAGAGCAATAGTGATTAAAAGGAAATGACACTTGAATGTTCACAGATGCAAGTAATGACAAAGGGGAATAAGAGAAGGAATAGAGGCAACACAGAAGCACTTACCAGCGAGGCGAGTCTGAGTAATGACGACACCTCGGGTTTAACACACGCCAATAATAATGTCTTGATGTGACACTTGAAAATGGCAAGTATTTCAGTGTATTCGTATGCGTAGGAATTTGAAGTATTCGTATTCGTATTCGAATACACAACTCTTTTATTCACTCCATCCCTGGTCATACAAGGGTGAGAGCTGTGTGATGAGCCGCTGACTGCAGGGCTGCCTCACCCACCTGAAAAGATTAGAAAAACATTACGTTAGTATTGACACACATACGTTATAACAATGACAATGAAATATTTACCGACTTTATATCACAGTTTAAGGTTATAAATGTGAGGGGAAGAAGTGTTTTGTGAGCAAGAGTGAAGGAAAGAGGAGAACGAGAACAGGAAGAAAGTGGAAGGAAGAACATAAAAGCAATACATACAAGTGATCAAGAGATTGCATTGTTACTGAAAGTGATAGGATGTAATACATTCAGAACACACACCAAACAATCTGTAACTTTTCCTATTTTTTCAGGCGTGTAAGAATGGCATCTATTAGTGTATTAGGGCGTGCCCACGTCATCGCACCCGCAAAACGACCCAAGTACTTCGTTAGCGTGTGATGCTATGTGTATCTTAACGCGTTCATTGTGGCCTCTGGGACATTTGCTGAGTGCCTTATTAGTGTTCAGTGTTTTGTAACGCGTTCATTTCGGCCTATGGACACTTGTGAGAGCCTTTTACTGTGCATATAATTTTTTTTTATCCCCCGCCACTCACGAAATGGTTATTTCTGTGTCTATCCGCCGCCGCCCGCGTGGTCGCCACCCTAACCCTCCCGATCCCGTCACCCCACATTGCTGCACCCTCGAACCTGGGTCACGTGAGGTCGAAGATTATTATCCCTCCCGCCGCCTCGGGCCACGTGGTGGGGTTCGAGTCTCCACACCTGTCTCCTCACCCCACCTCCCGTGCTGTCGGCCGCCCTTGATGATGGACGCCCCACCTGTTATATATTATTTGATTTTGCATGCCGTTTTTTATCTTTTCATGACTTCCTCTGGTTTATGCAATTCTTTCTTAGCCTTTTCTGCTTCTCTTTGCAGGTTTGGTTGGTTTCCTTCTACCCCAAATTTACTTTGTGCTTGGTTTTGGTATTCTTTTAGCTTATGTTGCATGCATATTTTTTTTTGTGCTTGCGCTTGGCTGATTTTGATTTTCTGTCACTTATCTTTGTGGTTGCCTGATCTTTCCCACTTACTGTTGTGGCATGATCTTACTTTTGTTATTCATTTAGTTTACTTCGTTGCACGCATTTTATTTATGTGCTAGCACTTGGCTTATTTTTCCCTTATTTTTGTGATTACCTCAGCTTTCTCCTCCACTTCGTATATTTTGTGGTTTGGTATTGCATTAGTCCCTTTTGTAGTTTCTTTTACACGCACGTGGCTCGTTGTGCTAATAATTGGCGCCTTTTCGATGTATGTCACTTCTCTTGTGATTAACATTTCATTGCTGCATGTCACTTCTCATTGTGAATTACCTTAGTTTTCGGCCCGCTTTCCTGTTTGTGTGGTTCGTTCTCTTTCACTTCTCATTTGTGATTCTGACTGTTTTGCTTCTCCCTTTCCTTCCATATTATAATACGTGAATTGGCAAAGGTATGTATGGCACTGAAAGGCCCGTTTTCTTTTGTGCCGGGATGAGCCAGTGATGGTTTTGTTTTTGTCTGTGTGTGAAAAGCTCGTAATATAAAGCTGTAACACCCACACTGACATCGATGCTGGGAAATATAAAATGAGTGAAAGATTTGATTTGTATTACTACTTTTTCCGGTCGTTCTTTCCTGTTCTTTAATTTTTCTCTTATTTGCGACAACACTCAACGCTGATACTGATACGAGAAAAGCTTAGGAGATGAATGACTTGAATTGCGTTGAAATTAAATATTTCTCTCTCTCTCTCCTCTCTCTCTCTCCTCTCTCTCTCTCTCATCTCCCTTCTCCTCCTCCCCTCTCTTCTCTCTCCTCTCTCTCTCCTCTCTCCCTCTTCTCTCTCTCTCTCTTTTCCCCCTCTCTCTCTCTCTCTCTCTCTCTCTCTCTCTCCTTTTTCTTCACGTAATAATTGGATGGTAAATGTCCAGCTTTTCTGACACTTGCCACATTTTCATTTGCAAATCCAGTGTTATAATGTCATACCTTCCATCACGTGACGAGTCATTCAATACTGTCGCTTCCACCTGCATGACGGAAGGTTACAAACCCGTGACAGACAGAGAGAAAAATGCTATTGTCTGCATATAACAACAACAAACACTGATATTGACACCGCCATTGCAACAATAAATACAACAAAAAATTACTACAATTATCACTATTTCTGTATGCTACTGCTACTAACATTACCACTACTGCCACCACAACCACCACTACTACAACGACAAGCTACAACCAAGCACACAGGAAGGGCAAAACTAACCAAGCATAGCTACTCGTAAATTCATAAAGCAAACTTCAAAGAGTAACAATTATAATTATCAGTGACAAATGGATGGGGAGGGAGGAACAAAGATGAGTGCCGGGAATAATGATAAAAAAGATGATGACAAATAGCAAAGGATGAGAAGAAAGGGATGGATAAAAGGGGATACCGGGAAAACAAACTTTCCCATAAAAACAGTAAGGTGAGGAAGAGGAGGATATAATGAAGACATTTAAGAGGGTAACATATTTCACTACCAAACAGCATGAAAAAATGCACCCCATTCATCTCCCCTTTCTCTTTATCACACGTAAATTGTGATAATTGAGACGGACGACATAAAATTCCTACAACCGACTTAACTTTCACTATTCCTCGCTTGTTTCATTTCACAACGTTCATTCATCCCACATGTTTATTTTTATTTTCGTTCCGATGTGTGTGTGTGTGTGTGTGTGTGTGTGTGTGTGTGTGTGTGTGTGTGTGTGTGTGTGTGTGTGTGTGTGTGTGTGTGTGTGTGTGGTGTGTGTGTGTGTGTGTGTGTGTGTGTGTGTGTGTGTGTGTGTGTGTGTGTGTGTGTGTGTGTGTGTGATGTGTGTGTGTGGTGTGTGTGTGTGGTGTGTGTGTGTGTGTGTGTGTGTGTGTGTGTGTGTGTGGTGTGTGTGTGTGTGTGGTGTGTGTGTGTGTGTGTGTGTGTGTGTGTGTGTGTTTGTGTGTGTGTGTGTGTGTGTGTGTGTTTTGTGTGGTGTGTGTGTGTGTGTGTGTGTGTGTGTGTGTGTGTGTGTGGTGTGTGTTGTGTGTGGTGTGTGTGTGTGTGTGTGTGTGTGTGTGTGTGTGTGTGTGTGTGTGTGTGTGTGTGTGTGTGTGTGTGTGTGTGTGTGTGTGATCTCAGTATTTATTTTATTTTAACATTTTGAAATATTAAGTCATATTTTTTTTCTTCAGATTGTACCATCCATATTTTCCATATTTTTTTACCTCCATGTTATTTCTTATACACGTTCATCTTCGTAATTTTGTTCACTAATGATTATCCCTCTAAATTTTTCTTTTTCTCTCTATTCATGAGTTTCTCTCCTATCAACATTTATCTCTATAGTTTTATCTTTATTTCTTTTTAGCGTCACGATGTCCTTGACTCATTTACTCATGTTGCATTTCACTTTTTTCTCTTTAATTTCGTCAAGACTTTTGTCATCTGATACTTTCATCTGCATAATCGCATGACTTATCTTCCGCTTTACTCTTGTGTTCTTCGTCTCCTATCTCTGTCTCTACGACCTTCTCTTCCTCTTCATGTTCTTCCTCCGACTCCTATTTCTCTATTTTCTCCTTCTTTTATGCTTTCTCTCCCGGCTATTTCTATTTTTTGTCCTTCTCTGTCTCACTTTTTTTCTTCTTCTTTCTCCTCCTCCAGAAGTTCTGACTTATGTCACGATCTCCCCCTTTCAGTCTACACTAAGTTAATGAACGTTTAGTAAAATATTGAAAACCAGGTTCGAAGGGAGTCGATTTTCAGACAAATAAAAATAAAATAAAATACAGTAAACTAATGAAGTAATTAATTTAAGGAATAAATACAATACACAAATAAAAGAATTGAACACAAAGTAAATAAGAGAAATAAAAACTCTATAGAACAGAATACGTTAACACTTTATTACTTAAACTTATTTACCTAGATTTTTTTCCATAAAACGCAGTATGGATAAAAGAAAAACTAATATGGATGTACACGCTCACATGATCACAGTATAGTAAGTTTACTACAAAGTAAACTCACTAGAAACAAACAAAATAAAACTAGAAATACTAAATGAAAATAAACACACGGCAAAATGATATCTGGCTGACACACAAAAATAAATGTAGCTACCTGCCTTTCACAACAAAAATTAAAGTAGAAAATCTGGAGGCGAAGCTCAGACCAGAACACTGTAACCAATGTAAAGAAACATTCACTAATAATGCTATCAGCTGAAATCACACACCTAGACATCTATCTCCGACTACCATTCTCCCAACAGCAACCCATCCACGAAACCCCCACGTGGAGCACCAAAACCCATAACAAATAACCTACTGTTGGCTAGACCGAGATAACGAAACACACGCTTAACTTACCTTACATATACCCTTGTACTCGTTCCACGCACCATACCATAATTAACCTCCTGGCAACCATGCCGTCTCGAATACAGCTTAGGGAGCAAAGGTTGTACCCTGTCGCACGGGTCAAACTGGAGTGGGGCGAGCGGCTTGCGTTTGGGGGGATAGACAGGGGGGGGGGGGGAAAAGATTGAGTGGG
>JACEEZ010005338.1:85000-86311 GCA_016584305.1 Chionoecetes opilio | reverse complement strand
TCTCTCTCTCCCCCTCTCCCCCTCTCTCTTCTTCTTTTCCCCCCCCCCCACGTCACCCTACTCCTCGCCTTTCCCCCCTTTTAATTTAAAAAAAAGAACCCCCCAAAAGTACCTATAAAAAACTTCCCCCCGCCCCGGGTTTTACCTGCCTTCCATCAGGGGTTTCCCCTACCATTGCTGACCGGGCTGTTTTCCTCCCCCCCCCCCACCGCTCCCACGGACATTCCCCACGGTGCCCCCCGGGGAACCACCGCCCCCCTTTTGGGGAGATCTACCCCAGAGGGGGGGGGGGTGGAGGGGGAGGGGGGGAGGAGGGGGGAGGAGGAAAAGGGAGGAGGGAGGGGGGGGGGGTGTGATGTTCTCTTTGTATTTTGAGGGAGGGGGGGGTGGGGGAGGGGGAGGAGGAGGGGGGGTGTGGGTGTTTGGTTTGTTCCCCCAATTGATTTTTTTTGTTTTTGTATGCTCTATTTTTCCCGCTTCAGTTTTAAAAAGGTTTTTTGTGTGTTGGGGGTTGGTGGGGGTGTTTGTGTGTGTGTGTGTTGTGTGTGTGGTGGTGTGGTGTGGGTGTGTGGTTGGTGGTGTGAAAAAAAGGTAAAAATAACGTCCCCCCAAAGCTTCCATTAAAGGCGTTCCTAAAACCCCTAGAGCCCAACCCCCCCCTCCCCCCCACACCCCCCCACACACCCACCCACACACACCCAAAACCCCCAAACACCACAGACCCCCACCCCCCCACCCCAAAAACCCCCCCCCAAACCACACAAAACAAAAACAAAAAACAAAAAATAAAACAAAAAAAAAAAATAAAAAGTGAAAATTTTTTTTCTCACACAAATTATTGGTCCCACGCCCCTACCCCACATCGTCCTATCTACTGTCCAAGGGAATTCGGGGAAGGGGAAAGGGGGGCGGGGGGTTCAGTGTTTTAGGAAAACCCGCCAAAATTTTCTCAATGGTAGGGGAGTCGAACCGGGATGTTCGTTGGAAACAGAAGGTATTTTTTTTACCCGTACGCCACCAAATATATGGTGAAAAAAAAAAGAGAAATGGTTACACAGATTTGTTTTTGGGAATTGTTAAAGTTCACACACACAACCACACACAGACCACACACACACCCAACACACACACACACACACCACACCCCACCACAGCCACACACAACACACCACAACATTTTTTTGGAGTATTTTTTACACCTTCAGAGCACCAAGACCGCGGGGAAGAGGAGAGAAGAGAGGAGAGAGAGAGAGGAGAGAGAGAAGAGAGAGAGGAGTGCTGATGTGTTGAGGGATGCGTGATATCAGGAAA
>JACEEZ010005338.1:77500-80000 GCA_016584305.1 Chionoecetes opilio | reverse complement strand
TAAGTGGTTTTGTGTGAAATATAAGTGGTTTTGTGTGAAATATAAGTGGTTTTGTGTGAAATATAAGTGGTTTTGTGTGAAATATAAGTGGCTTTGTGAGTGAAATATAAGTGGTTTTGTGAGTGAAATATAAGTGGTTTTGTGAGTGAAATATAAGTGGTTTTGTGAGTGAAATATAAGTGGTTTTGTGAGTGAAATATAAGTGGTTTTGTGAGTGAAATATAAGTGGTTTTGTGTGAAATATAAGTGGTTTTGTGAGTGAAATATAAGTGGTTTTGTGAGTGAAATATAAGTGGTTTTGTGTGAAATATAAGTGGTTTTGTGAGTGAAATATAAGTGGTTTTGTGTGAAATATAAGTGGTTTTGTGTGAAATATATGTGGTTTTGTGAGTGAAATATAAGTGGTTTTGTGTGAAATATAAGTGGATTGATGAATAACTATAAATGAGTGTAAATGATTCTCTGTAAATAAAACGATGTAAAGGAGCCATGCAATAAAGGCGTCAATGAGTAAGGACAACGTGGTTTTGTTTCGCCATGAGTCGGTAAAGGTTGTACCCAGCGGTGTTGCCTTGACAACCATCACAACACCACCTCCACCACCTCCCTAACTACCACTCGAAGTTCAGGCAGTGGTAACAGTGATGTGTGTGTGTGTGTGTGTGTGTGTGTGTGTGTGTGTGTGTGTGTGTGTGTGTGTGTGTGTGTGTGTGTGTGTGTGTGTGTGTGTGTGTGTGTGTTTATGTTCTCAGTACAGATTCAAGTTGTGATTGTTACTAGTGAAGAGATACTTTCAATGGTGGTAGTAGTAGTAGTAGTAGTAGTAGTAGTAGTACTAGTAGTAGTAGTAGTAGTAGTAGTAGTAGTAGTAGTAGTAGTAGTAGTAGTAGTAGCAGTAGTAGTAGCAGTAGTAGTAGAAGTAGTAGTAGAAGTAGTAGTAGTTGTTGTAGTAGTAGTAGTAGTAGGAGAAGTAGAAGTAGTAGTAGTAGTAGTAGTAGGAGGAGGAGTAGTAGTAGTAGTAGTAGTAGTAGTAGTAGTAGTAGTAGTAGTAGTAGTAGTAGCAGTAGTAGTAGTAGTAGAAGTAGTAGAAGTAGTAGTAGTAGTAGTAGTAGTAGTAGTAGTAGTAGTAGTAGAAGTAGTAGAAGTATAGTAGTAGTAGTAGTAGTAGTAGTAGTAGTAGTAGTAGTAGTAGTAGTAGTAGTAGTAGTAGTAGTAGTAGTAGTAGTAGTAGTAGTAGTAGTAGTAGTAGTAGTAGAAGTAGTAGTTGTTGTTGTAGTAGTAGTAGTAGTAGTAGGAGAAGTAGAAGTAGTAGTAGTAGTAGTAGTAGTAGTAGTAGTAGTAGTAGTACACTCTCAGAAATAAGGGGTATATTAAGGGTAGAATTGTTACATCGCACCATCACTACCCTTTTTAAACCCTATGTCCAGGCTGGAGGGTACATGCTGCCGATTATACCCTTCATCTACCCTTTATCTACCCTTTTTAGACGAGAGGGTTGAGAAAGGGTATATTTGGGGTTAGAAAAAGGTATATTTAGGGTTGCAAAAGGGTATATATGTACGAGTAGAAAAAGGTAGCAGTATTTCATCACTACAAACACCCTTTTTCTACCCTTTTCCTACCCTTCTTTTCTGAGAGTGTAGGAGGAGGAGGAGGAGGAGGAGGAGGAGAGGAAGAGGAGAGGTAGGAGAGGAGGAGAGAGAGGAGAGGAGAGGTAGTAGGAGTAGCAGTAGTAGAAGTAGTAGTAGTAGTAGTAGTAGTAGTAGTAGTAGTAGTAGTAGTAGTAGAAGTGGAGGTGGAATTCTTATTGTATTTATAAAGAGATACAAGTGGAGTAAGAGCCAATAAAGCGGAGCAGGAAGCATGTGTAAGAACCTTCCCTCCTGTCCTAAGCTTCATATCTATTAAGTTTTTTCTCTCTCTTCCTCCCTCTGGCGTTTCCTCCTTCTCCTCCTCCCTCCTTCCTATCCTTACTCTTGCTTCTCCTCTTCTCCTCTTTTACCTCTTCCTCATCTCCTCTTCTCTTTTCCTCTTCTCCTCTTTTACTCTTCCTCTTCTCTTCTCTT
Source organism: Chionoecetes opilio (assembly GCA_016584305.1). NCBI lineage: Eukaryota > Metazoa > Arthropoda > Malacostraca > Decapoda > Majidae > Chionoecetes > Chionoecetes opilio. The sequence continues at coordinate 77,934 of JACEEZ010005338.1, read as the reverse complement.
CTCCTCTTTTACTCTTCCTCTTCTCCTCTTCTCTTCTCCTCTTTTAGTCTTCCTCTTCCTCTTCTCCTCTTCTCTTCTCCTCTTCTCTTCTCTTCTTTTACTCTTCTTCTTCTCCTCTTCTCCTCTTCTCTTCTCCTCTTTTCCTCTTCCTCTTCTCCTCTTCTCTTCTCCTCTTTTACTCTTCCTCTTCTCCTCTTTTACTCTTCCTCTTCTCCTCTTCTCTTCTCCTCTTTACTCTTCCTCTTCTCTTCTCTTTTCCTCTTCTCTTCTCCTCTTCTCTTCTCCTCTACTCTTCTCCTCTTTTACTCTTCCTCTTCTCTTCCTCTTCTCCTCTACTCTTCTCCTCTTTATCTCTCTTTCTCATTTTACTTTCTTTCTCCTCTTCTCTTCTCCTCTTTTACTCTTCCTCTCTTCTCTTCTTCTCTTCTCCTCTC
>JACEEZ010005338.1:60000-70000 GCA_016584305.1 Chionoecetes opilio | reverse complement strand
GGAGGGGAAGGAGGTAAGGGAGAGGATTTGAGGGATGTGGGAGGCAAATACAGGAGGAGGGAAAGGGATAGGAGGTAGGATGGGAGGGATGAGGGATGTGGGAGGGAGCGGAAGATCAAGGGAGAGATAAGGGAGAGGGACAAATGAGATGATAATACAGGGAGGAATGATGAGCATGATAAATTGAAGCATGTTATTTTTTGTAAGATGAAAAGTGTATGAATATCACAGAAATTAGAACATTTAAGGAAATAAAAGTGTACGGTGTGAATAAGTAAAACATGAATGCTATAATAAGTTAATAACACCGATAAAGTAGAAGGAAAAGATGATGCAAAACACAAAAAATTTAAAATATATGCATCAAGCAAGCGACACAGGGAAGAAAACTGATCATAACAGAGAGAGAGAGAGAGAGAGAGAGAGAGAGAGAGAGAGAGAGAGAGAGAGAGAGAGAGAGAGAGAGAGAGAGAGAGAGAGAGAGAGAGGTTAAGACAAGAGGACCTGAAATCATAAATATATCGCATACCCCTTCGAAAATATATACATTAAAATAAAACCAAAAATTGAAAAAGAAAAAGAAATAAAAAAGTTGAAAAGATGTCAGGTGGAAACTCAACACCATTAACAGCCCGAATAAGAAACACGTAAAGAAGTAATACTATGGACCTTCAACCTCTCAGGAGCCGTCACATAACCAGGGACACCATATCAGGGGACTTCTAAGGGGACTCGAACCTGGTACCGGTGTTGTGACAGGTGCGACAACTCACCTGGATAGCCCCCGGAAGGAACCATTACTTGTATGTAACAGGAACGGGAAGGTGGGGTGGGAGATGGAAATGGGAGTAAAAAGGAAGGACTTGAGGATGTTAGAGGACGGGAAAATGAAAGAAAGGGATGGAAAGGGGAGTAAAAAGGAATGAATGCAGGATGAGAGCATGGGAGAAAAGGGAAGAAAGGGAGATGGAAAGGAGAATAAAAGACTTAGGATGTGGGAGGAAAGGAAAAAAGGAAAGAAAGGGAGATGGAAAGGAGAATAAAAAGAAAAAAAACGTAGGTATGTCAGAGGATAGGAGAAATGGAACACAAATGGATGGACAGGCTAGGGATTGAGGAACGTAGGAAAGGAAGATTGAGATATGGAAAAGAATGTGAGATGTGAACAGAGAGAAAATAAGAGAGAGGGAAAGGAAGAAAATTAAGGAATGAATGGAAATAGAAGATAGAGAGAGTGGTAATGGAGGGTTGTATAGGAGAAAGATAGATGGGATAGATGGAGGAAAGGAAGAACAAAGGGAAATGGAGAGAAGTGGTAGAAAAAAACGGAGAAATTAATGAAAACGAAAGAGGTTAAAGACTAGAAAAGGATAAGGATGGAATAAGAGACATAAATGGATAGGAGGAGGAAAGGGGGATAGGGATGAAGATAGGCGGGGTATGATTAATGGAAGAGCAAAAAGAAATGAGAGAGGTGGAGCAACGGAGAAATTAATGAAATGAAAGAGGTTAAAGACTAGAAAAGGATAAAGGACGAAATATAGAAAAAGGAAACAAATGGGTAGGAGGTGGAAAGGGATGGAAATAGGAGGAATAGGAGAGATAGGAGAAAGGAGATTGGAGGTGGAGAAACGAAGAAATCTAAGAAAATGAAAGGGGTAAAAACTAAAAAAAGGATAAGACAAAAGATGGATAAATAAAAAAAAAATGGATAGGAGAATGGGAAGAAAAGGATGTTTTTTTTTTATTTTTTTATTTTTTTATGACGTTAAAAATTCTGTAAAAACTTTGTCAATAAACTACTAGTACTATGGATAGAGATAGGAGGGACACGAAGTAGGGGAGGGAGGGACAGAGAAGGAATGGGTGGATAGAGGAGAAAGGAAGGGGAAGGGAAGGAAGGGAAGGTAGTCTTAAGGGTCATTCAATAATTCACTTCTTACTCCCTTATTCATGAGAACCATTTTTACAGCGGCCATAGTTAGGCATCCTACGGGGTGGTCACTTTTTGGAGGCGAGTCTTAGGTGGGTCTTCGGACTTGCTACCTCGCCTGCACACACACACACACACACACACACACACGCACACACGCACACAACCCCCCCCCCACACACACAGACACACGCAAAAAAAAGACTTGTGGGTTGGTAATTATAACGGTAATGGTATGGTCATTATAATACCAGTATAATATAATGGTATGATGGTAATTACGATGATAATGATAATCGAGGTAATGGCGATAAGGATAATGAAATAAACGGTTCTTAAGGGAGGTATTCGGTGCACCAGGTGGCGGGTCCTCTGCCTACCTGCCTGCCTGCCCTTAGGATAATTAATGACAGGTACACACTGACCAAAAGGACGCCGCCATGGGTGTTGACGAGGGCACACACACACACACACACACGCACCACACACACACACACGCACACACACACACACACAGGTAAGCAGGTATTGATCAGAACAGTGGCGTGTACAACTATAGACCACGAGTAAGACGTCAAGGCCACACATATACACACACACACACACACATAGTCACACACACACACACACACACACACACACACACACACACACACACACACACACTCCGGTAGACACTAAGGTACTCCGTAGTGTAGTGGTTAGCACGCTCGGTTCACAACCGAGAAGTCCCGGGTTCGATCCCCGGGCGGAGCGGAAACATATGAGCTGTTTCCTTAATACCCCAGCCCCTGTCCACCCAGCAGTAAATGGGTACCGGGTGTCAGCCGGGGGTTTGTGACCCCCCTCCCGGGGTGGTGGTTTCGGCCTACACTAACCACTAAGGATGAATGATAAAAATGTTGATATGGAGACGGGGCCATACGAGCGTTGCTCAGGCCCTGTAAAATACAACTAGATGAACAACTAGATGAATACACACACACACACACACACACACACACACACACACACACACATAGTCACACACACACACATAGTCATACATACATACACACACACACACACACGCACAAAATGAAATCAACTTTGACCTCGTATTCACAAACTTCCAGACACGAACATTTTATACTGAACAACTTCACAGAAAAATAATAATGTTTTATAGTCATCTCTTGTCAAGTCATTTACCTCTAACTATTATTTGTCGTCACTTCATTAAGCTGTTCCCTTTCTTTCACCTGGAGCTCGGCAGGTGACCTTGTCTTTGTCTCAGTGTCACGAGGGGCTTCACACACACACACACACACACACACACACACACACACACACACACACACACACACACACACACACACACACACACACACACACACACACACACACACAACACACACACACACCATTGTCAGTGTCGTGTGAATGTCAACGTTTTATTTGTGCTTCTGTCTAGAGAGAGAGAGAGAGAGAGAGAGAGAGAGAGAGAGAGAGAGAGAGAGAGAGAGAGAGAGAGAGAGAGAGAGAGAGAGAGAGAGAGAGAGAGAGAGAGAGAGAGAGAGAGAGAAACAGCTTGCAGTAAACATAATAACATGCATTACATCATTTTACAACAAGACAAAAATATAAATCAAGAAAAGCCCATTACATACAAAACCCAAACGAGACAAAACAAAAACCATCCACGAAAATAAAGAAAACATGGCAACAAGAAAACACAACAGACAGACGCACGACAAAAAGAAAAGTAAACAAACCGTCAGGGAAATAGATACCAGTAGGTCAGTGTGAGGAAAAAAGCTTGGAAAAGAAACAGCTTTAGAGAGACAGACAGACAAGTGTGTCCTCCTTTCCTCCAAAAATTCTGTCCATCCCGAAGGTTAGTGAGACAGCCTGGTGAGAGGTGACACAGGGGAGGGAAGGGAGGGAAGGGAGAGGAGGGAGAGAAGGAGGGAAGGGAAGGGAGGGAAGGGAGAAAGGCGGTCAGTGGGACAAGATGGTGTGACAAACAAGGCGGAAGCTTCCCTTGGCAATAGTCTCCTCTGCTGCCTCCTCCTCCTTCTCCTCCTCCTCCTCCTCCTCCTCCTCCTCCTCCACTGCCTCCACCCCCTTCTTCTCCCCCCTCCCCACTCCCCCACTCCTCGCTCCTCTTCCCTCCCTTTTCCACCTTCCTCACCCCCCTCCGGTCCTTTCTCCCCTCCACTCACCCCTGATCAACACTTTAACACCCCAATTCCTCCTCCTCCTCCTCCTTCTTCCACTTCTTCCCACCTGTCCCTCACCCCCCTCCGGTCTTCTCTCCCCTCCACTCACCCCTGATCAACACTTTAACACCCCAATTCCTCCTTTCCTCCCCCCTTCTAACCTTCTCCCCATCACTGAGCACACCAAGCCTCCCTCTCCTCACTCATCATCCTATTACTTAACTCTAAGACCTCCTTCCCTCTCTCTCACCTTTTCCTTCCAACACCCTTCTCCCACCTCTTCCATCCTCACTATTCTATTTGATATCAAGACTATTAATACGACATACAAATCTTCTCTAAATATTTATACATCATCTCTAGTCTCCTTAACCTCCTCCTTCCTTCCTTCCCCTTTCCACCCTTCTCCTTCTCCTTTCCTATATATACTACAACACGTTCATCCTCCTCTTTCCCTTCTTCTTAACCTCCTACTTCCTTCCTTCCCATTTCCACCCTTCCTTCTTCCTTCTTCCTTTTTCCTATATACACTACAACACCTCCTCATCCTTCCACCCACTTCCTCTTCCTTCCCCCCTCTCATCCCCATCCTTCCTCCAACCCCTCTGCCCCTGACCCCTGTTCATGCCTCCCATCCTCGAACCCCTCCCACGTTAAGCACCCCCTCACCCCCTCCCTCCACCTTGAGTTAAGGGAGGGGTCGGAGGGCTCTGGGACCATATCTCATCGGGAGCTAAATATACTACGTGGGAGATACAAATTTACTGCCAGAGTGCGTGCAAAACTTTGCTTGAAAAAGTTTATGAAAGACTGTAATGGAATTCTACAGGAGTGGGTTGTGGAGTGGGTGGGAGATTGTGAGTGGGAAATGAGTGGGAGATGTGTAGTGACTAGAATGGGTGGGCTATTGTGAGTGGGAAATGAGTGGGAGATGTGTAGTGACTAGAATGGGTGGGAGATTGTGAGTGGGAAATGAGTGGGAGATGTGTAGTGACTAGACTGGGTGGGCTATTGTGAGTGGGAAATGAGTGGGAGATGTGTAGTGACTAGAATGGGTGGGAGATGTGTAGTGACTAGAATGGGTGGGAGATTGTGAGTGGGAAATGAGTGGGAGATGTGTAGTGACTAGAATGGGTGGGAGATTGTGAGTGGGAAATGAGTGGGAGATGTGTAGTGGTTAGAATGGGTGGACTATTGTGAGTGGGAAATGAGTGGGAGATTTGTAGACTAGAAACTGGGAGGGTAATGAAATGTATTGCGGTGTGTGGGAGGTGAGGGGTGTTGTAGTGGGTGGGATATTGTGAGTGGGAGATATGCAGACTAAAAACTAGAAGGGTAATGAAATGTATTGCGGTGTGTGGGAGGCGAGGGCATGGGAGACGGGTCAGTGAGTATTAAGGCTGATTCACACTGGCGTTTTTTCGGCATTTTTATCTGACGAGAAGGGGTCTGGGTCTGGGTCTGGGCTGGTGTCATGATCGCAATAGGTTTTCAACAAAAATCACACACGCCGATCTGCATTCGTCTATTCAAGGGGAATCAGACTTCTGTGTCAGATGAGAAATGCCGAAAAAGCGCCAGTGTGAATCAGCCTTTAGGGTTGTGAGTGGTGGGAGGATAGTGTGTGTGTGTGTGTGTGTGTGTGGGAGGAAGCGAGTGGGAAGAGGAGAGCAAGAGAGCAAATTTATGTAGGAGGTAACGGAGAGAGGAGGCGAGCCGGAGGGGAGACACTGAGGGGGCGGAGAGAGAAGTAAAATGTAGTCATATTTTTCACTCCGGTTTAGTGGAGGGAAAAAAAAAGTGAATAACGGTTTTTCATACATCGAAACTAGGATGTAAAATAACAAGTGTAGGATTATAGTCGTTATGATGTTATCTTCACCTTAATGCCACCGTCACTATATGTTCTTTAGTCCCTCCTCTTTCTCTTACCATGAGAGGATTTGTTTACTTCGTCAGGAGGGGAAGGAGGGAGGGAAGATGGAGGGAGGGAGGAAGAGCGTGTGGTTCCCCTTAGATACAGTATCCCTTCATAGTTCAGAGAGAGAGAGAGAGAGAGAGAGAGAGAGAGAGAGAGAGAGAGAGAGAGAGAGAGAGAGAGAGAGAGAGAGAGAGAGAGAGAGAGAGAGAGAATTATAAATGAATGCTTACATAATCATGCTCTTTATACAATGTGCAATGATTTAGCGAAATAAAGACATCATCATTATCATTACCATAATTAAAGTATCTCACATTCTATGATTCCAACACACACACACACACGACACACACACACACACACACACACACACACACACATACACACCCTTAGCTACATCCTAATGAAAATCACAAGAGGTTATGTTGAGCGGTGAGCCACGAGTGAAATGGGCTCTTTTACCCTCCCTTCCCTACCACACCACCACCCAGACCCCCGCCCCGGCCCGACGTTCACTATAGCGGGGTGGTCGCGCGGCGGTGCACCCCCTACTGTTACATATGGCGAGATGAGAGTTGGGGGTTGGGGGCTCGTGCGGAGGTCAGGGGTGGCGGTGAGGGTGACGCCAGGACCTATGACGCTTCCCGGGGGCTTCATCACTCTACAGGCGAGACCATGCGAAGGCGAGAGCGAGGAGCCGAGGACGCGCCCTTCAGTGAGGGAGGTCAGGTCTTGAGGACATGTAAAGAGGGAGATGATAACTTGTCAAACACAAAGTAGCGATCGCCTCTAGGTATCTTCTAACTGTTCCGTCTGTTTGTCTACCTCCTCGGGTATGTCGCGTTCGCCCTAAGACCTCAAGGAATGTGTAGCCGCATGCATGCACGAAGCTGACTTTCGGAAAGGCTGTTCTTATTAGTAGTTAATCGTCCAATATCCCGCCCCCGTTATCTTGTTCACAGTGGCGGCAGATCGGCCCGCGCCCCGCTGCCAGACGCACAACACAACATTTCTCTCTTTTCGCACTATTTTTTCAACTTCCTGATGTTGAATGCCCCTGTCGAGCCACAACATCGAATATAAAAATAATATATTCCAAACGGGCGAGACTTAAACCAGAGAAAAACTCCACAAAAGGCCAATAATCTCGGGGAAGTAAAATTTGTGCGGATCAATGACAGTGGTGCCAACCTTCCCGAACTGGGCGACCGCTAGACTTGTTGCCGGTGCTCCCTCCTCTCTCTCTCTCTCTCTCTCCCTCTCCCTCTCTCTTATTCGCCTCGCACACCTGCTACTAATAATTTAATAAAGATACACGCCTCTGGGTAGACACTAGGGATAGAGAGAGGACAGGGAATCATCGGTAAGATTAAGGGGGGATGATAATGATAAACTTGAAGCTTTAAGTTTAGGCTGTCATGATTATCAGACTTCCGGGTCTTAAATTATTATATCATTCTGTTATTAAGTCTTTTTTCTGTGAATAACGCCACGTTTTTGTGGTGATAATCTTGAAGCCAATCAGGAGTCGTGGTCTCAGTGCTTCCTCAATCTTCGGGATCTCAATATGTCAAGGTTGTTTGCCTGGTGAGTGTAAACCCGGACGTGAGGCAGGAAGAGGGAGGGAGAGGGCGGGGAAGTGAGAGCCGAGAGGAGTGGCAGGGATGGGTGAAGAAGAGGAGGAGAGGAAGAGTGCAGGGGAAGCAAGGATGCACTAGGATGTGTGTGTGAGGGTGTTAAACTGTCCTCATCTCCCTCTTCTTCACGACAAAAAATATCCGAGATGAAGGAGAACAGTGAAAAATAAATAAAAAGAGGAGTGGTAGGGATGCATGAAGGAGAGGAAGAGTGCAGGGGAAGCAAGGATGCACTTGGATGTGTGTGAGGGTGTTAAACTGTCCTCCTCGTCCTCCTCTTTACTTCACGACAAAAAATATCCGAGATGAAGAAAGGAACAGTGAAAACAGTGAAAAATCAACTGAATGTGATGACTCCGTAAATGAGGAGTTGGAAGAAGTGTGGGTTTATTATTATATCTATCCTTATTATCATTACTGTTGGTAGTATGTGAGGCCAAGATATGTATTTGTGTGTGTGAATGTGTGTGGTGTGTATGTGTAGTTGTGTGTGTGTAGTATGTGTGTAGTGTATGTGAGTGTGCGTGTGTTAATAGTAGGAAGTAGCGACAGGGTGTGACTGTAGGTGTATTGTGTACCTGTCACATGATTACAGGGCGTTCAGGTTGTATATAATGAGTAACTGTAGAAAGGATTATAGGGTGAAGTTGCAAATAGAGGAAGAGGAGGAAGAGGAGGAGGAGGAGGAGGAGGAGGAGGAGGAGGAGGAGGAGGAGGAGGAGGAGGAGGAGGAGGAGGAGGAGGAAGAGGAGGAAGAAGAGGAGGGATCTACACACCCTCACCACCACCGGAAGACGTCAAGATTTAAAAATATAGAATTCCATTGTTACCCCGCCGACTGGGGAGCATTTCCTCTCCCTCCATCCCTCCATCCCTTCTCTCCCTTCCTCCATCCCTGCCCTTCCCTCCCTGCAGACTGCACAACTTCATTTCCGTTTCATTTAAGAAGCTAGGGAGGGAGGGCGATGGAACAGGGAGGCCAACTCTTAACTCTCTCTCCCTCCCTTTTCCTCCTTTCACCCTTCCTCTTTTCTTCCTATTATCATCTTCCTCTCTTACGTACCTTTTTTTTACGTATCATTTTTATTTTGCTTTCTTCTAATCATTTCCATCAAATTTCCACTCCTACCTATTTTTTTGCCCCTTTTCCTCCTCTTTCACCCTTCTTTTTGTCCTATTATCATCTTCCTCCCTTACGTACCATCTTTTTATCAACGTTTTTCTATTTTCTTCTAAGCATTTCCATCAAATTTCCACTCCTACCTATTTTTTTTCCCCTTTTCCTCCTCTTTCACCCTTCCTTTTGTCTTCCTATTATCATTCTTCCTCCCTTACGTCCTTTTTTTTAATCATTTCAGTTGTTTCGATTTTCATTCTAATAATTTCCATCAAATTTCCACTTCTAAATTTTTTTTTTTAACCATTATCATTTCATCATCACCTCTTCTCCATCTTCCTCTCCCTTCCTTTTTCTCCCCCATCGCATTCCATTCTCCCGTCCCTTCCCTCCCTTTGTGGCACGCTTCCCTGCCTTCCTCATCCCTACCGCTATCCTAAACCCACCCTTTCACTCTCCTTCCTCACCCCTTACCACGGTCACTCCTCCCTCATTACACGATGCACAACCGACGAGGAGGTTAACACACAGTAACAGGTAAACTAACAACACAAACACACAGTAACAAGTAAACTAACAACACAAACACACAGTAACAAGTAATCTAACAACACAAACACACAGTGACAAGTAAACTAACAACACAAACACACAGTAACAAGTAGACTAACAACACAAACACACAGTAACAAGTAAACTAACAACACAAACACACAGTAACAAGTAAACTAACAACACAAACACACAGTAACAAGTAAACTAACAACACAAACACACAGTAACAAGTAAACTAACAACACAAACACACAGTAACAAGTAAACTAACAACACAAACACACAGTAACAAGTAAACTAACAACAAAAACACACAGTAACAAGTAATCTAACAACACAAACACACAGTAACAAGTAAACTAACAACACAAACACACAGTAACAAGTAAACTAACACTACAAACATATAACAACAATTCTCGAACGCGTTGTATGTATGTACTGTACGAGCTTTTAACACAGCAAAGAGATTCACCAGAGGAGGAAAATAAAGCCACTGTTACATGGAATTAATGAAGGTTCAAGGATAGGACGTAACACTGCAAACACGACAACATGAGGAGAAAAGAGTACAGTAAGAGGGAGAAAGGAGTGAAGTAAGAGGGAGAAAGGAGTAAAAGAGGGAGAAAGGAGTAA
>JACEEZ010005338.1:42500-45000 GCA_016584305.1 Chionoecetes opilio | reverse complement strand
CTAAGAGTTTATGGAGTGACTGCCGAGTGCTACAGAAGGGTCACGATCTGCTGAGTTGTCCCTGCGGTAACAAATCTGTTTTTCTTTTGACTTGGCGCCTGACATTGTTTATATTATTAGAGCAGCATGTGATCGTGGGACAAGGAAGGGAGGAGAGGAGGAGGAGGAAGGAGGAGGAGAAAGGGAAGAGAGTAATTGGGAGGAGAAAGAACTATTTTTTTTAAAGTATCCTTTGCTTTGTATGCAATCCTTCACAGAGTCCTTCACGGGCCTCTTCGCTCCTTCACGCATGCTACAGGAGTTATGGGAGGACATTATAACTTTAGAAGTCCCACGTTATTGCTATAGTATTCCTAGGTTTTTATAAGTTCTTTGACAATCGCATGGGTGGCTCAAATAGGGATTAATAATAATAATAATAATACTGAAAATACTAATACTGATCATTGTATTGAAGTAATGATTAATCTAGCAATGCCTATCATATTGTTATGTCTTGTAGTAAGTTTTGTCTAACTTGTGGTTTTTAAGGAATATCTGGAAGAATCATGTCATTGTGAATTGGCTGAAATAGGAACTTCTAATCATTGTAACTGAAAGTTGACTCCAGATTCGTGTTCAGCATGCCCGAAAACTGCTAGTAACAAATTTTCAAGTAAATCTATTTTTCAAAAAATATTGCAAATTTTGCAAGGTGTATGCCTTGATTTTTTTTGAAAATCACGTTTTTTTCAATAACTAAAAAACTGTGGCAGATACGTGCAAGAAATATACAGTAAATATGAAGTAGATCAAGGGCTATCATTTGGCGTAAAGAAAAAAAATATTGATTGGTAAATAACCGAGAAAATAGCATATTCGCATATTTATACAAAATATCAATTTTCTCAACAACCATGAGGTGTTTTGAGCAACCGATTACTGCATCATGTAGAACACCTCAAGATGAACCTTTGTTACTTCGATAAGTTTTTTTACGAATCATAGTTTTATGGCAAAATAACAAAAACCTGATTTTCGTCAATTTTGGAATATTTTTGAGCAGCCAGAAATCCGAAAATATTTTTCGAAAAATAGATTTGCTTGAAAATTAGTTCCTAACAGTTTTCGGGCATGCTGAACACGAATCTGGAGTCAGTTTTCAGTTACAACCATTAGAAGTCCCTATTTCAGCCAATTCACAATGACATGATACTTCCAGATATTCCTTAAAAAACACAAATTAGACAAAACTTACTACAAGACATAACAATATGATAGGCATTGCTTATAATTATAGTTACGTTTGAATAGGTCACACATAATTAAAAATGTTGAACTTTCTGCCACATAAATGTAATATATGCAACCAAATAAACAAGAAAACGTTTTCAGATATTTTTTTTCAAAGGATATGATCATTTGGGCGTCAAAGAGTTAAGCTGTTTCATTCCTTTCCCCGCATATCCTCCACCATAAAATGTTATTGTAAAAAAAAATGATATTGTTTTCTTTGCTGTATACTCTGTACTTTTGCTGTTACTGTTACTTGCTGTTACTGTTGTGTTTGCTGTTACTGTATTTCTATTTCGTATACTGATAATAATATAAACAACACCAATAATGCTAATAATAACAGTAAGTTCCCGCCCTGCACCAGCCTCTCACACCTCCTTCAGTCACCCTATAAAACTTCCCACGGGACACCTTAACCCCTTCACGCCCAGATCTTTCCTTGGCTATATAAAATCGTCTGTTGTTAGCCATAAAATTACGAAAAGTGACTGAATATACCAAATTAACTAGTGGACAAGGATACTAAACAGGTCATATCTATAAAATATTGCTTATATTCACTAAAAAAACGTCTAACGCTACCCAAATTACAATGGAAATTACGTTATTGGGCCTCAAGGGCTTCACTCCCACATTTCTCACGGTTTTTGAACTTTCTAACTTTCTTACATTTTTCCATTTCCACTTTGCCGCTTCTATGCCTAATGGCGGGCGACTCCTCATAAAGTTTCCACGGCTGAGTGCCTCCTCGTCAGTTAAAGGTGATTAAGCTGATTAAGGGTTCGTGTTTCTTTCATAACCACAATTCCCGGTTTTTCGTCAAAGTTTTTAAGTCAAATTAAGTACGTCAAGTCAGTAAGTAAGTCAAGTAAGTACAAATTTTCAAGTATTTCACAATCTTATTATTTGATCGGTGTCTCAAATTTGTAATATTCTTGTTTAAGGCGTAAGATGCTAAACACATTTCCATTTTTTTTTATTTTCTTTCCTTTTTTCCATGAGTAACAGTAATATAACTTAAGCTTTGATTATATTATGCAAGGCTTCAAACAAAGATCTATCACTTGGGTTAGTAACGCTGATAATTATTTCCTCAGGTTATGTTCCGTATTAAAAAATTGCTCAGATTCTGTTCAGTATTAAAAAAAATAGGCTCAGTTTTTGGTCAATATTGAAAATTAAAAAAACTATCAATTGTTCGCATTATCATAGATAACACTATTCG
>JACEEZ010005338.1:32500-37500 GCA_016584305.1 Chionoecetes opilio | reverse complement strand
ATTACTTTCGGCGTTTTATGTTCAAAGTTACGTTTAATAAAGCCCAACATCATATTTGCCTTTTTACTGGCAGCTAGGCAATGCGAACTGGTTTTCAGATCATTACTGATGATGACACCTAAATCCTTTTCCTGCTGTACTTCAGTTAACGATTTATTTTGCATTTGATAGTTATATTTGAGGTTATCATTGCCTATATGCATTACTTTACATTTATCGGAATTGAATTTTAATAGCCATTTATCACTCCAATCTGATAGTTTGTCGAGATCACTTTGTATGAGTTCGCAGTTTTCTCTAGTATATGCTTTACCGCCTAATTTGGTGTCATCTGCAAATTTTGATATTTTAGATACAAGTCCGCAGTCCAGATCGTTGATATATATCAGAAAAAGAGTAGGACCCAAGACCGAGCCCTGAGGCACCCCACTAGTGACATCTAACCAATCAGATGCCTCACCATTTATTACTACCCGTTGTTTACGATTTGAAAGCCAATCGCCAATCCATGAGGAGGAGGAGGAGGAGGAGGAGGAGGAGGAGGAAGAGGAGGAGGAGGAGGAGGAGGAGGAGGAGGAGGAATAAGAATATGAAGAAGGGAAAAGAGGAGAGGTTAGGGATGGATTCAAAAGCTTTAAACTCGAGGTGATGAAGGTTTTAAGGTTCAGGAAGAGAAGTTTTATTCCTTTTGAGGTGGGAGGAGTTGAGGAGGAAAGGGGATTGCAGGAGGAATAAGGTGGGGATTCTGAAGGGAGGAGGAGTCAGGTGGGAGGAAACAAAGAGAAGGAAGGCAGGAAGAATAGCAAGGGAAACAAGGAAGAATGTCAAAGGAAGGAAGAAGGAAGGAAGAATAGCAAGGGAAAGAAGGAAGAATAGCAAAGGAAAGAAGAAGAAGGAAGAATAGCAAGGGAAACAAGGAAGAATAGCAAAGGAAAGAAGAAGGAAGGAAGGAAGAATAGCAAGGGAAACAAGGAAGAATAGCAAGGGAAACACGAAGGAAGGGAGAATAGCAAGGGAAACAAGGAAGAATAGCAAGGGAAAGAAGAAGGCAGGAAGAATAGCAAGGGAAAGAAGGAAGAATAGCAAGGGAAAGAAGAAGGAAGGAAGAATAGCAAGGGAAACAAGGAAGAATATCAAAGGAAAGAAGAAGGAAGAAGGAAGAATAGCAAGGGAAACACGAAGGAAGAATATCAAAGGAAAGAAGAAGGAAGAAGGAAGAATAGCAAGGGAAACACGAAGGAAGAATAGCAAGGGAAAGAAGAAGGAAGGAAGAAGAATAGCAAGGGAAACACGAAGGAAGAATAGCAAGGGAAAGAAGAAGGAAGGAAGAAGAATAGCAAGGGAAACAAGGAAGAATATCAAAGGAAAGAAGGAAGGAAGGAAGGAAGAAGAGCAAGATAAAAACTACAAGGGAAAGGACAGATTAAAAATGCCAAAATTAAGGACGCATAACAGATATAATAAAAGAGGAAGAGAAGAAAAGATGGATAGATAAAGGAAGGGAGGAAGAGAGGAAGAATAGGAAAGGGAAAAACTACAAAGGAAAGGATAGAGGAAAATTGCCTAAATAAAGGATGCGTAGGATATAATATAATAAAAAAAAGTGGATGAGAGACATGGATAGATAGAGAAAAGGGAAGGAAGGCAGGAAGAGTGGAAGAATAGGAAGGGGAAAACAACAAAGGAAAAGGATAGATTAAAAATACCAAAATAAAGGATGCATAGGATATAATAAAAAAAGGGATGACAGGCAGACAGATGGATAGATAGAGAAAAGGGAAGGAAGGGAGGAAGAGAGGAAGAATAGGAAAGGGAAAAACTACAAAGGAAAGGATAGAGGAAAAATGCCTAAATAAAGGATGCATAGGAAATTATAATAAAAAAAGGGATGACAGGCAGACAGATGGATAGATAGAGAAAAGGGAAGGAAGGAAGGAAGAGAGGAAGAATAGGAAGGGGAAAACTACAAAGGAAAAGGATAGAGGAAAATTGCCTAAATAAAGGATGCATAGGATATAATAAAAAAAAAGTGGATGAGAGACAGACAGATGGATAGATAGAGGAAAGGGAAGGAAGGGAGGAAGAGAGGGAGAATAGGAAGGGGAAAACTACAAAGGAAAAGGATAGAGGAAAATTGCCTAAATAAAGGATGCGTAGGATATAATATAATAAAAAAAAGTGGATGAGAGACATGGATAGATAGAGAAAAGGGAAGGAAGGGAGGAAGAGAGGAAGAATAGGAAGGGGAAAACAACAAAGGAAAGGATAGAGTAAAATTGCCTAAATAAAGGATGCGTAGGATATAATATAATAAAAAAAAAGTGGATGAGAGATATGGATAGATAGAGAAAAGGAAGAAACGTTACCCATTAACCCGATACCCCCCCCCCCCCCCTCTCTCTCCCTATATCAATAAAAAGTTCAAGGTTACTTACATGTGGCAGCAGGAGACCAGTTCACTTCGCTCACATCAAAGGCAACACTACACCATCTGCGTGAAATAGAAAGAAAAATTGTTAAACATAAAGAAGAACTAGTTAAAAATAAAGAAACACTAAAAGTTAAAAATATAGAAAAATTGTGAAAAGGAAAAAGCAGTAAAAAAAAAAGTTACAAATGAAGAAAAAAAAGTGTGTTCAATTAGAAGTGATACATTTTTTAATTGCCCAGTTCGTTTTTTTTCATAATGTTTCGATAGTTATGAAAAGTTTTATTCGTCATGGCAAGCAACTGTATGTTAAAAATTTCTTTACGTATATATATATATAACAAAAAAATGCACCTTCAAAAATGACACGTTAACAATATTCTGAACTTTTTCAAAACTTTTTCTTTTCACGATATTCTTGTATGTAGTTACGAAAAAACTTGACTCATAAATTACGCTTCTGTTATAACTTGTTGCTCAATTATTTCGGTAATTTTGCAAACACATAAAAGATCACTAGGGAAACATTGTTCATAGATTGTTGTCAAGTGTATCCTAGTGTTCAATATGTAATGGAAGTGTTAAGTTTTTTCGTTCGTTTTTTCGTTGTATGAGGTAGATAATCATGTCCCTGCATTTGTGAGGTCTAGAGAAAGTGTTTTCCAAAAGTGCATATACACTCTTTTTGTGTTGCCCTTGGCCAGTCCTTTGTGATTAAAAAACCGTCTTAAAGGAATGAGGGAAGACACCATTCTTCTCTCCTCTTTCCTCCAAGCTGCAGTAGGAGGATGGAAGTATGAAAGAGAGAGAGAGAGAGAGAGAGGAGAGGAAGAGAGAGAGAGAGAGAGGAGAGAGAGAGAGATAAGAGAGAGAGAGAGAGAGAAAGAGAGAGGAGAGAGAGAAGAGAGAGAGAGAGAGAGAGAAGAGCGAAGATGAGAGATAGAGAGAGTTGTAGAGAGATGAGATAGAGAGAGAGAAATGGAAATCATCGGACGGGGAGATGTGGTAAGAGACTGATAGGGAAGAGAAGGTGCCAGAAGGAGGCTAAGGGAAAGATCTCTTACTCTCCTCCTCCTCCCTCCTCCTCCTATCCTCCTCCTCCTGGGCGCCTCCTCCTCTCCTCCTCCTCCTCTCCTCCCCCCCTGCCAACCAACACTGGCAAGTAAATCGTCACCGTCACGACACACCTGCCAGGGACGTAACCAGATTGACGCACCACCCAGGAAACTACTAGGGAACCGGAGTAAAAGCAATAAAGAAATGGAGAAGAGAAGGAAAAGAGAAGGAGGTAAAAGAGAATGAAGAGAGGGAGGAAGAAAGGGAGATGGAAGATAAAGGGAGAAGGGAAGAAGGAAGGAAGGAAAGGAGCATAGGAAGAAGATAAAGGTGGAGGAATGGGTGAAGAGAGGGAAGGAAGAAGGAGGCATAGGGGAAGATAACAAGGTGGATGATGGGTCTCCAATGAAGCAGAAGGCACTGGAAGATCAATCAAGATGGAGGAATGGAGAAGAAAGATGGAAAGAGATCGGCAGGATCACAACACACCCTGCCAGTGAGGAAAGACGAAAGTTTGTACAGCAGCATCAGGAAACATGAGAACGGAGTAAAGATAAGAAAGGAAGAAGAGACAGAAACGAGATAGGAGAAAACGAGAAGAAGAGAGAGGAAAGGAAGGAAAGGGAAGACAAGGGAAGATAAAAGGATGGAGGAATGGAGAAGAGAGGGAAAGGAAGGAAAGGGAGACATAGGGAGAAGATAAAAGGATGGAGGAATGGGTGAAGAGAGGGAAAGGAAGGAAAGGGAGGCAGGGAAAGAAAAAGGATGGAGGAATGGGTGAAGAGAGGGAAAGAAGAAAGAGACATGGAAAGATCAACAAGAGGTCGGAAGAAGAGAAAAGTAGAAGATAGACAAGACAAGAATAAGAAGACAGACAGACAGACAGACAGACAGACAGACAAGACAAGAAGAAGGACAGACAGACAGACAGACAGACAGACAGGAACAGACAGACAAGACAAGACAAGACAGACAGACCAGACGACAGACAGACAAGACAAGACAAGACAGACAGACAGAACGACAGACAGACAGACAGACAGACAGACAGACAGACGACAACAGACAGACAGACAGCAGACAGACAGACAGACAGAAAGACAGACAACGAAGACAGAGACAGACAAGACAGACAGACAGACAGGACAGACAGACAGACAAGACAGAAAGACAGACAGACAAGACAGACAGACAAAGACAGACAGATAGAAGACAAGACAGACAAGACAGAACAGACAGACAGACAGACAGACAGACAGACAAGACAAGACAGACAGACAGACAGACAGACAGACAGACAGACAAGACAAGACAGACAGACAGACAGACAGAGCAGACAAGACAGACAAGACAGACAGACAGACAGACAGACAGACAGGCAGACAGACAGACAGAACAGACAGACAGACAAAGATAGACAAGACAGACAAGACAGACAGACAGACAGACAGGACAGACAGAACAGAAGACAAGACAGACAGACAGACAGACAAGAAAGACAGACAGACAGAAGACA
>JACEEZ010005338.1:2500-22500 GCA_016584305.1 Chionoecetes opilio | reverse complement strand
AGATTGATGGGTGAAAAGGGGAAAATGAGGAAGAGAACTGAGGTACGAGGAGATAATGGGAGTATAAAAGAGAGGGGAAAGTAAAAAGAGGGGAAAATAAAGAGGGGAAATGAAAAGAGGGGAAATAAAAAGATGAAGTATGTACAGATTAATGGTAGAAAAAGGGGAAATGAGGGAGAAGTGAGAGATATGAGGAGATAACGGGGAATAGGCAAGAGGGGAAGTGTACAGATTAATGATAGAAAAAGGGGAAATAAGAGAGAACTGAGAGGTATGAGGGAATAAAGGGGAATATGAAAGAGAAGAAAAGTGAGGGGAAAGAGAGGGGAAGAGAAAAAAAAAATATACAGATGAATAGGAGAAAGGGGAAATAAGGGAGAAGTGAAAGATATGAGGGGATAACGGGAGGGGAAGAGAGGGGAAAGTGAGGGGAAAGTGAGGGGAGAAGGGGTTGAGGACAGACAAGTGACGCGCGGATCAAGTTTTGTAAGGGCGAGATGGACTGTATTGATCCAAGCTTAACGTGTCCATATTTACATGATGCAACTCACAAACCTCAAAACTTCCCTTTGAGACTCACACCAGAAGGAGGATAAGAGGAGGAGGAGGAGGAAGGAGAGGAGGAGGAGGAGGAGGATGGGGAGGGGGAGGGGGAGGAGGAGGAGGGGGAGGGGGAGGAGGAGGGGGAGGAGGAGGGGGGGAGGAGGAGGAGGAGGAGGGGGAGGAGGAGGAGGAGGAGGGGGGAGGGGGAGAGGAGGGGGGGGGGGAGGAGGAGGGGGAGGAGGAGGGGGGGGAAGAGGAGGAGGGGGAGGAGGAGGAGGGGGAGGAGGAGGAGGAGGAGGAGGAGGAAGGAGAGGAGGAGGAGGAGGAGGAGGAGGAGGAGGAAGGAGGAAGGAGGATTAGGGTCACGTGGAAGGATTAGAAGCGAAGGATGATGACTTAGAGGAAGAAGAGGAAGAAGACAAGAAGAAGGAAGATAAGGATAAGGAAGAAGAGGAGGAGGAGGAGGAGGATGTATAGAAAAAGGCAAACGAAGAAGAGGAGGAGGAAGAATAAGAGGAGGAGGAGGAGGAGGAAGATCAGATGAGTTTTCGAGCTACCTGTTTTAAAAATATTCATTAATCTTCAATCTACGTTAATGAATAATCAATAACAGCTTCACAACCCCTCCTAATAAGCAATTAACAACCTTTCTAATAACACTTTAACAACCCATTCAACAACAATTACTCCATATAACTACTTAAACAACCTTACACAGACAACAACCCCTCCTAATAAGCAATTAACAACCTTTCTAATAACATTTTAACTACCCATCTACCAACAATTACTCCATATAACTACTTAAACAACCTTACACAGACAACAACCACCCTAACTACTAACAACCATTCTAATAACACTAACTACCCATCTACCAACAATTACTTCACATAACTACCTAAACAACAACCACCCCTAACAATTAACCTTTCTAATAACACTTTAACTACCCATTCACCAACAATTACTCTTCATAACTACCTAAACAACAACAACTACCCATTTAACAACTGCTCTCATATACGTACCCTAATATAAAAGAACCAAACTCTCCACCGTGTGAACCGCGTATCATTGTTTCGAACCCTCGTACCCCTTATGAGTGAAACATCGACCAGACAGCCATTAAATTCCTCACTATATTAGCTGACCGACCGGCGGGGCTTTCCTTTACCTTCTCTTATAATCACTAAGTCATCCCTTCCCTTTAACCCTTATTCCCTTAACCATTCCCCTTCATCCATTTCCCTTACTCCCCCTTAGCCCTTAGTAACTCCCTTTTTCCACCACTCATAACCCAGTCAACCCAAACAACCGCTAATCAATTATAGCCATTCACGCGTTAGTCCCCTACGCGATTATCGATTAACCGAATCTCCAATCGATTAAGTGAACTTTTATTTTTAACTTTTTTTTACGGGGTATAGATTATGATAGATGCTTCCTGTCTCTGTGTCGTTACCCGGGGCGGTGTTGTGGTGGTGTGTGGTAGAGTAGTAGTAGTGGTGGTGGTGGTAGTAAAATAGTAGTGGTGGTAGTAGTAGTAGTAGTAGTAGTAGTAGTAGTAGTAGTAGTAGTAGTAGTAGTAGTAGTGGTGGTGGTGGTGGTGGCGGCGGCGGCGGCGGCGGCGGCGGCGGCGGCGGCGGCGGCGGCGGCGGCAGCAGCAGCAGCAGCAGCAGCAGCAGCAGCAGCAGCAGCAGCAGTAGTAGTAGTAGTAGTAGTAGTAGTAGTAGTAGTAGTAGTAGTAGTAGTAGCAGCAGCAGCAGCAGCAGCAGCAGCAGCAGCAGCAGCAGCAGCAGCAGCGCAGCAGCAGCAGCAGCAGCAGCAGTAGTAGTAGTAGTACGTAGTAGTAGTAGTAGTAGTAGTAGTAGTATATAGTTAGTAGTAGTAGCAGCAGCAGCAGCAGCAGCAGCAGCAGCAGCAGCAGCAGTAGTAGTAGTAGTAGTAGTAGTAGTAGTAGTAGTAGTAGTAGTAGTAGTAGTAGTAGTAGTAGTAGTAGTAGTGTGCGTGTGCAGTGTATGTAATTGACGCCAGTTTGTTGCCGCACTTTAAGCACGGAGCCATGGCCTCGGCGCACATAAATCTTTCTGTTTGACAACCCCGATTATTCCTTTAATGTTTTTGTGCACTCAGACAGACACACGCTCGCCCCTTACACTCAGACAGACACACGCTCGCCCCTTACACTCAGACAGACACACGCTCGCCCCTTACACTCAGACAGACACACGTCGCCCTTGCACTCACACAGACACACGCTCGCCCCTTGCACTCACACAGACACACGCTCCCCCCTTACACTCACACAGACACACGCTCGCCCCTTTGCACTCACACAGACACACGCTCGCCCCTTGCACTCACACAGACACACGCTCCCCCCTTTGCACTCACCACAGACACACGCTCGCCCTGCACTCACACAGACACACGCTCGCCCTTGCACTCAACAGACACACGTTTCGCCCCTTGCACTCACACAGACACACGCTCGCCCCTTGCACTCACACAGACACACGCTCGCCCCTTGCACTCACACAGACACACGCTCGCCCCTTACACTCACACAGACACACGCTCGCCCCTTGCACTCACACAGACACACGCTCGCCCCTTGCACTCACACAGACACACGCTCGCCCCTTACACCCCACACAGACACACGCTCGCCCCTTGCACTCACACAGCCCACACGCTCGCCCCTTGCACTCACACAGCCCACACGCTCGCCCCTTGCACTCACACAGACACACGCTCGCCCCTGCACTCACACAGACACACGCTCGCCCCTTGCACTCACACAGACACACGCTCGCCCCTTGCACTCACACAGACACACGCTCGCCCCTTACACTCACACAGAACACGCTCGCCCCTTGCACTCAGACAAGACCCCACGCTCCCCCCTTGCCTCAGACAGACACACGCTCGCCCCTTACACTCAGACAGACACACGCTCGCCCCTTGCACTCACACAGAAAACACGCTCCCCCCTTACACTCGAAAAGAACACGCTCGCCCCTTGCACTCACACAGACACACGCTCGCCCCTTACACTCACACAGACACACGCTCCCCCCTTGCACTCAGACAAGACACACGCTCGCCCCTTGCACTCAGACAGACACACGCTCGCCCCTTACACTCAGACAGACACACGCTCGCCCCTTGCACTCACACAGACACACGCTCGCCCCTTACACTCAGACAGACACACGCTCGCCCCTTGCACTCACACAGACACACGCTCGCCCCTTGCACTCACACAGACACACGCTCGCCCCTTACACTCACACAGACACACGCTCGCCCCTTACATCAGACAGACACACGCTCGACCCTTACACTCACACAGACACACGCTCGCCCCTTACACTCACACAGACACACGCTCGCCCCTTACACTCAGACAGACACACGCTCGCCCCTTGCACTCAGACAGACACACGCTCGCCCCTTACACTCAGACAGACACACGCTCGCCCCTTGCACTCAGACAGACACACGCTCGACCCGCCGCTTTACCTGACCCTAATTCCTGGCTGGAAATTCATCCTTTACGCCCTGCTCTACTTCTGCCCACTAGTTTTTTCCTTCAAATATTTGTGATATTTGTTTTTCTAATACATGGTCACTTCATCCAGTTCTTTTTTTATTCATGATATCAAGTATCTTTCTCAATTTCTTCTCCTTTTTCGATGATAAACTTACTATTTCATGTATTACTTTTTGTTTTATTATCATACTGCTAACTATACAAACATTCATCGCACAAAAAAAAGAGAGAGGAAAAAGAGAGATAAAGAGAGAATAAAGCAAACCGAGGCCAAGAAAAAAATAAAACGAAGACAAAAATATTTAAACTCTAGAAAGATAGAAAATAAAAAAAAAACGGAGAAGCCCAATATTCAGTGATACAAATAATCCCGAGCTGTAGGAGAAGACAGACGGATGTTGTTACTTCCATAACACTCCGTCTTGTTCCTCAGGCCGATAACAGTGATAGACGGAACACCTAGGAGGAGGAGGCGGAGGAGGAGGAGGCGGAGGAGGCGGAGGAGGAGGAGGAGGAAGAGGAGGAGGAGGAGGAGGAGGAGGAGGAGGAGGAGGAGGAGGAGGAGGAGGAGGAGGAGGAGGAGGAGGAGGAGGATGGAGGAGGAGGAGGAGGAGGAGGAGGAGGTGGAGGTTAGAGAAACATTGGAAGGATAAAAGAGAAAAGAGAAAGGTGTAGATGTAGAGGTGTAAAAAGGTGTAAAATGTAAAGGTTAGAGAATCGACGGGAAGAAAAAAAAAAAAAAAAAAAAAAAAAAAAAAAAAAACAAAAACAAAGAGAAATAAAAGATTGAATACTCATAAAAATAAAAATAATATAAATGAACAAATACATAAAAGAACAGTGACACCAAAACAACAATAATAATAACATACATTTTATAGCTATGCAAAAAGCAGGAACTAATAAATGTAATAATTATGCGACGATATCAAATTAACGTGGGAATATTAATCATTTATCGTCTCCATTCGAAACCCCGCGAAGGAGGAAGGAGGGGGGAGGGAGGGAGTAGGGAGGGAGGAGGATGGAAGGAGGAAGAGGAGGAGGAGGGGGGAGGAGGGAGGAGGATGGAGGATGGAGGAAGGAAGGAGGAAGAGGAGGAGGAGGGGGGAGGAGGGAGGAAGGAGGGAGGAGGAAGGAAGGAGGAAGAGGAGGAGGAGGGGGGAGGAGAGGGAGGAAGGAAGGAGAGAAGGAGGAAGGAAGAGGGGGTAGGAAGAAGGAGGGAAGAGGAAGGAGGGAGGAGAAAGGAGAAAGGAGAAAGGAGAAAGGAGGAAGGAAGAAGGAGAAAGGAGGAAGGAGAAAGGAGAAAGGAGAAAGGAGAAAGGAGAAATGAGAAAGGAGAAAGGAGGAAGGAGGAAGAAGGAGGAGGAAGGAGGAAGGATTGAAAGGTCTCTCCTCAGGTATGCTGCGGCCGAGTCGAGAGGTAAGTCAATTAGAGGCAGGAAAGCGTAGGCAATTGGAGGCCAGGAGGTAAAAGTGAGGACTACGTGATGAGGGTCTCCACTCTTCAACACATGACTGCGAAATGAGGAGGGAGGTCAATATTTGTTCTATTATATTATCATTAGCTGTAGTATCCTCATTACCATGGACATCATCATTATTTAGTATTAATTTCTACAATAACAATGACTACTACTACTACTACTACTACTACTACTACTACTACTACTACTACTACTACTACTACTACTACTACTACTACTACTACACAGACACACACACACGTACACAAGATACAATTTTCATACACTTCTACTACTACTACTACTACTACTACTACTACTACTACTACTACTACTACCGCTACTACTACTACTACTACTACACAGGCACACACACACGTACACAAGATACAATTTTCATACACTTCTACTACTACTACTACTACTACTACTACTACTACTACTACTACTGCTACTGCTACTACTATTACTACAACAGCAACTACTACTACTACTGCTACTACTACCACACACACACACACACACACACACACACACACACACACACACACCACACAAGCTACCATTTCCATAATTGAAACAACTCATAACTATCAAATATCGCTGCTTCCCTTTCCATTATGAATCGCACGCTACAAGATTAAAGACTTGGCGGCCGAGGCCTTTAATAAACCATGAGTAGTGAAGCTTCGGATTGTTCCTGTGAAGCTCAGGTGTGTTGGGGTGTGATTGGGGGGTGATTGGGGTGTCTTGGGTGAGTGATAAGGGGTGTTTGGGGTGTGTTGGGGGTGATTAGAGTGTGTTGGGGTGTGATTAGAGTGTGTGGGGTGTGATTAGTGTGTGTTGGGGGTGATTAGAGTGTTGGGGTGTGATTGGGTGTGTTGGGGTGTTGATTGGGGGTGTTGGGGTGGATTAGAGGGTTTTTGGGGGTGATTAGAGTGTGTTGGGGTGTGATTAGAGGGGTTTTGGGGGTGATTAGAGTGTGTTGGGGTGTGATTAGAGTGGTTGGGGTTGATTAGAGTGTGTGGGGTGTGATTAGAGTGTGTTGGGGTGTGATTAGAGTGTGTTGGGGTGGATTAGAGTGTGTGGGGGTGATGAGTGGTTGGGTGTGATTGGTGTGTTGGGGGTGATTAGAGTGTGTTGGGGGTGATTAGAGTGTGTTGGGGTTGTGATTAGAGTGTGTTGGGGTGGATTAGAGTGTGTTGGGGTGTGATTAGAGTGTGTTGGGGTGTGATTGTGTGTGTTGGGGGTGATTAAGTGTGTTGGGGTGTGATTAGAGTGTGTTGGGGTGTGATTAGGTGTGTTGGGTGTGATTAGGGTGTGTTGGGGTGATTAGAGTGTGTTGGGGTGTGATTAGAGTGTGTTGGGGTGTGATTAGAGTGTGTTGGGGTGTGATTAGAGTGTGTTGGGGGTGAATTAGAGTGTGTTGGGTGTGATGTGATAGTGTGTTGGGGTGATTAGATGTGTGTTGGGTGTGAGTGTGTGGAGTGGTGTTGGGGTGTGATTAGAGTGTGTTGGGGTTGATTGGGGTGTGTTGGGTGTGATTAGAGTGTGTTGGGGGTGGATTAGAGTGTGTGGTGTGGATTGGTGTGTTGGGGTGTGATTGGGTGTGTTGGGTGTGATTGGAGTGTGTTGGGGTGTGATTAGTGTGTGTGGGAGTGATTAGAGTGTGTGTGGGCTGTGCTTAGAGGTGTTGGGGTGTGTTGGGGTTGTGTTGGGGGTGTGATTAAGTGTGTTGGGGTATGATTAGAGTGTGTTGGGGTGTGATTAGAGTGTTGGGGTGTGATTGGAGTGTGTTGGGGTGTGATTGGGGTGTGTTGGGGTGTGATTAGAGTGTGTTGGGGTATGATTAGAGTGTGTTGGGGTGTGATTAGAGTGTTTGGGGTGTGATTGGGGTGTGTTGGGGTGTGTTGGGGTGTGTTGGGGGTGTGATAAGGGGGTCAGGTGTGTATACCCGGTAAAGTATGGGGTTTACCTGAAATACCTTGGACCGTGTAGTAAGAAAGTAAGAAAGTAACAAAGAAAGTATCGAAAGTAAGGAAAGAGTAACTAAACCTTACCTAATCTTACCTTACCTAACCAAACCTAACCTAACCTAACCTAACCTAAACCTAAACCTAACCTAACCAAACCTAACCTAACCAAAACTAAACCTAACCTAACCTAACCAAACCTAAACCTAACCTAAACCTAACCTAAACCTAACCAAACCCCCCCAAAAATCTCCATTACATTTTTCCTCATACTTTCTTTCCTTGTGGTTATGTGGTGATGTGATGGTTATGATTCTGTGTGAGAGAGGTGGCGTGGTCTGTGGTGCGCGGTGGTGTGTGGCATAAGCAGAGTGGTGTGCGGTGGTGCGTGGTTGTGCTGTGGTAGAGGACATGATATGCAGAGTAACGGTGTGCGGCGGCGTGTGATGTGGCACGATGCGGTGTGTGGTGAGGTGTGGCTGCGTGTAGGAGAGGAGAGGGAGGCAGAGGAGGAGGGAGAGGGGGAGGAGGAAGAGAGGGGTAGAGGGGTGAGGAGGAGGAGGAAGAGAGGAAAGGAGGGTGAGGCAGAGGAGGAGGGAGAGAAGGAGGAGGAAGAGAGAGGTAGAGGGGTGAGGAGGAGGAGGAAGAGAGGGAAGGAGGGGTGAGGGGAAGAAGTGAAGTCAGACGGAGGAATGAGCAAAAAGTATAAGAGGTCAGGGACGAGGAGGAAAACCGAATGGAGGACAGGATAGAAGACAATGCAGAAGACTGGAGGGAGAGGAGAGGGAGGGGAGGGTGAAGGGAGAGGGAGGGAATAGACAGAGGGAGGGAAGGGGAGTAAAGAGAACAGTGGGAGGGGAGGAAGGAGAGGGAGAGGGAAGGGAGAGGAGAGTAAGGAGAAGGGGATAGAGAGAGGGAGAGGACAGAGAGAGGGAGGGAAGGAGAGAGAACAGAGGGAGGAGAGGGAGAGGGAAAAAGGAGGAGAGAGGACAGTGGGAGGGAAGGGAGAGAGAGAGAGAGGAGGGGAAGGGAGGAGAGGGAAAGTGGAAAGGACGGGAGAGAGGAGAGGAGAGAAGGAGAGGGGAGATAGAGGGAGGGGAGGAGAGAAGAGGGAGGAGAGGAGAGAGGAGAGAGGAGGACTAAGGGGAAAGGGAGTAAAGAGAACAGTGGGAGGAGAGAGGGACAGAGGGTGGGTAAGGGGATAGCGAGAGGGGTGTGTGCACTGTGCATATTGTCGGGCAGGTGGGCGGCAGGTGGTGTTCCTCCGGCGAGCCCCTGAGGCCGAGGGCGCGAGAGCCAGGTGCGGGAGTAACCAGGGGAACCAGGGGCAGGGCGCGTCCACCAGGCGTGTGAACGTGTGTGTGTACGAGTGAAGGGCACGGCAGAGGAGGAGGAATGCAAAGGATGAACAAAGAGTGGTAGATATGTTAGTCCTTACTAGGCAATTGAGAGAAAAATAAAATAAAAGAGGAACACAAAGGAAGAACAAACAGTGACATACCTATTAGTCCTTACGAGAGAGAGAGAGAGAGAGAGAGAGAGAGAGAGAGAGAGAGAGAGAGAGAGAGAGAGAGAGAGAGAGAGAGGAGAGAGAGAGAGAGAGAGAGAGAGAGAGTGTGTGAAGGTAAATGGAAGGCGAAAATAAAGGGAGGAAGATGAAAGAAAAGATACTGATGGAGAGACAATGAGTAAGAATGGAGGGATAGGAGAGACAAGAGAGATAGAAGAGGAAGTGTACAGAGGGAAGGAAGATGAAAAGATAGAAAGTGTAAAGAAAGGATAAGAAGAAGAGAATGAAAGTGTGAAGGATAAAAAGAAAATGATGCAAGAAGATGAATGATAGAATGGAAAATGATGGATGAATAGAAGAAACTATGGAGAAGTAGAGAATAAAGAAATGTCACAGGTAGATAAGAATGAAGGAATGAGAAGAGAAAGTTATTACATGTGGATAATAAAAAATAAGAAGACGTATAATCTATAATAATATAAGCGAAAGTGTGTGTGTGTGTGTGTGTGTGTGTGTGTGTGTCCGCGATAGGTGCCGCCCCCGTGCCCCAATCCCATCTATGGCACGTTTTGGAACCAGCTCGACCAGGGCAACTTTAAGCCCACTTATGAGATGATCCGATAACTTCTTTTTTTTTTCTTTTTTTTAGCAGCCTATTAGCGAGAATTGTGAGAGAAAAAATGTGGGTTTGCGAGAATTGAGAAACCTTGATGTAGGGTGATGGTAATGGGTGATGAATGGGTGGGTGATGGGTAATGGGTGTGGGGTGATGGGTGAGTGAAATGGGTGGGGGGTGATGGGTGATGGGTGAGGGAATAGGTGGGAGGTGATGGGTAATGGGTGAGTTGAATGGGTGGGGGGTGATGGGTAATGGTGAGTGAATGGTTGGTGGGTGATTGGTTAAGGCGTTAATACATACATTGCTACATCATATTTCAGGAAAGTTAGAAGGGCTTTTCTGGGACGCTTGTTTGTGTGGCCTTCGGCCACCAAACACACTCTCCAGAAAGCTGTGTTTGGTGGGCCAAAGGCCCACCAAACACAGGTGGTGGGCCGAAGGCCCACCATTAGCCCTCCGCAGGAGCTAGCCAAAAAGTCCGCCCGGAGGGCGGCTTTGCGGCTAGTGAACTATAATCTCAGAAAAAAGGAGGCTGGATAAATTCATGGATGGGGATGAAAGGTGGATGTAGGTAGTATTAAGTACCAGGAACTACCTCGTTGTAGGTCTCCAGGCCTCTTGTAGCTTCCTTATTTTCTTATGTTCTTATGTAAAAATCGCCATTTTTACTGTCATCATATTTATCATCATTACTAATACTACCATTATCATCATTATCATTACTAATACTACCATTATCATCATTATCATTAAATACATACAAGCAAGAAAATGTTAGTGTGAAAGAAACAAAGATTCAGAAAAATAGATAGAAATAATAAAACTGTGTTGGATGAATGTGGGAGAAAGGAAAATGTTTTAGTTAGAATATTCAGGTTTATTTTTTTTCAACTTCTCGAATATGTGTGGAATTTAAGTCCCATTGTATTATTATATTTGTAGGAAGTGTAAAAAGTTCAGGTTTGTAAATTGTTTTAAATGTTTGAGTTCACATATTCTTGTTTTGTTGGAGATAAAGCCGTTTGTGTGAATTTTTATTATCATTGTTATTGTTATTATTATCGTTAGTGATTCATTATTTTCTTATTAACCTATCTCTCTATATATTCATCTGTTAGTTCAATATTTATTAATCGAAAGCTTGGATAAGAAACTGAAATTATAAACAATCAAATAAACAACACACACACACACACACAGACACAGACACACACATACACACACAACAAACACACACACACACACACACCAACACAACAAGACACAAACAACACAACCCCAGACCACACACACAGACACAACACACACACGAACACCCAAACACACAACACAACACGAAAAAACAACAACAAACAACAAAAGACAAGAACAGACAACACACACACACAACACACACAGACACAAACAACACAACCCCACAACCAACACAACACAACCACACACCAACACAACACACACCCACGACACAACACACAAACGACACAGGGGCACAAACACACAACACACAGAACCAGCCAAAAAGGGAAACCAAAAACCCCGAAAAAACAAAAAAAAAACCACAAAACCAAAACAACTACCCAAAAACAAACGACAAAAAAAAAAGTCAAAAATTTTCCACCCCCTAAAAAAATCAAAAAAAAAACCACCCCCCCCCAAAAAAAAAACAAAAAAAATTTAAAAAAAGCCAAAACGGGACATAATAAGAAATTAACCCCCCAAAAAATTAAAAAGGTTCCTAAAATTCTTAAAGGGGAGGGAGGAAATAGGAGAAATACCCGTGTAAAAGGGATTTTTAAAGTGCGGGCAATGGGCCAAATTTGGGGGGAAAGGAGGGGGAGGAAGGGAGGGGGAAAAGGGGGGAGGGAGAAAAAGGAGGAAAAGGGGGGGGGAGGAGGAGGGAGGAGGAGGAGGAAAAGGAGGGGAGGAGGAGGAAGAGGGGGAGGGGAGGGGAGGAGGAGGAGGAGGAGGAGGAGGAAAATGTACTCTACTAAATTAAGGCGGAAAAAATAATTGTCATGCTTCTCGGTCTGTCTGTGCGTCTGTCTATCTGTCTGTTTTGCTACGTGTGTGTGTGTGTGTGTGTGTGTGTGTGTGTGTGTGTGTGTGTGTGTGGTGTGTGTGTGTGCGTGTGTGTGTGTGTATATTGGATACTGATGTTGCCTTTTTTGCGTGTCTGTCTGTATGTTGCGTCACTTTTTATTAGTTTGTTTCGTCTCTCCTCTCTCTCTCTCTTCTCTCTCTCTCTCTCTCTCTCTCTCTCTCTCTCTCTCTCTCTCTTCTCTCTCTCTCTCTCTCACCTCCTTATCCATTCCTTTCCCAAACCTTCTTTCCTCCTTCCCTCTTCCTACCGTTATCTAATCCTTCCTCCCTTCCTCCCCCTTTCTTCACCCCTCCTTCCCTACCCACCCATCCCCCTACATAACCTGTCCCTCCCATCCCCCTTACATACACAAGAGAGGGGGAGAAAGAGGGAGGGGGAAGAAGGAATAATAATAATAATAATAATAATAATAATTTTAATATCACCTGGTGGCGTACAGGCAAAAAAAAAAAAAAAAAAAAAAAAAAAAAAAAAAAAAAAAAAAAGTAAGCAAAGCGAAGAGAGAAACAATAAGATGAATGCTATCAATTTTTTCTTTCCACTGCTATCTTATATCGTGGATTAAATGGGTCAGGTAGTTATAGTTGTTGAAGTTGTGAATGTTGTGGTAGTGGTAGTGGCAGTGGTGATGGTATTTTTGTTATTGTTGTTGAATGTAGCGGTGGTTGTGGTAGTGGTAGTGGCAGTGGTGATGGTATTTCTGTTGTTGTTGTTGAATATAGCGGTGGTTGTGGTAGTAGTAGTGGCAGTGGTGATGGTATTTTTGTTATTGTTGTTGAATGTAGCGGTGGTTGTGGTAGTGGTAGTGGCAGTGGTGATGGTATTTTTGTTATTGTTGTTGAATGTAGCGGTGGTTGTGGTAGTGGTGGTAGTGGTTATAGTTGTTGATATCATTAATGTATGTAACTATTGTAGTGGTTGTTATTCATGTTATTATTAATGTATATCACTGAAAGAGGAACGCCATACACTAGTACAACGCCTAACAAAAACAGTACACGTATAAAACAAGTGTATACAGTACAGTACAGGTCCATAATCGACAAAGAGTTTATCTCAAAGGTTGGACAAAGGGACTCACAGCCACGCGCAGTTATCCACTACCACCACCACCAACAACACCACCATCACAACACCACCACCCACCAACACCACCCCCACCACCCACCACCCACCACCATCACCACCACCCACCACCACCACCACCATCACCCCCAACACCACCACCACCATCCCCACCACCACCACCACCACCACTACCACCACCACCCCCACCACCACCACCATCATCACCCACCATCACCACCACCAACAACAACAGCAACAACTAGCTACTACTATACTACAAAAACTGCTACTACTATTGGTATGCAAACTTTCGAAAAAACTAAAATAAAATAGGAACATACATGCACATAATTCACACACACGCACACATACAGAGAGAGAGAGAGAGAGAGAGAGAGAGAGAGAGAGAGAGAGAGAGAGAGAGAGAGAGAGAGAGAGAGAGAGAGAGAGAGAGAGAGAGAGACCTCACAACACTACATATAGCAATTACCCTTTGTATTGCCGCCCCGTGATCAGCAACACACACACCACACACCCACACACACACCTGTAATTAAGGAGCACGACAGGTGTGTATATCTGCTGACGAAGGTGTGTCGAAGGTTATCATCATATGTTACTTTCCTACCCTCCTTATTTTCTTCCCTTCCTTCCTTTTCCTTCTTTCTTTCCTTCTTTCTTTCCTTTTCTTTTCTCTCTCTGTTTCACCTTTTCCTCTTCTTTTCTATAATCATTAAATTTCCTACTTTCTTTTATTTCCTTGTTTTTATTTTGTTTTGCTCTTCTATTCTCTTTTTTTCCCTTTCCTTTTCCTTTCTTACCTGTCTCTATTGTTTTCTTTTCTTATTTCCCTGTTTTCCTCTCCTCCTCCTTTCCTTTCCTATATTTTTCGGTACAAATCATAAAACCTCATATTTATATTTTTCTATGTATTATTTATTTTCTGTTTCCACCCAGAAAAAATATTGAGTTTCCTTCTTTCCTTATTTTTATTTAATCTTCGTTCTTACATATTCAGTTTCCTTCATTCATCATGTCTCCTTTTCGTTAACTATCCTATTTTTCTTTTTTCTTCCTTCTTTCATATTCCGTGTTACCTCCTTTCTTCTTAACTTCCTTCCTTCTTTCTTCTCTCTCCCTTATTCCTCTTTCTACGCCTTCAGTCTATCCCTTTATCATTCTTTTTCCTTTTTATCTTCTAACTCATTCTTCAACATATTCTCTTTCCCTCTCCTATTTATCATTCTTTTTGCCTTCCATTTCTGTATGTTTTCCTGTTTCCGCTTTCCTTCCTTTCTCTATATATATTCTTTTATTTTTCTTCATCTTCCTTGTTTCCTCCTTCCATCTTCCTTGCTCCCTCCTTCTATCTTCCTCTTTTATCCCATTTCATCATCTTTATTCACTTCTTCTTCACGATTCGCTGCACTTCTGACAGATTTAAGAATTTCCATGATGAGAGAGAGAGAGAGAGAGAGAGAGAGAGAGAGAGAGAGAGAGAGAGAGGGAGAGAGAGAGAGAGAGTCAGAGGTGCTCTTTTCGTCCCCTACCTCCTTTCCTTCCTCTCCTTTATCTTCTTATCCACTCTGTCTCCTTCATTCATTTCACCTTATCTTCATTCTTTCATTATATAATATTCCTTAATCTTGCTTCCAACTGTTCCATGTTTCCTCCTCTCCTCTCTTTACTATTCTTTTCCATGCTGTCCTCCTCCTCCTCCTCCTCCTCCTCCTCCTCCTCCTCCTCCAGCACCTCCAACTCTCCCTCTTATCTTAACAAGGCTTCAATAACACTCTGTCCTCCTCCTCCCCCTCCTACTCCTCCTCCTCCTCCTCCTCCTCCTCCTCCTCCTCCCTCCTCCTCCTCCTCCTCCTCCTCCTCCTCCTCCTCTTCATGGCATAGGTCCAGCAACGCCACTATCCATCGGCCACTAAGTCCAAAGGAAGAAAAAAATTGTCACTCGGGCAGAAATATGTCTATAGGCGTGAGTGAGGGTGATCACGCCTTCATGAGGAGCCTAATTAATGAGCCTATGAGGGGATAATGAGGAGGTTAGGAGGCGGCGCGAGGAGGAAGGCTGAGGAAAGGATCAAGGCGGAGAAAATATGGCTTGAGGGAAGGAGGGAAGGAGGGAGGGAAGGAAGAAGGGAAGGAAGGAGGTAAGGAGGGAGGGAGGTTAGGAGGGAAGAAGGGAAGGAAGTAAGGAGGTAAGGAGAGAGAGAGAGAGGGAAGGAGGGAGGGAGAGAGGGAGGGAAGGAGGGAAGGAGGGAAGGATGGAAGGAAGGAGGGAGGGAAGGAAGGAGGGAGAGGTGTAATGGAAGACCAAAGGAAGCCACGGATTTTGGACCACTCCTCCTCCTCCTCCTCCTCCTCCTCCTCCCTCCTCCTCCTCCTCCTCCTCCAATTCTTCTTCTTCTTCCTCCTCCTGGTCAAGTGTAGTAAATGAAGTGGAATCCTTAACGCTATTGTTATTTCCATTAAATATGTTCTTTATTTACTGTTCTCTATCCTTTGTTTTCAATTCAATCTAACTTATTTTTTCATCTTAACTTTCTATTCGCGATTTTCCCTCTTTCTCTTTTCCACATCAATTTCCTATTCTCCTACTTTCCTCTCCTAAT
The DNA here is from genome assembly GCA_016584305.1 of Chionoecetes opilio. Classification (NCBI taxonomy): domain Eukaryota; kingdom Metazoa; phylum Arthropoda; class Malacostraca; order Decapoda; family Majidae; genus Chionoecetes; species Chionoecetes opilio. Next base: position 7,040 of record JACEEZ010005338.1, on the reverse strand, counting down.
ATAACTTCTATTTACCGCCTCCCTTTCTTTCCCAACCCCCCTCTCTCTCCCTTCCACAATATCCTTTACATCCCGAAGTAACCCTCCCACTATCACCCTTCCCACATTCTCTCCCATCCCATTCTATCCACCCAATACTATACTCCCACTCCTTTCCATGGCAAATTTCTCTCTGCTTACTTTCCTTAAAATAACCTTCTACCATCCCCAACGCACTCTCACCTCTCTCTCTCTCTCCTCTCTTCTCTCTCTCTCTCTCTCTCTCTCTCTCTCTCTCTCTCTCTCTCTCTCTCTCTCTCTCTCTCTCTCTCTCTCTCTCTCTCTCTCTCCACTATGAATGTTTAATTTCAGTAGTCGCAAATTTGCATGAGAAAGAACGTGGGTTATTTCGCCCTTACTGTTTAGGCGCCGCGAAAGAAAAGATAAAAAGATCACCAACGTATTCAGGTCCTATTATTCTTTGCGCCTTTTGTCAATACGTGAATTTGTTATTATTGTTATTTATGGTAGTGATGGTAGTGGCAGTAGAAGTAGAAGTAGTAGTGGTGGTGGTGGTGGTGGTGGTGGTTTGGTGGTGGTGTGGTGGTGGTGGTTGGTGGTGGTGGTGGTGGTTGGTGGTGTGTGTGTAGTAGTAGTAGTAGTAAGAGTAGTAGTAGTAAGAGTAGTAGTAGTAGAGTAGTAGATTAGTTGATTAGTGTAGTAGTAGTTAGTAGGTAGAGTAGTAGTAGTAGTAGTGTAGTAGTAGTAACAGTAATAGTAGTAGTAGTAGTAGTAGTAGTAGTAGTAGTAGTAAGAGTAGTAGTAAGAGTAGTAGTAAGAGTAGTAGAGTAAGTAGTAAGAGTAGTAGTAAGAGTAGTAGTAGTAGTAGTAGTAGTAACAGTAGTAGTAGTAGTAGTAGTAGTAAGAGTAGTAGTAGTAGTAGTAGTAGTTAGTAGTAGTAGTAGTAGTAGTAGTAATAGTAAGAATAGTAGTAGTAGTAGTAAGAGTAGTAGTAGTAGTAGTAGTAGTAGTAGTAGTAGTATAGTAGTAAGAGTAGTAGTAGTATAGTAGTAGTAGTAGTAAGTAGAGTAGTAGTAGTATAGTAGTAGTAGTTAGTAGTAGTAGTAGTAGGTAGTAGTAGTAGTAAGAGTATAGTAGTAGTATTTGGGCAGCAGCAGCAGCAGTAGTAGTAGTAGTAGTAGTAGTAGTAGTAGTAGTAGTAGTAGTAGTAGAATAGTATTAGTAATAGTAATAGTAGTAGTAGTAGTAGTAGTAGTAGTAGTAGTAGTAGTATCTTGCTAACAACCAAATCTAACCAATACAATACAGATAATTAAACACTAATTAACCTTTCCCATCTATAATTTAATTTCTACCTTTCCTCTTACTTTGTTTTCGATTTATATATATTTTTTTTAGAAGTTTAAGTCGTCCCAATTCATTTAAAGGATATACATAATAATATAAACATCACAAATAATCAAATAAGCCATTCGTTCATATACAAACTTAGCTTCTTTTTCTACAAACGACTCTTCTACCGTAGATAACACTTTAGTCGCCACCTGCCCTAATGTCGCCAGGCACCATATATTACGAATTATAGTATCACTACTGATTTTTAAGTGCCACTGAAGATGATACACAGTAGTTTATAGCATGACTGTATAATCTACCCTGTTTCAGCGTTGTTTTATGCTTTGTATCTGCAAGTACATACGGTTTCAAATTTCCCATATCGTTTTTTTTCGGGCGACGACGACGGCGGGAGGACACTCAGAACATAAACACTAGATGGCGACCTTAGTGTAGTCCGTTATCAACGTCGCCACTCGGTTTTATTTTTGTAATTTGTTCATTTATAGCCATACTATGACACAGATGCAGACACAAAATGACACAGACTCCCCAGATAGCCCCTTCTAACTTTCCTGAAATCATGGATGTAGAAATGTATGTATTAACGCCACCAGATGTCTGTAAATAAAAAAAAACGTTGTCCTGGCGACTTTAGTGTTATCTACGGTAAGTTCTTAATGATACAAAAAAATTCAATATCAAACAAACAAACACTAACGACAACAAACAACGACACCTCATCACCTGAGCTTATTCGTGCACAACCAAAAACTGAAAGTGAAAATACAATTGCTTTCTATTTCACATTTGTTATATATAATGGAAAGGCCACTCCAGCAGAGGCAATGTCAATAAAGAAAATCATATATATATCTTTGACCTATATTTGCGATTCACCTGCCATTCGTAACAAACTAAAATGGTTGATAGGATTGAATAAATAAAAGATTAACAAAAACAACACCAACACCAACAACAACAACAACAACAACAACACCAACAACACCAACACCACCAACAACAACAACAACAACAACAACAACACCAACACCAACAACAACAACACCAACAACAACACCAACACCAACACCAACACCAACAACAACAACACCAACACCAACACCAACACCAACAACAACAACAACAACAACAACAACAAGGCAAACGACCATCCCACCTCTCTCTCTCTATCTCTCTCTGAAACACTCTCCCTCTCTCTCTCTCTGAAACACACACTCACTCTCTCCCTCTGAAACACGCGCTCTCTCTCTCTCTCTCTCTCTCCTCTCTCTCTCTCTCTCTCTCTCTCTCTCTCTCTCTCTCTCTCTCTCTCTCTCTCTCTCTCTCTGAAACACTCTCATCAGTCTTCACATTCGTCACATTCTATTTCATTCTCTCTTTCTCTTCCCTCTCTCAATTCTGCGAAATTTGTCCCCTCTCTTCTCTTCCCTTCCCCTCACTCCCCCTCCCCCTGACCTTACTGTGCCCCTCTTCCTTCCCCTCTGTACCTCCCTATTGAGAGAGAGGAGAGAGAGAGAGAGAGAGAGAGAGAGAGAGAGAGAGAGAGAGAGAGAGAGAGAGAGAGAGAGAGAGAGAGAGAAAAAAAAAACCGTACAGATCCATGACAAACAGAAAGTATTGTAGACAGTGAAATAAATAATGACATAAAAATACATTGAAAAATATGAATTGAATGAACGAAGGAAGAAAAAAGGAAAATTTATGAAAAACCAGTTAAAAAAAAAAAAAAAACCACCCGTCCAAGTGCAGCCTCATAACGTACAAAAAAAAAAAAAAAATAAGAATGAAGAAGAAAATGACATGTATATTAAAGATCTATTTTTCTATAGCTAATCGTACTGCACTTTTTTCCTCCACTAAATACACACTCCTTTCATTCCTCTCTCCCTTTTCCCCTACTTTTCCTCCCCTTCTTCCTCCCCTCCACTAATCCACCTCGCTTTCCTCCATTCCGCCATACATTCCTTTCCATATTTTCACCTTTTTTCCTTCCCACATTTCTTTTCATGCCACTGTTTCTTTATTCTTTCCTTCTCTCTTCTTTCCTCTTCTTCTTCCTTCATCCTTTCCTTCCTTCCTTCTTTCCTCTTCCTTCTTCCTCTTCCTTCCTTCCTCTTCCTTCTTCCTTCTTCCTTCTTTCTCTTCTTTCCTCCATTCCCTCCTTTATCGTTTACTTCCTATGTTTTTTCGTCATCTTCTCTTCTTCTTTCTTCAGTTTCCTCTACCTTATACCTCTTTAAAGACTGACATACTCTCTCTCTCCCCCTCTCTCTCTCTCTCTCTCTCTCTCTCTCTCTCTCTCTCTCTCTCTCTCTCTCTCTCTCTCTCTCTCTCGGGACCCCTTTGGTTCTTATTAAACTCTTCCTCTCTTCCTCAAACCATCTGTTCCCCTCCTTTCCTTTCTTTTTGGACCCTAACAATCTCTCTCTCTCTCTCTCTCTCTCTCTCTCTCTCTCTCTCTCTCTCTCTCTCTCTCTCTCTCTCTCTCAACAGGATTACCAAAGTGTCCCCAAAAATTTAATTTGCACCTCTCGATATCACTCAGAGGTTAATATTCGGCAGAAGGGAAGGGAAAGAGAGGAGAGAAAGGGAGGGAGAGAAGAGAAGCTGATGGGAAGGAAGGGAGAGAAAGGGAGGGAGAGAAGAGAAGCTGATGGGAAGGGAGAGAAAGGGAGGGAGAGAAGAGAAGCTGATGGGAAGGGAGAGAGAGAAAGGGAGGGAGAGAAGGGAGAGAGAAGAGAAGCTGAGGGGAAGGGGGAGAGAAAGGAGGGAGAGAAAGGGAGGGAGAGAAAGGAGGGAAGAAGGAGGCTGATGGAAGGCGGAGAGAAAGGGAGGGAGGAAGAGAAGCTGTGGAGGGAGGAGGAAAAAGCCCTTTGGAAGGGAGAAAAAAGGGGGGAAAGGAGGAGAGAGAAGCTGATGGGAAGGGAGGAAGGAGGGAAGAAAGGGAGGGAGAGAAGAGAAGTGATTGGAAAGGGAGAGAAAGGGAGGGAGAGGAAAGGAAAGGGAGAGAAAGGGAGGGATAAGAGTGAAGTGATGGAAGAGGAGAGAAAAGGGGAAGGGAAAAGGAGTTAAATGAAAAGGGGAAAAGGAAAAGGAAGAGAAGGGAAAAAAGGAGAAAAGGGGAAAATGATGGTTAAAAGGAGGGAGGTAAGGAGGAAGGAAAAGGAACGATAATGCAAAG
>JACEEZ010005337.1:101782-128828 GCA_016584305.1 Chionoecetes opilio | reverse complement strand
TTAAGGTGTGTGTACCGCCGCCCCTCGTCGTTTTTTGATCTGTAAAAAAAAAAATTTAATTTTTGCAGACTCTAACGGCATGGCCAGGGGCGAGGTGGAGTCCGTCATCCCCAATAGGAGGGAAATCCTCAACCAGGAGGGGATCCCGTAAAAAATTATCCCAGAAGTTTGCAATCACTTCTCCGGCACAAAGGCCCTCAGTCGGTTTTTGCGCTGAACGCCTTTCGTAAAAACGTTGGGGCCTCTCTATTTGGGGGGAAAATTTCCTGAAATAATGATATGATTATTTTTAGTTTTGGGGAGGAGGAGGAGGAGGAGGGGGGGAGGAGGGGGAGGAGGAGGAGGAGGAGGAGGAGGGGGGAGGAGGATTACAAAAAAACAAACCGCAACAGACCAATAGGCCCTTTTACAAGGTGTTTGTTTTAACTACATACACTAACTAAAATATAAAAGAAAGGGATAGAAAGTAAAGGCTCCTCCCCCCCCCCCCACCCCCCAGCGAAGCTGGCCGGAAAAGAAGGATACCATGCAAATAAAAAAAACGCAGGGAATTTTGAAAAAAAGTTGAAACTGTAATCATGGAAACTACTAGTTTGTGGGGGTGGGTTATGTTTGATAGATAGGTCTTTTATGTGTTTTTGTAATGTGGGAACACGTGTGGGGTTCATGGGTGGCGGCAGCTTCCTGGGTGGCAAGGATAGGAGGGGGAGGAGGAGGAGGGGGAGGAGGAGGAGTAAGAAGTGAAAAAAAGAGAAGACAAAAAAAAAGTTAGATAAAAAGGGGAATTTTTTTTTTTTAAATACTCCCAAAAAAAAAGATAAGGAAATTAAGGGTGAGAGAAAGAAAAGAAGAGAGGAGAGAGAGGGGAAAGAGAGAGGGAAAAGGGGAGAAAAGGGGGAGAGAGAGAGAGAGAGAGAGAGGAAAAAGAGAAGAGAAGAGGAAAAGGAGAGAGAGAGAGAGAGAGATAGAGAGAGAGGGGAAGGATAAAAGGTGCAAAATGATTCTATTTTCCCCCTCCACACGCCCCCCCCCCCCTCTCTCTCTCTCTCTTTTTCTCCTCTCTCTCTCCTTTTCTCTCTCTTTTTCTTTCCCCCATCTTCTTAAAACACACACAAAACACACACAAACACACACACACACACAACCACACACACCCCACACAACAAAAACACACACACACAGGCCACACACACAGGCACACACAACTTCACCACACACACACACACAAAAAACACAACCCCACACCAACACAAACCCACCTGGCCCTAAAACGCCCCCAAGAAAATTTTTTTCTTTTTTTGTTCGTCGTATTCGATAAAATTTACGGACATGTGTGTGTGTGTGGTGGTGTGTGTTGTGTGTGGTGTGGGGTTTTGTTTTTGGGTGTGTGTGTTTGGGGTTTTGTTTTGTGTGTTTTGGTGGGGTTGCCCCCTATCTCTTCTCTCTCTCCCTCTCTCTTCTTCTCTCTCCTCCCCCCCCCCTTTGTTTTGGGGGCATTTTCTTCCGTACTTGCACTTAAATCTTGAATATTTGGGAGAGAGAGGAGGAGAGGAGAGAGAGAGAGAGAGGAGAGAGGAGAGAGAGAGAGAGAGAGAGAGAGAGAGAGGAGAGAGGAGAGTGGGGTGTATGAGAGGAAAGAAGAGTGTTACCGTAGGTGGAGAGACAGAGAGTGTACTGTGTAGGAGAGAGAGACAGGAGGACTGGTGTGGTGGTGGGTGGAAGAGAGAGGGAGAGGGAGAATGACCTGTGGGAGAGAGACGTGGAAGGGTGTGGAGGAGAGGAGAGAGGAAGAGAGAGAGGGAGAGAGAGAGGAGAGGAGAGAGAGAGAGAGAGGAGAGAGAGAGAGAGAGAGAGAGAGAGAGACGAGAGAGAGGAAGGAGAAGTACTTGGTGTGTATGAGAGAAAAGTACCTGTGTGTATGAGAAGAAAGGAAGAGAGGGGAAAGGGGTTACCTGGGGGTGTGTGTGTGCGAGTGTACCTGTGTGTGTGTGTGGAGAGGAAGGAGGGGAGAGGAGAGAGAGAGGAGAGGAGAGAGAGAGAAGAGAGGGAGGAGAGAGAGAGAGAGAGAGAGGAGAGAGAGAGAGAGAGAGAGAGAGAGAGAGACCTGAGTCCGCGCTAAAGAGGCATGTTGCACCGCCTAGAAGACACACACCCCGGCGCACACCACACACACTCCGCACACACACACACACACACACACACACACACACACACACACAACATGTCAGCGGTCTCCTCTCTCTTCTCTCTCTCTCTCTCTCTCTCTCTCTTCTCTCTCTCTCTCCTCTCTCTCTGGCCCTTTATGTTCTTAATCATTGTTTTTTTTATCATATTATTGTTATTAATACTATCATATTATTGTTCTTATCATCATTGTTATTAATATTATTATCATTACCATTACTATCTCTGTTGTTACAAATATCATAACTATTGCAACTATAAAAATTCAGTGTAATATATCGCCTCCCATTTTAGGGGAGGCGGTAGCAGAGTGGTTAGCGTCTCCGAGTGTCGTTCTCGGTGACATGAGTTCGATCCACTTAAAATCTTTTTGCACCGTCGAGTGGCCTAAGAACACCCACATGCTGCCCATTAACTCTGCCTTCGATTGCGAGTGCATGGGAGGACACAGGGTGGCGGCATGAGCCTCTAATCACAGGCGTCACCAGAAAAATCCTGCCTGCACCACCACGGGCGAGGGCCAACCATCACAGCCCTCAAGTGTGCCTCCAAGGCCAACCATCACAGCCCTCAAGTGAACCTCCAGGGCCAACCATCACAGCCCTCAAGTGAACCTCCAGGGCCAACCATCACAGCCCTCAAGTGAACCTCCAGGGCCAACCATCACAGCCCTCAGAACCCAGGGCACATCACAGCCTCATGAACCTCCAGGGCCAACCATCACAGCCCTCAAGTGAAACCTCCAGGCCAAACCATCACAGCCCTCAAGTGAACCTCCAGGGCCTACCATCACAGCCCTCAAGTGAACCTCCAGGGCCTACCATCACAGCCCTCAAGTGAACCTCCAGGGCCTACCATCACAGCCCTCAAGTGTGCCTCCAGGGCCTGCCATCACAAGCCCTTCAAGTGAACCTCCGGGGGCCTACCATCAAAAGCCCTCAAGTGAACCTCCAGGGCCTACCATCACAGCCCTCAAGTGTGCCTCCAGGGCCTGCCATCCCACCCCTGGAGCTCACGGCCTACACGCGCCATAGTCACAAAATGTAAATAATAATAATAATAATAATAATATAATAGAGCAGTAGTAGTAGTAGTAGTAGTAGTAGTAGTAGTAGTAGTAGTAGTTTACAATTTAGTCACAACCTTATAAGTTATAACTCACAAATACAATGTTGCTAAGATGTGTGTGTGCGTGTGTGTGTGTGTGCGTGTGTGTGTGTGTGTGTGTGTGTGGGGTGTGTGTGTTTTGGTGGTGTGTGTGTGTGTGTGTGTTGTGTGTGTGTGTGTGCGCCTGTTGTGTGTGTGTGGGGTGTGTGTTGTGTGTGTGTGTGTGTGTGTGTGGTGTTGTGTGTGTGTGTGTGTGGTGTGTGTGTGGTGTGTGTGTGTGTGTGTGTGTGTGTGACTGTTGTGTAAATGCCTGTGTGTGTGTGTGAAAATGCCTGTGTGTGTGTGTGTGTGTGTGGTGTGTGTGTGTGTGTGTGTTGTGTGTGTGTGTGGTGTGGTGTGTGGGGTTTTGTGTGTGTGGGTGGTGGTGAAGCCAGGCCGAGATAATCACCGTGTGACGTCAATCATTAGACGCGACTCTAATCGATACATCCCATACAACCCTATCTCTCTCTCTCTCTCTCTCTCTCTTCTCTCTATCTCTTCTCTCTCTCTCTCTCTCTCTCTCTCTCTCCTCTCTCTCTCTCTCTCCTTATCGACGTTCTGATCCCAATGTTTGATTTTTGTTTATATATTTTGCATGATTAGCAAACGGTAGAGAGAGAGAGAGAGAGAGAGAGAGAGAGAGAGAGAGAGAGAGAGAGAGAGAGAGAGAGAGAGAGAGAGAGAGAGAGAGAGAGAGAGAGAGAGAGGAGAGAGAGAGGAGAGAGAGAGAGAGAGAGAGAGAGAGAGAGAGAGAGAGAGAGGCAAACACAAACAAATAAATCCTTACTCGATGAATCCTAAATCAAAGGCTGAAATACGTACAAAACACACACACACACACACACACACACACACCACACACACACACACACATACCAGAGGTGGGCAATTCTGCAAACACTTCCGCATATTGCGAAAGTCCGAATTCGTTTGCGGATGTGCGGAGCTGTAAATGTTTGCGGATTTGCGTTTGCGGAAGTATTTTACTCCGTAACTATTGGGCCAAGAGTAAACATGCATGGCAGCAAAGTTGTTAAGGTTGATGTGTTCTATCCAATGCCATTATCAGAAGTCAATTATCTCTTGTAGTTTTTGAGATATTTAATAGTATGTCAAAAATACACCAATACAATTTTCTCACTTATTTAAACTCCAAATTCATTGTGCTATGGCTCATCAGAAAGGCCTGCCCAAGCTCTATCTTTACTCTATCCTAGAAATTTCCTGTCAACCTCATAGTTTTCGAGTTATTTAAGAAAATATGATTTTTTACTGCAAATCAAAGGTGTACCCCTTTTTTGAGATACCTATTATACCAACAGGTAAAACACCTCAAACTTAACGTTTGTTTGTTGTTACCCTATTAATGTTTCCTCTAGGACTAATAATTTCATTGGCAAAACAAAATAATGATAACCTAAGTTAACCTAACCTCACCAAACCTACATATAAGATCCAGGTATTTTCACATAATTTATTAAAGTATCTCTTAGGAGATTATTAGGGGTATATTATTCTCGTCGAGTGGCCTAAGAATACCCACATGCTGTCCATTAACTCTACCTTCGATTGCGAGTGCATCGGAGGACACAGGGGGGCGGCATGAGCCTCTAATCATAGGCGTCAGCAGAAAAATCCTGCCAGCGCCAACTTGGGCGAGAACCAACCATCACAGCCCTCAAGTGAACCTTCAGAGCCTGCCATCACAGCCCTCAAGTGAAGCTTCAGAGCCTGCCATCACGGCCCTCAAGTGAAGCTTCAGAGCCTACCATCACAGCCCTCAAGTGAACCTTCAGAGCCTGCCATCACAGCCCTCAAGTGAAGTTTCAGAGCCTGCCATCACGGCCCTCAAGTGAAGCTTCAGAGCCTACCATCACAGCCCTCAAGTGAAGTTTCAGAACCTGCCATCACAGCCCTCAAGTGAAGCTTCAGAGCCTACCATCACAGCCCTCAAGTGAAGCTTCAGAGCCTGCCATCACAGCCCTCAAGTGAAGCTTCAGAGCCTACCATCACAGCCCTCAAGTGAAGCTTCAGAGCCTGCCATCACAGCCCTCAAGTGAACCTCCAGGGCCAACCATCACAGCCTTCAAGTGAACCTTCAGAGCCTGCCATCCCAGCCCTGGAAGGCACTGCCTAACAGGTGCTATAGGCCAGGATGTAAAAAAAAAAACTAATGATTACCCTTTAGTGTGCACTTAAACTTATATATTGAGTGCGTGGTCACAATCAGGGGAAGGTCAAATGTGAGCTACAACATCTGTGGGGCGCTGAGGGGTCAGTAGGAACAAAATGCTAATATAAATTATATATATATATACAGAGAAAATATCACCTAATTGGTTTGCGGATTAGCAGACTTGCGGTTGCGGAACGTAAGGCTTGGGGTTTGCGGATTTGCTTTTGCGGAAGTGGATTTTCGTTTGCGGTGCCTACCTCTGACACACACACACACACACACACACACCACACACACACACACACACACCGGAACAAGGTCATTAGCGGGTCAGGGAGAGGATGACCCCTGTAATGATCATGAACGGCTAATCAACACGCTTAATTAATTATATCATTAATAATAATAATAATAACTAGGCGGGGCAGGGGGGGGGGGACTCAGTAGAGCGCATACCTCCGCCCGAATATTTCATCAATTATATATATATACGCACTCAGTATGAGCGCATACCTCCGGCCGAATATTTCATCAATTGGTTGCCATGGCAACAGTTGTCAATAGATTTCATCCTAAATTAAATCAGTTCTTCCTTATACCAAATAGACTTGGTATACCAAGTTTGGTCCAAATCTATTCGTAACTTTTCGAGAAATCCTGTACACTAACAAACAGACAGACAGACAGGCAGACAGACAGACAGATCGGGGTGAACACATAACCCCTCCACCTTCGTTGGCGGAGGTAGTAATAATAATAATAATAATAATAATAATAATAATAATAATAATAATAATATAATGGTAATAATTACACAAAGAAACAAAATAGAAAGATACTGTTAAGAGGCCGTGAAAGAGAGAGAGAGAGAGAGAGAGAGAGAGGAGAGAGAGAGAGAGAGAGAGAGAGAGAAGAGAGAGAGAGAGATGAGAGAGAGAGGAGAGAGAGAGACGAGAGAGAGAGAGAGAGAGAGAGTCATTCCACCGCTGACATCTCAATTAAAGGTAATTTAATGGACAAGTGCAACTGATCAACACACACACACACACACACACCACACACACACACACACACACACACACATACACACACAGACACACACACACACACATACACACACACACACACACACACAGAAACACACACACAGACACACACACACAGTATAAATAAATGAACACTTCGGGAAAGCTTAACCGCAGTAGTCCCTCCCCTCCCTCCTCTCCCCCCTAAATATACCCCCTCTCTCCCCCCCCTAAATATACCCCCTCCCCAAATACTTCCCCTTCCTACCTCCCCAATAATATATCTCCCCCCATCCCCCTTAAACCCTTCCCCTCCCCTCCCACCGTCCCCTCCCCTCCCTTTCCTACCCATCTTTCTAACCCTTCCTTTTCCCCTCTAAATATAACCCCTCCCCTCCCACCGTCCCCTTCCCTCCCTTTCCTACCCATCTTTCTAACCCTTCCTTTTCCCCTCTAAATATACTTCCCCTTCCCCTCTTAACCCCTCACCCCTCCTTTTCCTTCCCCTCCCTCACTATCTGGTCACTCCTACTACCCTTCTTCCTTCCTTCCTTCCTTCCTTCCTTCCCTTCCTTATCTAACTCCTTATATATACCCTTCAACACCTTATTTTACTCTACTTCCTTCCTTCACTTTACTTTCCTTAAAGCCGGCCACACACACACCGGCGCGGCCTGTCCGGCCGACGAAAAGGGGCGTGGCTAGAGGCGGCCGGTGTGTGTGTGGGGGTGTTTTTCATCCGGCGGGGCCTGTCGCAGCGGCCGGATGAAAATCAGTCGACGCTTGAAAATTCCGTCCGGCGCGGCCTGCCGCCTGCGTGTGTGGGGGTGCCTTCCGGCGCGGCCCGCCCCTCGCTCGGCCAGATAATGACTAATTGTACCAGTTATAATTGTATTAGATAATATAGATTTATATATGACGTTTATATATAGTATGACTATTATATATAGTATGACGTATTATATATAGTATGACGTATTATATATAGTATGACGTATTATATATAGTATGACGTATTATATATAGTATGACGTATTATATATAGTATGACGTATTATATATAGTATGACGTATTATATATAGTATGACGTATTATATATAGTATGACGTATTATATATAGTATGACGTATTATATATAGTATGACGTATTATATATAGTATGACGTATATATATAGTATGACGTATATATTAGTATGACGTATATATATAGTATGACGTATTATATATAGTATGACGTATTATATATAGATGACGTATTATATATAGTATGACGTTTTATATAGTGTGACGTATTATATAGTATGACGTATATATATAAGTATTATATATGGCTGCACATGCAGCATCACCAACAAGTCATTTTCGGACAGCGGATTCATGGTGTCACCACGGTGGTCCGACGTGTACTGCATATTTTCATGAGGCGGCCGGTGTGTGTGTGGGTCTCGTCCGGCGAACGATGCCTCGCCACTTTTTGTCGGCCGGACAGGCCGCGCCGGTGTGTGTGTGGCCGGCTTAACTGCCTACTTTCTTTATTTCTTTATTTCTTTCTTTTTCCTTTTTTTCTTTTCCTTTCTTCTGTCCTTTCCTTTCTAATTCATTTCTTTCCTTTTCCTTTTTTCTTTTATTTTCTGGCTTCTTTCCTTTACTCTACTTCCTTCCTTTCCTTTCCTTTCTAATTCCTTTCATCACCTCCTCCTAACCCTCCTCCACCCCCCCTTCCTTCCTCCCCCCAACCCTCCTCCACCCCCCTTCCTTCCTCCACCCAACCCTCCTCCACCCCCCCCTTCCTTCCTTCCTCCCCCCAACCCTCCTCCACACCCCCTTCCTTCCTCCCCCAACCCTCCCCTCCCCCCTTAATCCCCCACACACACCAATAACCCCCTAACCCTCCCCTACTTCCTTCCCCAACCCCCCATACACACACACCTTTCCTCCCCCCATACACACACCCTTTCCTCCCCCCTCCTAAACCCCCCTACACACACACCCTTCCTTCCCCCCTCCCCCCCCTTCCTTCCTCCCTACCCCCCCAAAAGAGGGGTTTCTATTGGCTATTGGCCTCTTAACCAGACTGTCTAAGTTGTTGGGGAAGGAGGGATGGAAGGAGGGAGGGAGGGAATAGGAGGGAGGGAGGGAGGGAGGGAGGGAGGGAGGGAAGGAAGGAGGGAAGGAGGGAGGGAATGAAGGAGGGAAAGAGGGAATACAAAGGAATACAAATAAAGGAATACAAAGGAAACACAAACAGCAACACACCGCCTTTGGGGAGGCGGTAGCGGAGTGGTTAGCGTCTCCGACTGGCGTTCTCGGTGACCCGAGTTCGATCCCCGAAGAAACCCAAAACCTTTCTGCACCGTCGAGTGGCCTAAGAACACCCACATGCCCTGCCCATCAACTCTACCTTCGACTGCGAGTGCATGGGAGGACACAGGGGGGCAGCATGAGCCTCTAATCACAGGCGTCACTATAAGAATCCTGCCTGCGCCACCAACGGGCGAGGACCAACCATCAGAGCCCTCAAGTGAACCTCCAGAGCCTACCATCCGAGCCCTGGGTCACCACTGCCTACAGGCGCTATAGGCACAAATGTGTAAAATAATAATTAAAAAAAATACCATTAGGTTCTTACTCGGCTGTTTGCTTTCACTACACTACACTAACTAGATAATAAGAGAAGGGATAGGAAAGTAGAAGGAATGGAGGGAAGGAAGGAGGGGAGGGAGGGAGGGAGGGAGGGGGGGGGGGAGGAGGGGGGGAGGGAGGGAAGGAAGGAGGGGAGGGAGGTAGGTAGGGAGGGGAGGGGTACAAAAGGGGGGTTGGGATTAAGGTGGGGGGGGTGGGGATAATTTCACGGTCGCTCTGTGATTGGCGGAGGCAGCTCGTTCTAAGCCAATCAGGAGAGAGCTCTGAATATTCGACCTTTTATCTATATATTATAAGTAGATGTTTTTTTTCTTAGAAGGACGAATTCGGGCGATGGAAAAAAATAGACACCAAAAAATATTAATGAGCATGCAAACGGAGAAAGGGAAAAAATATGACAAATAATATAAAAATAATAGAAGAGGTCTGACTATTTTTGGGGGGGGGGTGGAATTTTTTTCTTTTTCTACGAAGGACAACTATGATGGAAAAGAAATGGGAAAAAAAGCCAGTAATAAAAAAATGTGAAAATAGAGAAAGTGAAAAACAATATATATATAAAAAAAAAGAAAAATTTAAGCGACTTGGAGAAAAAAGAAAAAAAAAAACCAGTTGAAATAGAAAAAAAAAAAAAACTTGAAATAGAAAACAAAATAGAAAAAAAACTGTTGAAATAGAAAACAGAAAAAAAACTGTTGAAATAGAAAACAGAAAAAAAATGTTGAAATAGAAAACAGAAAAAAAAAAAAACTGTTGAAATAGAAAACAGAAAAAAAAAAAAAACTGTTGAAATAGAAAACAAAGAAAAAAAAACTTGAAATAGAAAACAAACAAAAACTGTTGAAATAGGAAAACAGAAAGAAAAAAAAAAACTTTGAAATAGAAAACAGAAAGAAAAAAAAAACTGTTGAAATAGAAAACAGAAAGAAAAAAAAAACTGTTGAAATAGAAAACAAATAAAAAAACCTGTTGAAATAGAAAACAGAAAGAAAAAAAAAACTGTTGAAATAGAAAACAGAAAAAAAACTTGAAATAGAAAACAACAGAAAAAAAAACTGTTGAAATAGAAAACAAAGGAAAAAAAACTGTTGAAATAGAAAACAAAGAAGAAAAAAAACTGTTGAAATACAAAACAGAAAGAAAAAAAAAACTGTTGAAATAGAAAACAAAAAAAACAAAACTGTTGAAATAGAAAACAGAAAGAAGAAAAAACTGTTGAAATAGAAAACAAAACAAAAAACTTGTAATAGAAAACAGAAAGAAAAAAAACTGTTGAAATAGAAAACAGAAAAAAAACTGTTGAAATAGAAAACAGAAAAAAAACTTGAAATAGAAAACAAAAACGAAAAAAATAAGTTGAAATAGAAAACAAAAAAAACTTGAAATAGAAAAAAAACGAAAAAAAAACCTGTTGAAATAGAAAACAGAAAAAAACTGTTGAAATAGAAAACAGAAAGAAAAAACTGTTGAAATAGAAAAAAGAAAAAAAACTGTTGAAATAGAAAACAGAAAGAAAAAAAACTGTTGAAATAGAAAACAAAAGAAAAAATGTTGAAATAGAAAACAAAGAAAAAAAAAACTGTTGAAATAGAAAACAAAGAAAAAAAATGTTGAAATAGAAAACAAAGAAAAAAAAAATGTTTGAAATAGGAAAACAAACAAAAAAAATGTGAAATAGAAAACAGAAAGAAAAAAAAAACTTGAAATAGAAAACAGAAAGAAAAAAAAAAGTTGAAATAGAAAACAAAGAAAAAAAAACTTGAAATAAAAAACAAAGAAAAAAATGTTGAAATAGAAAACAAAGAAAAAAAAAATGTTGAAATAGAAAACAGAAAGAAAAAAAAACTGTTGAAATAGAAAACAGAAAGAAGAAAAAAACTGTTGAAATAGAAAACAGAAAGAAAAAAAACTGTTGAAATAGAAAACAGAAAGAAAAAAAAATGTTGAAATAGAAAACAAAGAAAAAAATGTTGAATAGAAAACAGAAGAAAAAAAAAACTTGAAATAGAAAACAGAAAGAAAAAAAAACTGTTGAAATAGAAAACAGAAAAAAAAAAAAACTTGAAATAAAACAAACAAAAAAAAAACTGTTGAAATAGAAAACAGAAAGAAAAAAAAATGTTGAAATAGAAAACAGAAAGAAAAAAAAAACTGTTGAAATAGAAAACAGAAAGAAAAAAAAATGTTGAAATAGAAAACAGAAAGAAAAAACTGGAAATAGAAAAACAGAAAAAAAATGTTGAAATAGAAAAAAGAAAGAAGAAAAAAAAATAGAAAAGTAAAAAAAGGAAAAGAAAAAAATGAAAAAAAAATTGGGAATAGGAAAAGAAAGAGACAAAAGAAAAATGGATAGAAAAAAGAATGGAATGTAGAGAAAAATGAAAAGAAAGAAAAGAAAGAAATTGGAATGGAAAAGAAAGAAGAACGAGAAAGAAGGGAAAAGAAAGAAAGAAAGAATGGAATGGAAAAGAAAGAAAGAAAGAATGGCATGGAAGAGAAAGAAAGAATGGAATGGAAGAGAAAGAATGGAAGAGAAAGAAAGAAAGAAAAATTGGAATGGAAGAGAAAGAATGGAAGAGAAAGAATGGAAGAGAAAGAAAGAAAGAAAGAAAGAATGGCATGGGAGAAAGAAAGAATGGAATGGTAGAGAAAGAAAGAAAGAAAGAAAGAAAGAATGGAATGGAAAAGAAAGAAAGAATGGAAAGGAGAGAAAGAAGAATATTGGGTTAAAAGGTGGATAGAAAAAAAAAGAAAAAAAGTTATGGAGGGTGAGAAAGAAAAATTGAGAGAGAGAGAGAGGAGAGAGAGAGAGAGAGAGAGGAGAGAGAGAGAGAGAGAGAGAGAGAGAGAGAGAGAGGAGGAGAGGAGAGAGAGAGAGGGAGGGAGAGAGAGAGAGAGAGACGAGAGAGAGAGAAGGAGAGAGAGAGAGAGAGAGAGAAAAAAAAAAAAAGTAAAAAAAAAAAAAAAAAAAATCTATTACAAAATCAATCAATCAATTTCGTGAATAATAAAAATAAAATAATAATAAAAAAACAAAATAAAAAAAATGTTACCGAGAGAAAAAAACCGGAAGAATATTAACAACGGGGGGAAAATCAAAGTAAATAAGAACAAAACATGAGAGAGAGAGAGAGGAGAGAGAGAGAGAGAGAGAGAGAAGAGAGAAAGAGGAGAAGAGGAGAGAGAGAGAGAGAGAGAGAGAGAGAGAATAAGAGCGAAGCAACAAGTCCTGAACGAATTGAAAAGAATGAAAAAGACGAAGAAGAGAAAACCTGTATTGATTGTATTGGAGAGTTCACTTAAGAGAGAGAGAGGAGAGAGAGAGGAGAGAGGGGGGAGAGGAGAGAAGGAGAGAGAGAGGAGAGAGAGAGAGAGAGAGAGATAGAGAGAGAGGAGAGAAGAAGGATAGACGTTCTCTTGCCCTAATTATGGATTTTTCTCTAGTTTTTGGAGGGGAAGAGGGCAAAAATGGAGATAAAAGAGGAGGAGGAGGAGGAGGAGGAGGAGGAGGGGTGGAGGAGGGGGGGAGGAGGAGGTAGGAGGAGGAGGAGGAGGGGGGTGAGGAGGAGGTGGGGGGGGGTGGGGAAAGGGAAAAAAGGGAGGAGGAGGGGGAGGAGGAGGAGGGGGGAGGAGGAGGATTATGAAAAAAAATTTGAGCAATAAATTTAATCCCAAAAAAATGAAGATTTTTCTTTTCCTCTCTTTTCCCCTCTCTTTTCCCCTTTTCCCTCTTTTTCTCTCTCTATCGATAAAGCTTTAGGGCGCCCAGAAAAAGGGGCCCTCCTTTCATTTACTTTTTCAGAAAGGGTACACACGCACCACACAAACACACACACACCACACACACACACACACACACACACCCCAAACACACACACACACAACCCCACAAACAACATAAACAAAACACACTACACAAGTCTTTGTCCACTTTTTTGGGACACGAGAGGAGAGAGAGAGAGAGAGAGAAAAGAGGAAAAGGGGGAGAGAGAGAGATGAGAGAGGAGAGGAGAAGAAAGGGGAGGAAGGGTAAAGAGGAGGAGAAAAGGGAAAGGGGGGGGATGGAGACAAAGAGAGAAAAGGGGGAGAGAGGGGAGAGGGGACGAAAAGAAAAAAAAAGGGGGGGGGGGGTTAGGGTTAATTATTTGGAAGGGGGACAGACGTAAACCTAATACAAGAATGAGTCATGATTTTTTTCTTTGATTTTTTTTTTCTTGTTTTTTAATAAATTTAATTATCACTTTAGAACTACCATTTTTTACCTAAACTACTACTTTTTAATTTAAATAAAAATAATAAAATAATAAAAAATACTTTTATACTACTTTTACTCTACTACCTCTATATTTTTTTTTTTCTTTTTTTTTTCTACATTAAAACTACTAACGATACCTCCACCCATGTTTATTTATAAAAATTACGAGGGCCCCCACAAAATGGAGGTCATTTAGCCCAAAACCCCGGTTTTTTGGGGGCTTTGCCCTGTGGCTCCAAACCATACTACAAATATTTATTTTACTATTACTTAATCAACCTTTTTTTCCCTTCTCTACCCCCAATCTACATTTAATATGCCGTTTCCCCAAAATACAGTGGCCGGGTTTTAGTCCAGGCCAGCTTTTTCCCGATGGTTTTTGGGGGGGGGAATATCTTTTCCCCCTGAGGACATAGGAGGGCAGCCCTTTAAAAGCAGGGAAAAGGGAGAGTCGGAAATTTCTAAAGGGCGAAAAACGGGTTTCCTAATTGGTGCTTTTTTTCTGCCTTTTACATCTGTTAGTTTTGGAATAGAAGCACCCCGTGGCCTTTTTTTTTGGGGGCCCTTTCCCGCCGGAAAAAAATTTAGGGGGAAGGCCCGGGGGGTTTGTGAAGTTGCCCTGATCAACATTTTAAAATTTTTTCCCATACGCCCTGTTTTTTCTCCGCTTTTTCCCTTTGGTGGGGGGGCCTTTCCGGGAGCCCCCCCCGTGGAGGGGGGCCATCGGATCGAAAAATTCTGTGCCCAAATGAAGGCTCTTGTCCCCCGGGGCCCCAGATTTTCCCCACGAGAAATTTTACGTCCCCCCCGGGGCCTCGTTGGCGATGTTGGCCGCCTGTAAAGCAATTGTTCGCCTTTCGGGGGGAGAAGATTTTGGTTCGGTGGAGACGTCGCGGACACCTCCCGAGGAAAAATGGCCCGTCACATCCCCTCACCTCATCGTTTTCCTAAATGCACACGAATCCCCCCCTTTTAAAAGTCATGGTTTTGGGTTTGGGTTTTTCTTTGGGGGACCCAAACTGCACAGGTTTTGGGGAATTCCCCCCACGGGCCCAGCCATCCCTTTCAGGCAAGGGCCCATCTACGAATTTTGGGGTTTGTTGAGGCAAAAAAACCCTTTTGCTCGGATGGGGAAGCATTTTGGGCCGGGAAATTAAATTTTTAACAAATAACAAACTACACTATTATGACAACAACTACACAACTACTACACAAACTATTACTACTAACACTACTACTACTCCTACTACTACGGGGACAAATTTACACTTACTACTATACACTACTCCCTTACATACTACTACTACTATACTAAAAATACTTTTCTACAATATTACTACTACTACTACAACTTTACATTACTACAAAACACTAAAAAACTACTACTAATACTACTAACTCAAATTATACTACTGCAAATACTACTAAACTATATTTAACTACAAACTACTCTATTTAAACAAACTACTACAAAACTACTACTACAAAAACTACTACTAAATCCTAAATTAATCTCCACGGCTATTAAAAGAGGGGGGGGGAAAAAATAAAGAAATATTTGGGGGGGAAAGGGGGGGGGGGCGGGAAAAAATTTCCCCCCCCCCCCAACTTTCCTAAAAATTTCTAAATTGTCTTTGTATTTTTTGGGGAATTTGATTTTCTTCTTTTATTTATTTATTTATATCATATAACCATAAGAAAAAAATTATGTTGATTTAAAAAAAGTAGGTTACAGTGGGATAGTAGATTAGTAGTAGTAGTAGTAGTAGTAGGTGGGGTAGTATATTTTAGAGTTTTTATTTAGTAGTAGGGGGGGTGGGGGGTTTTGGGGGGGGTGGTGGTGGGTATTTAGTGGGAAGTATTTGGGGTTTTAGAGTAGTAGTAGTAGAGTAAAGTAGAAAGTAGTAAAAAGTAGGGGTAGTTTAAAAGTGGGTATTAGTAGTATTAGAATGGGTAGTGGGGGTTTATTTGGTGGTAGAGTAGTATTTGATTTGGGAGTAGTATTTAGTAAGTAGGGGGTATTTAGTGGTTTTATTGGGGGGTAGTAGTGGTAGTAGTAGTAGTAGTAGTAGTAGTAGTAGTTATAGTAGTATTAGTGTTTTAGTATAGTAGTAATAGTAGTGGTAGTATTTTAGTAATAGTAGTAGTAGTAGTAGTAGTAGTAGTGAAAGTAGAGTGTAGAGTAGTAGTGGGTAGTAGTAAACCATAAAATTTTATCAAAACAAGACATCCTCCCTCCCCTTTCCTCTCCTTTCTCCCTTTCCCCTTTTTCCCCCCCAATTTTCCCCTCCTTCCCACCCCTTTCCCCTCCATCTTTTTTCCCCTTCCTTCCTTTCCTTTCCTGCCTCCCCCCCTTCCCTTCCCAACCCTTTCCCCCCCTTTCCTACACCCTCCCCCCCTCCCACCCCCCCCCCCCCCTTTTTCCAAAACCCCAAAGATTAAAAAGGGGGTTAAAATACTCGCCACCCCCCCCCCCCCCCCCGGGGGGCCCCCCCCCCCCAACCCCCCCCCCTAACCCACCCCTCCCCCTCTCCCCCCTCCCCTTTAAACCCCCCTTTCCCCCCCCCCTCCTCCCACACCACCATTTCATTTCCCCCCCCTTTTGGACCCCCTTTCCATTCCCTTCCCCCTCCCCCACCCCCCCCCTTTAACCCCCCCAGGGCCCCCCCCCGAAACCCCCCCTTTCCCCCCACTCCCTCCCCCCTACTCCCCCCCCTTTACCCACCCCCCCTTTACCCCCTGGGCCCCCTTCTAAAACCCCCCCCCCCCCATCCCCCTTTCACCCCTTACCCCCCTTTTCCCCCCTCACTTACCCCCCCCTTACAAGCCTTACCGTACCCCTTAATCACCCCCCCCCCCCCCCCCTTAACCTCCCACCCCCTTCCCTTCTACCCTTTTTCCCTTTCCCCCACATCATTTACCTCCCCTTTCCCCCTCCCCCCCCTTTTCATTCTCCCCCCCCTTCCATCCTCCCCCCCTCCCTCCAACACCCCTAAAAAATTTAAACCCCCCCCCCCTTTCCCTCTACCCCCCCCCTTCCCCCCCTCACAGACAAGACGGTAATATTTTTATGACCCCCCATTCCCAAATTGGGCCCCCCTTTTTTAACCCCCCCCCCCCCCCCCCCCCCCCCATTCAAAGACAAGGCAAGGAAGAGTTTGTGATTGGCCTGGGGGGCCCCTTAAGCAAAAAAAGGGGTTTTAAGGCACAAAACAATAACAAAAACAATAATTAATAATAATAATAATAAAAAATAATAAAATAAATTGGGGGTTTTTACCTTAATGACGCCCACAGTGGGCCTCAAATGCGGTCGGGTATTTTAGGGTGGTAGGGGGAAACCCAGCCCCAATTAAAAGGGGGGTTTTAAAAAGGGGGGGAAAAAAAAGGGGGGTTTAAATTTTTAGTTTGTTATATTACGGGTTTAAATTTATTGTTGAAAAATTTTTAAAGAGAATAGAGAGGAATTAGAGAAATTTATGGGAAAATTTACTAAAACTCCCTATGTTTTTCTTTTCTCTCTCTCTCTCTCTCCTCCCCGAACAAGATAAAAAAAATGTTAAAAAAAAGAGGATTTTTATTTTTTTTCCTCCTTCTTCTGCCCTTTTCTCCCCCTTTCCCTTCCTCTCCCCCCCTCCCCCTCTCTTTCCCCCTTTCTTTTCCCCCCTTTCTCCCTCTCCCCCATTTTTCACCCCCCCTTTCCTCTTCCCCCCTCCCTCCCTCTCCCCCTTCCTTTCCCTTTTCCCCCCTTTCTTTCCTTTAAACACTGGGAAACCCAAAAACATAGTTTTAAAATCTTTCCCGGGGTTTTTCCAGCTGAATTAGACAAATTTTTGATGCTCGGGAGTCCGAAAGGGGAGGTTTTGTTTCAATAAAGGTCAGGTTTTTTTGTACAAAAATTTTAAAAAAAAAATCGATTTTTCGAAAAAAAAAAAATTCTGCGGTTTATAAAGTTTAAAGAAACCCCTGATGATTTTTTCCGTTTTCCTCAAGAAAAAAAGTCCCGCGTACCAATTCATTAAATTTTTATTTAGCCCTCAAATTGATAAGCATAAATAAAATATTTGTATTTAAAAATGAGCGTTAGTGGGCACAAAAAATTCCCCCCGAGTTTACGGCATTAAAACGGGGTTTTTTCGAATTTCCCTGTTTTGAGCAGCTGTGGGTTGTCTTCTTCAGCGACCAGCAGAGTTCGCCATTTATGGGCGCGTCCCACCCCCCCTTGGGACCCCTCCTCATTTGGCGCAGTCCGATGGAACCTTTCTCCTGCTGGTCGCTCACGCCCCAAGGTTTTTAGGAAAAAATTTCCATTGTGGAGAACAGGAAGGCATCTTAATACTCATCAAACACCAGTTTTTTGGGAAAGGGCCCCTTTTTATGCTGTGACGAGGGGTTGGGGTGGTTTGCTGCCTTGTGTCCCCCGGGGAAATTTTTTCACCACCCCCCACAAAAAGGGTTTCCAGGCGGGCCCCTCCGCGTGTTTATGGAGTTTTGGAACCCCGTGTCCTTTTTGAGCCCCGCCGTATCTGTGGGCCCCGAAAATGCCGGCCTTCAGCCTTTTCCCAAAGGTAAAGGGCAGGAAAGGCTCGGCACAGGTAGTTGAAGGGAAATTTCCCATCCTTTTTCCCGAGCGCGCGTGAACTGTTTCATTAACCCAAAATTCAAGGTAGCGGGGGATCAAAAATCTTCTCCCCGGGCCAAAAAGAGGGTTTATTTTTTGTTTTTTTTCTCGCCCCAGGTACTAAATGCTCTCGCGCCGGGGACTCCTTTTTTTACCTAGTGCTGGGCTCTGTCCGGGGCGTCCCCCAAAAGAAAAAAAAGCATGGGTCTTTTTTGAACCGGAATGCGAAAAGTAGAAAGTTAAACCCTCTCAAGTCGACGAGATGATAAATTTTGGGGGATCATATTGGATTTTGTCGAGGGACGTACTTCACGCTTCATATTTTTCTTTGAGGGTTTTTGGAAGGGGCAAGAGGGATTTAGGCGAACTTGGTTTCCCCTTGTGGAGGAGCACACACTTTAAAGAGCGCTTAAAAAGCTGTCAAGAAAGTCGCCAATTCTCGGATCGTTATTGAGGAGCGCCCAGTTAAAAAAGAAGGGCCCGGGGAATCCGGGAGTCACGAAGGGCTTCCTCCCGGCAGAAATAGCCCCCTAGGCCTATGCCTTCCCCAAAGAAAAATGATAAGCGCGTCCCTTTTTAAGTAGATTTTTTTCTTTGAGTCTGGGGGGCCAAAAGCTCGGAGGAAGTCTTCGACAAGCTGAGTCCCGAACCAGATCATTAAGCTCACATTGTGAAAAGGGCTGCGGGGCATTTTTGGCTTTTTATAACTTTTTCTGTATATCCCCGCTCGCTTTACCTTGGGGGGCCTTTGCGTCGCTGTGGGGGAACTTTTGGGGAACGGGTACAGGAATTTCTTCGCAGGGGGGGGGGGGAAAACCAGTTGGCGGCGGGCAGATGGAAGGTCGGGGTCTGGAGGCGTGCCCATTTTCCCGGTTTATGCCCTTGTATTGGGTGGCGCCGAAGAAAACATCCGAGCATGGGCAAAAGGCTCCCCCCAAAAACCATCGGAATTTCCAAAATTAAATGAAGTTTTTCGCGCCCTTCGTCCACCGCCCGGGGTATTCCCGAAAGTCTTGCCACCGGGGTTTCGGTGACCAGGAATTATCTTGGTCACCCAAACTGGGCTTTAAAGGAAGCCCCCTAGGCGCGCTTTACAAATTTCCCGTGAGTTTTTCCTGTCCCCCGGGCAGGTCTTTTTGTCCGCAGATGTAGCAGGGAAAAAGTCAAAGGGTTTCCGCCCTGGCCGTCGCGCCGAAGCCATCACAATAAATGAAAAAAAAAAGAAGAGCAGCTGAGTGTCAGGGCAATGAAATTTTTGAATTTTTTGAATTTAGAAAAGAAAGGGGGTAATGGTGAGACAGGTAAATTTATTTGATTGGCTAATTTTGGGAAATTTCCCTTTTTTTCGTTTTCTGTGCAGGAAATTCCCAAAATTCTTCAAGAAAAATTGGAAATTTAATCCCCAAAAACCCCCGATATTAGCATATTATAGCTCGTCGGGAGGCCTTTTGGGTGTATCTCAAAAAGGGGACCTGAAAGAGCAAAAACAATGTGAATTCGGGCTCAGAACACCCCAAATTTGTCTAAATCAAAATGAGAAAACCCTGAGATTTTTTTTTGGGGTTTCCCGGTAATCAATAAAAAACTTTGATAATAAGATGTTTCAACAACAACAAAAAACAACAAAACAACAACAAAAAACAACAAACCCCAAAAACAACCCAAAAAACAATGACAAAAAACAAAAAGGGCAACAAAAAATAACAAAAACAATGCAAAACAAAAACAACAAACAACAACAACAATGACAAAAAACACAAAATATATTTTCAAAATTTTTTGGGGACAGGAAAAAAAAAAAAAATAAAACGAAAATAAACGGAAAAAAATGGGAAAAAAAACAGAAAGGGAATGTAAAGGCAAAAAAGTGAATGGCAAATCAGGAAAAAAAAAATGAAAGGACATTTTTTTTAGGGAAAGGAAAATGGAAAAAAAAAATTGGGAAAAAAAAAGGGGAAAAAAAATGATGCATGGATTATAGAAAAATAATATTGAATAAAATATAGAAAATAAATAGTTAGAGAGAGAGAGAGAGAGAGAGAGAGAGAGAGAGAGAGAGAGAGAGAGAGAGAGAGAGAGAGAGAGAGAGAGAGAGAGAGAGAGAGAGAGAGAGAGAGAGAGCACACGAAGAGAAAATGAGTCCACACACACACACACACACACACACACACACACACACACACACGCACACACACACACACACACACACACACACACACACACACACACACACACACACACACACACACACAGATATACACACACACAGATATACACACACGCACGCACACACACACACACACACACACACACACACACACACACCACACACCGAAGAAGTAATTGCACGGATGAAAAAAAGAATGAGCAATAAGAGGAGGAGGAGGAGGAGGAGGAGGAGATCGATGGAGATAAAAGATTAGAGAAAATAAAGCAAATAATAAATAAAAATTACCTAGTAGAAAAAGGCACAGAGGAAGAGCCGAGAAGAGAGAGGAGGAGGAGGAGGAGGAGGAGGAGGAGGAGGAGAGGAGAGAAGAGAAGAGAAGAGAAGAGAGGAGAAGAGAGGAGGAGGAGGAGGAGGAGGAGGAATACATAGGAATACATAGGAATAACAGACACCAGGCTAGCTATAGGTCTGTAAAGGCGGCGTCACACTAGCACTTTTTCCGTCTAGTTTTTTTCAGCGACTTTCTACAAACTAACAATTTTCTGACTGCAAAGTCTGCAAGCCGTCACACACACAGAATCGTTCGCCTGCATCACCAGTCAGCTGTTCCACTGTAAACAAACATGGTTCTTTGTGGTTTGTGGCTTAACCACTTTGTGGTTAAGATTATGTTTCATTAAAACCTAAAAGGTTAGGTTAGGTTTCATTAAAACCTAAAAGGTTAGGTTAGGTTTCATTAAAACCTATAAGGTTAGGTTAAGTTTCATTAAAACCTATAAGGTTAGGTTAGGTTTCATTAAAACCTATAAGGTTAGGTTAAGTTTTCATTAAAACCTATAAGGTTAGGTTAAGTTCATTAAACCTATAAGGTTAGGTTAGGTTTCATTAAAACCTATAAGGTTAGGTTAAGGTTTCATTAAAACCTATAAGGTTTAGGTTAAGTTTCATTAAAACCTATAAGGTTAGGTTAGGTTTCATTAAAACCTATAAGTGTTAGTTTATACTGGTTTTTTTTCATTAAAACCTATAAGGTTAGGTTAAGGTTTCATTAAAACCTATAAGGTTAGGTTAGTTTCATTAAAACCTATAAGGTTAGGTTTAGGTTTCATTAAAACCTATAAGGTTAGGTTAGTTTCATTAAAACCTATAAGGTTAGGTTAAGTTTCATTAAAACCTATAAGGTTAGGTTAGGTTTCATTAAACCTATAAGGTTAGGTTAAGTTTCATTAAAACCTATAAGGTTAGGTTAGGTTTCATTAAAAACCTATAAGGTTAGGTTAGGTTTCATTAAAACCTATAAGGTTAGGTTAGTTTCATAAACCTATAAGGTTAGGTTAAGTTTCATTAAAACCTATAAGGTTAGGTTAGGTTTCATTAAAACCTATAAGGTTAGGTTAGGTTTCATTAAAACCTATAAGGTTAGGTTAGGTTTCATTAAAACCTATAAGGTTAGGTTAGGTTTCATTAAAACCTATAAGGTTAGGTTAGGTTTCATTAAAACCTATAAGGTTAGGTTAAGTTTCATTAAAACCTATAGGTTTAGTTAGGTTTCATTAAAACCTATAAGGTTTAGTTAGGTTTCATTAAAACCTATAAGGTTAGGTTAGGTTTCATTAAACCTATAAGGTTAGGTTAGGTTTCATTAAAACCTATAAGGTTAGGTTAAGTTTCATTAAAACCTATAAGGGTTAGGTTAGGTTTCATTAAAACCTATAAGGTTAGTTAGGTTTCATTAAAACCTATAAGGTTAGGTTAGGTTTCATTAAAACCTATAAGGTTAGGTTAGGTTTCATTAAAACCTATAGGTTAGGTTAGGTTTCATTAAAACCTATAAGTTAGGTTAAGTTTCATTAAAACCTATAAGGTTAGGTTAGGTTTTCATTAAACCTATAAGGTTAGGTTAGGTTTCATAAAACCTATAAGGTTAGGTTAGGTTTCATTAAACCTATAAGGTTAGGTTAAGTTTCATTAAAACCTATAGGTTAGGTTAGGTTTCATTAAAACCTATAAGGTTAGGTTAGGTTTCATTAAAACCTATAAGGTTTAGGTTAGGTTTCATTAAAACCTATAAGGTTAGGTTAGGTTTCATTAAAACCTATAAGGTTAGGTTAGGTTTCATTAAAACCTATAAGGTTAGGTTAGGTTTCATTAAAACCTATAAGGTTAGGTTAGGTTTCATTAAAACCTATAAGGTTAGGTTAGGTTTCATTAAAACCTATAAGGTTAGGTTAAGTTTCATTAAAACCTATAAGGTTAGGTTAGGTTTCATTAAAACCTATAAGGTTAGGTTAGGTTTCATTAAAACCTATAAGTTGGTTAGGTTTCATTAAAACCTATAAGGTTAGGTTAAGTTTCATTAAAACCTATAAGGTTAGGTTAGGTTTCATTAAAACCTATAAGGTTAGGTTAGGTTTCATTAAAACCTTTAAGGTTAGGTTAGGTTTCATTAAAACCTATAAGGTTAGGTTAAGTTTCATTAAAACCTATAGGTTAGGTTAGGTTTCATTAAAACCTATAAGGTTAGGTTAGGTTTCATTAAAACCTATAAGGTTAGGTTAGGTTTCATTAAAACCTATAAGGTTAGGTTAAGTTTCATTAAAACCTATAAGGTTAGGTTAGGTTTCATTAAAACCTATAAGGTTAGGTTAGGTTTCATTAAAACCTATAAGGTTAGGTTAGGTTTCATTAAAACCTATAAGGTTAGGTTAGGTTTCATTAAAACCTATAAGGTTAGGTTAGGTTTCATTAAAACCTATAAGGTTAGGTTAGGTTTCATTAAAATCTGGTTAGGTTAGGTTTCATTAAAACCTATAAGGTTAGGTTAGGTTTCATTAAAACCTATAAGGTTAGGTTAAGTTTCATTAAAACCTATAAGGTTAGGTTAGGTTTCATTAAAACCTATAAGGTTAGGTTAGGTTTATTTATTTATTTATTTTTTGATTTATTTTTTTCTTTGCGCAAAATAAAACTATCTCCATTACAACACGCACCTATTGTAGGCCAAGAAAAAATAGTCTTTGTCTCTGAAAACGACCGCGAAACTCTCGTCCATTATTACCGACGGTTATAATTACGTGCCTTGTAAAGCAAATCTTTTCCCACACTCTAAACATTCATAATTCTTAACATCACTGTGTGTCAGGGTGTGTGTGGTGAGGTCACTCTTTCTAGTAAATCTTTTCCCACACTCTAAACATTCATAATTCTTAACACCACTGTGTGTCAGGGTGTGTGTGGTGAGGTCACTCTTTGTAGTAAATCTTTTCCCACACTCTAGGCATTCATGATTCTTAACACCACTGTGTGTCAGGGTGTGTTTGGTGAGCTGACTCTTTCTAGCAAATCTTGTCCCACACTCTAAACATTCATAATTCTTAACACCACTGTGTGTCAGGGTGTGTTCGGTGAGTTGACTCTTTGTAGTAAATCTTTTCAATCGAGTCATACGAGAGACTGTTGGCTGTTATATAGAACCGGCTTTTAAATGTATCTACATGTACAATAGTCACTTGAATATTTTTAATACTTTTAAACGTATTGAATTATAATTTGCAAAAACTTACGGATTTATATCGAATATCTTTAAAGTAATCACTATGGATTTTGATTTGACTAAGAAAGTTGACTTCAACTTTGCAGACAAAGACGATCACGAGCGACTGCCTCAGACTGACTGATTCAGACGGACTAACTAGTCAGAGCGAGAAAAAACCAACGAAGTTCGACTAACTAGACGGAAAAAGTGCTAGTGTGACGCCGCCTTAACGAGGGTACCTGCTGAACTACATACTACTAACTATCAACTACATGTAAGAGGACAGTTGGAAAATGACACCATGTCCCTAAAGAAGATAGGAACATGGAAGCTTCATAGTGAAGAATGATAGGATATGAAGTATGCTAACTACAACTACCACTATCACTAATCGATCCGGGGGACTATAATATGAATTCGCAGGGCACTATCAATACCCATTTACTTTACAGTGCGCATCAAGTCTGTTTTTAAATGTAGTTATTGTGCTGGCTTCAACAACATTTGCTGGTAACTTGTTCCATCGATCAACAACTCTAACATTGAAATAATTTTTACGGAGATCTGTGATGCAACGTTGACCGTTCAGTTATAAACCGTTATTTCTTGTTGTCACTTGAGGAGAAAGCTCGAATAGGTTCTCTTGATTAATGACATCAAATCCTTTTAGGATCTTAAAGGTTTCTATCAAGTCCCCACGGATTCTACGATCCTTTAAGGAAAACTATATTAAGTTTCCGCAGTCTCTCTTCATAAGATGAATTTCGCAGAAATGGAATTTGTTTGGTTGCTCTTCTTTGCACTGATTCCAATTTGGCTTGATCTTTTACGAAACAAGGCGACCAGAATTGAACGGCATATTCCAAGTGCGGCCTAACCAAGGACGTGTATAATTGTGTCATTACTTTCGGAGTTTTGTGTTCAAAGTTACGTTTAATGAAGCCCAACATCATATTCGCCTTTTTACTGGCAGCTAGGCAATGCGGACTGGTTTTAAGATCATTACTGATGATGACACCTAAATCCTTTTCCTGCTGTACTTCAGTTAACGATTTATTTTGCATTTGATAGTTATATTTGAGGTTATCGTTGCCTATATGCATTACTTTACATAGATCGGAATTGAATTTTAATAGCCATTTGTCACTCCAATCTGATAGTTTGTCGAGATCACGTTGTAAGAGTTCGGAGGAGGAGAAGAGAAGAGAAGAGAAGAGAAGAGAGGAGGAAGATGAGGAAAAGGAGGAGGAGGAGGAGGAGGAGGAGGAGGAGGAAAATAGACAACAGAATCTCGAATTGACAATTTGAATATATGGAGGAGGAAGGAAGAGGAGGAGGAGGAGGAGGAGGAGGAGGAGGAGGAGGAGGAGGGGTGTGACGATAGCCCTATTGATTGCTATGTACTCTCTCTCTCTCTCTCTCTCTCTCTCTCTCTCTCTCTCTCTCTCTCTCTCTCTCTCTCATGGCGCCCCCCCAGCCACATTTCTCTCTTCACATTCTTCTCTCAATTTGCTCCCTCACTTCCCTCCTCCTCCTCCTCTTCTTCCTCCTCCTCCTCCTCCTCCTCTCCCCATTCCATCAAATTATGTAATAGAGGGAGAGGGAAGAAAGAGGGGAGGGATAAGAGACAGAGAGAGAGAGAGAGAGAGAGAGAGAGAGAGAGAGAGAGAGAGAGAGAGAGAGAGAGAGAGAAAAAAGAGCGAGAAGTGTGGGAAAGTTATCATTGAGCAAAACGGAAAAGACAAAGAGAAAGAGAGGAAAGAGGGAGGGGCTAAAGAGAGAGAAGAGAGGGGAAGGAGAGAGAAGAGAGAGAAGAGAGAGAGAGAGAGAGAGAGAGAGAGAGAGAGAGAGAGAAATAGAGAGAGGACCCATTGTTAGTAAAGTGTGGTGATTGGAGGGAGGGAGAGAGAGTGAAAGAGAGAGAAAGGAAAGGGGAAAAAGGAAAAAGAGAGAGGTAAGGGGAAAAGTAGGGAGGCTAAAATAATGCACATCTCTCTCTCTCTCTTTCTCTCTCTCTCTCCTCTCTCCCTCTCTCTCTCCCCTCCCCTTCTACATGTATATAAACTAATCAAAACAATTGTAGGCATTTTGTCAAGGGCTTTAAAGGTTACGAAAGGGGAAGGATAGGAGAGAGAGAGAGAGAGAGAGAGAGAGAGAGAGAGAGAGAGAGAGGAGAGGGGAGGAGAGGAGAAGAGAAGAGAAGAGAGAGAGAGAGAATTAAAGCTCGCTCTCACGCTAGTCAACCTGAGCGTTAGCCAACACGTGGTTTTATGAGAGAGAGAGAGAGAGAGAGAGAGAGAGAGAGAGAGAGAGAGAGAGAGAGAGAGAGAGAGAGAGAGAGAGAGACAGAGAGAGAGAGAGAGAGAGACAGGAGTAAATAACATTAATTTGAGTGGTATTTAACATTTTCCAATATCATTACTCTCTCTCTCTCTCTCTCTCTCCCAATAATCTCGCTTTCACTTCTCACCACTTAATTGAGTATAGAACACACACACACACACACACACACACACACACACACACACACACACACACACACACACACACACATACGCACACACACACACACACACACACGCACACACACACACACACACGCACACACACACACACACACATACAATAAACCATGTTCGTATGTTCGTGTCCTTGGCATACACTTGGTTACCGTTACAGATAGTAAAGCATAATCACTACCGTCGCCTCCGTGGTGTAGTGGTTAACGCGCCTACCTACGAATCTGCGGGCCCTGGTTCGAATCCCGGCCAGGGCAAGTCGGCAGCCAGCCCAAAATGCTGTTCATCCTTCCTTCCTTTCGGGGCTGATAAATGGGTACCTGGGGAAACCTGGGGAAGGTAGCCTAACTGTGGTAACCCGGGTGTCACACTAGCCCTGTGTCCCGGGGTAGCACAGGCTCAAGGGCTAATGCCACGGAGATGAGCACCGAGGCCACGCGCAGCATAGCCAACCCCCTACACATACCTTCCATTTTTCAACACATTTTCCTTCCTCCTTCCTCCTCCTCGTCCTCCTCCTCTTTCTTCTTCTTCTTCTTCCTCCTCTTCTCCCCCTCCTCCTCTTCTCCTCCTCCTCCTCTTCCCCCTCCTCCTCTTTATTTATCTCCTCTTTCCAATTTGGGTTCAACTTCTCTCTCTCTCTCTCTCTCTCTCTCCTCTCCTCTCTCTCTCTCTCCTCTCTCTCATCTCTCTCCTCTCTCTCTTCTCTCTCTCCTCTCTCCCTCCTCCATCCTCCTCCTCGCTCCTCCTATTAATCCTCCTTCCCC
>JACEEZ010005337.1:94282-99282 GCA_016584305.1 Chionoecetes opilio | reverse complement strand
AAAAGTATTTCAAAATTTAAAAGTTTCTATCTTAAAAAAAGTATTTCAAAAAAGTCTATTAAAAAAAAAGTATTTAAAAAGATCTCTTTTAAAAGTCTATTTCAAAAAGTGTATTGCAAAAAAAGTCTATTGCCAAAGTCTATTTAAAAAAGTTTTTGAAAAAAAAGTCTATTTAAAAAAAAGATTATATTTAATTATGAAAATCAGTCAATTCTAAACTTTTCAATAAACTTCTCTTATTTTCTTTTAATTCTTCCTTTAAAACCATTGGAATTATCCTTTATTTAAACTTATTAAACCTTTTTAAACCATTACCTTATAAACCATTACCTTATCAACCATTACCTTATCAACCATTAACTTATCAACCATTCCTTTATCAACCATTACTTATCAAACCATTCAATTTTCAGTATAAAGAACATAGAACATAAAGAGCTCAAAGAGGTATTGCATGAGCCTTGTATTAACCTATAGATCACCTTATATAACCTTATTACACCTTTATATCACCACTCTAACACTCTCTATTTACCTTATACCCAGCCTTGATCACGCCGGGGCCTCGTCCCCCCCATCACCACGAGCGCCGGGGTTTGACGTTCATCCCCCCTGCAAGGGCTCAAGGGGGACTGCAGAGGATTGCAACACAATGCGGATTTGACATAGAATAGAGTAATCCTTAAGTAGTCGTCCAGACCATTTCATCTTCCTGATTTAATGCAGTCAAATCATAGCCATTGACGAGTCTATCAACAATACGTCGTCACTTTTTGTATCCAGTTAGCCGTTTTTAAATAATCCGCAAATCAAAATCTGCAAATTTCCCCGAGTTTCTAAAAAACGCACTCAAGATTTGCAGACGCTCAGGCTCAGGCTCCGTGACGTACCATCAGGGGGGTCTCATTTTCCCCGCGCTGATCAGAGGCACTTTAACAAAAGAGATAAATATAATAGTACTTGAAGATATTTGGGTGTTCTGGATAGCTTTTTTTGCTAATGCCACATGCATGCATCCTTTATGGTGCAGCATCCCTTCCCTTCCCCCCCACACGCCTGCAACCGAAAAACCCTTCCCACACACAGCTGGGGAAAATACTTTGGAACTCATCCTTCCGGCTTTGACTGAAATGAACTACCGCACTGTATTGTATGCTTATTATACTTCACATCTGTAAAGGTTCCAGCGTGCGCTCAGCCTTGGTTAACCCACACGACCGCTATGAAATATGAGGTGCCTCAAAAATTCTAAGTCCAGTTAGTTAGGTTAGGTTATACTTTGGGGTTTAAAGGTTAGGTTAGGTTGGGTTACTTGTGGTTAAGGTTAGGTTAGGTATACTTTGTGGTTAAGGTTGGGTTAGTTAGGTATACTTTGTGGTTTAAGGTTAGGTTAGGTAGGTATACTTTGTTGGTTAGGTTAGGTTAGGTTAGGTATATTTTTGTGGTTAAGGTTAGGTTAGGTTAGGTATATTTGGGGTTTTAAGGTTAGGTTAGGTTAGGTATACTTTGGGGGAAAGGGTTAGGTTTAGCTAGGTTAGGTATACTTGTGGTTAAGGTTAGGTTAGGCTAGTTACTTTGGGGTTTAAAAGGTTAGTAGGTTACTTTGTGGTTAAGGTTAGGTTAGGTTAGGTGGTATACTTTGTGGTTAAGGTTAGGTTGGGTTTAGTAACTTTGTGGTTAAGGGTTGGGGTTAGGTTAGGTATACTTTGTGGTTAGGTAGGTTAAGGTATACTTTGTGGTTAAGGTTAGGCTAAGGTTAGGTTAGGTTTATACTTTGTGGTTAAGGTTAGGTTATTGGTATACTTTGGGGTTTAAAGGTTAGGTTAGGTTAGTATTTTTGGTTTGGTTAGGGGTTCTTTGGTTAGGTTAGGTTAGGTTAGGTAATTTTGTGGTTAAGGTTAGGTTAGGTATATTTTGTGGTTAAGGTTAGGTTAGGTTAGGTAATACTTTGGGGTTTAAAGGGTTAGGTTAGGTTAGATTTTTACATATAGTGACTTTGATGATTTTTTTTTGGGGAGCCATAAATCATTTATATTTGCTTCCCCCACCCAAAAACCCCGTATTCCCGCCAGTTCCCCAGGCTTTTTGCTATAGGGGGAAGAAAAAAAAGATAGGGGTGAAGGACTTCTTCCAAAGTTTACCCACGCCTGCACACCCCTCCTTCCCACACACAAAGCTTGCATACACGCCTCCTTCCCACACACACGCCTCCTTCCCACAACACACGCCTGCAGACACGCTTCCTTCCCACACACACCCCCTGCACACCGACACCCCCTTTCCCACACAGACCCCCTGCACACAAAACCCCGCCTGCAACACGCCTCTTCCACACACACGCCTCCTTCCCACACACACGCTTCCCTTTCCCACACACACGCCTGCACACCGACACCCTTCCCACACACACGCCTGCACACACGTCTGCACCCCCGACACCCTTCTTACACACACGCCTACTTCCCACACCCCACGCCTGCAACCCCGCCCTCCACACCCCGTGTGTGTTGTGTGTGTGTGTGCAGGAAGGGTGTTGGTGCGCAGGCGTGTGTGGCAGGCGTGTGTGTAGGAAAGAGTGTCGGTCACAGCGACAGATTCACTGTCTGACACCGAAGTACAATCGGTCATCATAACATTTGCCGACAGGTGTCAGACAGAGTGTCTGCGGGCGTCCCCCGTTCTGACGTCATCAATAAAAGTCGTAGCCCCGTTGGAGGGAAGAATTTTTTTTTTCGCGCGCTTTTTACAAAAGTCGTGTTTTTACGGAATAAGCCTGGAAATCAATTTTTTTTGGTGGGATTAGGTGTTTTGAATAATTAGGTTAAGTTAAGACTTTTAAAGTCACATAATTAGGCAAAAAAAAAAGAGTCTGGACGACTACTTTAATTTGAAATCTAAGCGGTTTTAAGATTAACTGACATCAAATTAATGTTTATAACTTATCTATCGTCGTTTTTTTATCATAATTGTTTTGAAATCACTTAAAAGTATGATATTTGTGTGTAATAAGATAGGGTTGGTCAAGTTATATCAATATTGTTACACCGCGGAGGAATGTCCGTCTGTCTGTGTGTATTATTTGTCGTGGTGTGGGTACGTAAGCAATGTCCGTCTGTCTGTGTGTACGAGAGTCTGCGGTGCGGCATTGGGGCTGTTGCCATGGGGACGAGGGGTTGCCGGTTAGGAGGGTTGGTGCCGGAGACGGCAGAGGGAGAGCACAGCGGAGAGAGGGACGAGCAAGGTGGTCTTGGGAGCGCGGCAGCCGACAGTAACGAAGGAGAAGGGATTTATTTACACCACGCGCCGCCCCTGGGTGTATCTGCCGCGTCTTGAGGAGAATGTCAGTGTCTTGTTAAGACAGCGCCTCGCATTAAGCCAGTACCCGTGTGTCGTGTGCCATTCACGTAAGCCTCGAGTGTGTGTTAGATAACCATTTAGACAGTGTAACCATGTGAGTCTTTGTCCCCCCCTATCAGGACTTTGTATTGTGACCTCCACCATTAAATTAGACAGTGTATTACAGTGTGTCAGTGTCCTCCTCCTCCGGGTGAATGATAAAAGCGCCATCAGCGGTGAGAAAGTTACTCGCTTCAAGTTTTTCTGCCGAACTTTCGTCAGGAGTTAAGTGTTTACCAGAGGCGCCCTTTTAGTCCAGTCAAAATATGAATGGACCCACCACAAATTGCAATAGAAACGAAGTTATATTTTTCTGAAACCTTGATGCCTACTGAATATCTGCCCAAGATTATACTTAAATATTTTGAGTGGAACATGGTTTTTCAGGTCATTTGCGTTTTGGTTACTTTTTTGGGACTACCGCAATAATTGGAAATTAAATAACGACAATATCACTCTTAATAATACAACAAAACAACTTTTAATTATTTATTTAACCAGTTTGTGGCTGGTTATGGCAATGACAACTGTCACATGCAATAATGAAAAAAATATTATGCCTATCATTTTTTGCCCCATCAAAAAATATGGGATTAAATTTATACTTAAAATGTGACGCTTATCATTTAAACCCATTATTACTGATCCCCCCTTAGCTGTGAAATGCAGCAATAAACTTGATTTATATTAAGCCCCTCACCAAAATGTATTGCTAGTCTTCTTCAGGAAACTGACATTACCCGTAAAGGTGATACCGGGTATTAAATTTGAGCTGATGTGAGTCTGGGAATTTCGTGAAAAAAATATTCTTTGAGCTGAATAAAGTTCGTAATTTCTAGTACTTAATTAGTTAATAGTGAGTCAAGAAATATAGTTAGATAGGTAGGCATATACATATATAGATAATTACAATTACAAACACAAGGTCTTATATTATATAGGGGAATGTTGGGATACACTACCAAAACTATGTGTACACAATGAACTTAGGTCCGTTCACAATATTTAACACGTCACTTCATCTTTCCATGGTCACCATCATCAGCAGCATCGAAAACGTCTACTGATTCGTCTGCATTTGAACAACTACCTCTGCCCAGTCCACATGCGAATGTGCAAGGCACCCAATTTTCCGACAACCCAACGTTTACCACTGCAGCCACCCTTGCATGAAAAATCTAACAAGCTTTAGGAGATACTCTGGTGCTGCAGCGAGGTCAGAATGCACAGGGATATCCTGGTGTCCATGATACTCCATCCCCAGTCAAGTGGATTGAGTTTGTGTCCTTTCCACCATGAACCTGATGGAATACCCGTGGCTGTGATATTTGGAAGCTGAGCTCGTTGGCGGAAGTACCCGTGGTGCAATGCTGTTCTTTTGTTGTCACCTTTGCATGAAATTTTACTACTCTCAATTCGTTTAAATTGTCTGATGGTTTCCCTCCGTACACACAAACCATTGCTCGTCTCCTGCAGCAATGATCTCATCCTGTGTTGATTTCATTGCCGAAAATTAGGGCCGCTTGCCGGAACATATCATTGTCCTTGAACATTTTGAGTCCAGCCTTGCCGATCCCAAAGCCCTGATGTGTGTCGATCCCCGA
>JACEEZ010005337.1:12264-90443 GCA_016584305.1 Chionoecetes opilio | reverse complement strand
CTCAGCAGAGCCAGGTCACACAAGTACCACGTAGTAGTGACTTGGCTAACGAAAACGTTATTGACAGTGATATTGCGTTGGAGGAGCCGGAGCACAAACGTCTTATCACCACCAAGGCAGCTCAAAGAGTCAAGAATATTTTGTCAACTATGTAAACAAGCTCAAATCACACGTGGCTCTCCCTCCCTCCCTCCCCCACGCACAGCGGCGCCGCCAGGACATGGTGACAGGGGTGGCCAGGGCTGGACACAGCTCTAGTGTGGGCTAGCCAGGGCATAGCCATTAGTAATGCACTTCGAAAAAAATGCTCTTCGAAAAAAATGCAATTCGAAAAAAAATTATTTCAAAAAAGTCTATTCCAAAAAAGTCTATTCCAAAAAAGTCTATTTCAAAAAAGTCTATTCCAAAAAAGTCAATTTCAAAAAAGTCTATTTCAAAAAAGTCTATGCCAAAAAAGTCTATTCCAAAAAAGTATTTCAAAAAAGTCTATTCCAAAAAAGTCTATTCCAAAAAAGTCTTAAAAAAAAGTCTATTTCAAAAAAGTCTATTCCAAAAAAGTCTATTAAAAAAGTCTATTTAATAAAAGTCTATTTCAAAAAAATCTATTTAAAAAAAGTCTATTTCAAAAAAGTCTATTCCAAAAAAGTCTATTTAAAAAAAGTATTTCAAAAAAGTCTATTCCAAAAAAGTCTATTTCAAAAAAGTATTCCAAAAAAGTCTATTCCAAAAAAGTCTATTTAAAAAAAGTCTATTTTTAAAAAAAGTCTATTGCAAAAAAGTCTATTCCAAAAAAATCTATTTCAAAAAAGTCTATTTAAAAAAAGTCTATTTAAAAAAAGTCTATTAAAAAAAGTCTATTCCAAAAAAGTCTATTTCAAAAAAGTCTATTCCAAAAAAGTCTATTTCAAAAAATCTATTTAAAAAAAGTCTATTTAAAAAAATGTATGAAAATCAGTCAATTCTAAACTTTTCATTAAATTTAAATTATTTTAATTTAATTCTTCCGTATAAAGTTATAAACCATTGAATTTACCTTATCAACCATTAACATATCAACCATTAACTTATCAACCATTAACTTATCAACCATTCAATTCTTCAGTATAAAGAACATAAGGACATAAAGAAGCTACAAGAGGTATTGCATTCAAGCCTTGTATTAACCTATAGATCACCTTATATAACCTTATTACACCTTTATATCACCACTCTAACACTATTTACCTTATAGCCAGCCTTGATCACGCCCTGGCCTCGTCCCCCTATCACCACGAGCGCCGAGGTGACGTCATCCCCCCTGCAAGGCTCAAGGGGGACTGCAGAGGATTGCAACACACACGCGGATTAGCACATAAAAATAGAGTAATCATTAATTTGTAATCTAAGATGTTTTAAGATTAACTGACATCAAATTAATGTTTATAGATTATCTATCGTCGTTTTTTTTATCATAATTGTTTTGAAATCACTTAAAAGTATGATATTTGTGTGTAATAAGATAGGGTTGGTCAAGTTATATCAATATTGTTACGCCGCGGAGGAATGTCCGTCTGTCTGTGTGTATTTGTCGTGGTGTGGATACATAAGCAATGTCCGTCTGTCTGTGTGTACGAGAGTCTGCGGTGTGGCATTGGGGCCGTTGCCATGGGGACGAGGGTTGCCGGTCAGGAGGTTTGGTGCCGGAGACGGCAGAGGGAGAGCACAGCCGAGAGAGGAACGAGCAAGGTGGTCTTGGGAGCGCAGCAGCCGACAGTAACGAAGGAGAAGGGATTTATTTACACCACGCGCCGACCCTGGGTGTATCTGCCGCGTCTTGAGGAGAATGTCAGTGTCTCGTTAAGACAGCGCCTCGCATTAAGCCAGTACCCGTGTGTCGTGTGCCATTCACGTAAGCCTTGAATGTGTGTTAGATAACCACTTAGACAGTGTGACCATGTGAGTCTTTGTCCCCCCCCTATCAGGACTTTGTATTGTGACCTCCGCCATTAAATAAGACAGTGTATTACAGTGTGTCAGTGTCCTCCTCCTCCGGGTGAATGATAAAAGCGCCATCAGCGGTGAGAAAGTTACTCGCTTCAAGTTTTTCTGCCGAACTTTCGTCAGGAGTTAAGTGTTTACGAGAGGCGCCCTTTGGTGTGATAAGAAAGGTGAGTGCCCTGCGTAACATTGGTGTCAGTAGTTTGGGGTTGATTGTAGAAAAAATCTGTGGCCGGTAGCTGTGTAACACGCGGTCAAGATGGCGGGCAAGGAGGAAGGGGAAAACGAGTTGGTGCCTTGTGACGTCACTGAGGAAGAAAGCGGCGCGCTTCTAACGGAGGAAAGCGTGGGCGCCTACCTGGTCCCTGTGTGCGAGCGTGACACAACAGAACCGGAAATGGCGGGAGAAAACAGGTGGGGGAGTGAGATGGCGGATAGCGAGGGAGTGGACACGAACAGGATCATGGCCATGATGAGCCAACATAGAAGTGAAAATGAGAGGCTGATGATAGAAATGGTTAACCAAAATGAAAATTCAAGTGAAATGAAACAAAATCTATATGAAGTGAGAGACACACTGACTAGAGGCTTAAACGAGGTACAAACAGACGCGAGGCAGTACACTGACGAAGCATGCGCTGCAATAAGAGACGAGTTCAAAACTGACATCGAGACGTGCCACGAAAGAATGGTCGAATTACACCGTGCCGTGGTAGAGCAGGCCGTTGCCATCTCTGGAGCCACTGGGGGGCTGTGTGTGAAGGAGGAGCCTCGTGAAGTGAAGCCACAGGTTTCGCGAACAGAACCTGACACACACGCGGGCTCACCCGTGGTTCCCATGGCAACGGCGGGGAGCGGAGCGGCGGCACCTCTATACACACCCGTGGTTCCCATGGCAACGGCGGGGAGCGGAGCGGCGGCACCTCTATACACACCCGTGGTTCCCATGGCAACGGCAGGGAGCGGAGCGGCGGCACCTCTATACACACCCGTGGTTCCCATGGCAACGGCAGGGAGCGGAGCGGCGGCACCTCTATACACACCACCACTCTCGCCAACCCGACTCGCCCAACCTGCCTTTCTTCACCGCTATACTACGCCCCCGAATTCTCCTCCAAGAAGCGTGCACTCGCCTGTAGGAGCCACAGGGCGGAGGAAACCATCGGAATTTGATGGAAAAGTGTCGTGGGAGGCATACTTGGCTCAGTTTGAGTTAGTAGCAGATGCACAAGGTTGGGGCGTGGCTGAGCGCGCACTGCAACTTGTTGCCAGCCTCCTGGGGGCAGCTAACATCAGCCCAACGCATGGATTACCACCGTGTGGTGGAGGCTCTGAAGAGGAAATTTGGCCATCACCAGCAGGCCGACGTGTACCGTGCTCGCCTTAAAGGCAGAGTGCGGGCTAAGGGCGAGCCTTTACCTCAGGTGGCGCAGGACATCGAGACGCTCGTCCGCCGTGCCTATCCTGTCGCTTGTGAGGACATGGTGGAAGAGTTGACGATGGACCACTTTGTCGATGCGCTGCAGAACAGAGAATTACAGCTTTACATGAAGCAGGCCCACCCGAAGGACATAAGGGAAGCGCTGGCGAGGGCCCTAGAGTTGGAGGCGTTCATGCGCACCTCTGTGGGCGGCGTGAGCACCATGGC
Organism: Chionoecetes opilio; assembly: GCA_016584305.1. Classification (NCBI taxonomy): domain Eukaryota; kingdom Metazoa; phylum Arthropoda; class Malacostraca; order Decapoda; family Majidae; genus Chionoecetes; species Chionoecetes opilio. Next base: position 86,818 of record JACEEZ010005337.1, on the reverse strand, counting down.
ACCGGCGAGACCCTTCCCCACCCACGAGTTCAGGGCCAGGCGTGTTCAGGCGCCCAGCCCGCCCAGGAGGAAGCCACCGACTTATGGACGCTCGAGTCTCGGCGGGACCCGAGGCCCCTGCTGGGGATGTGGCCAAAAGGGGCATTGGCTGTACCAGTGTACGAGGGGACGAAGATCACGTTCCCTCGAGAGACCGGCACCAAACGCTTTCCAGCCCTGTTGCAAGAGTTGCGGGGAATAGGATCACTTCTCCATCGCTTGCCCCTGGCCGAAGGACGTCGAGCAGGCGGGAAACGAGGGGCCGCTGGCAGGAGGGGCCGCAAGCCAGCCGGTGTCCCGAGGGCCCCTTGCGATTTAAGTTGCCGTCGCGCCTCAGCCGCGGCAGTTCGGGTGCAAGGAACTGTCGATGGGCAACCCTGCCAGTTGACTGTAGATACAGGCGTAGAGAGGACCTTCGTGCGTCCAGGAACTTGTGGAAGGGTACGTTACCTGCCTGAAGCCACCCAGCGACTATGTGGCGTGACGGGGCACTGTACATCTCTGAAAGGGCCAGTGAGCGTGGAAATCAGCGTAGAGAGCAGTGAAGTGACGCTGCCTCTTTACGTCGCAGCAATGGAGGACTCTTGTCTCCTCGGCCTGGACTACCTGACGCAGGCAAGGGAGTGTGTCGATCTGGGGAAGAAGCTGTTAAGGGTAGGCGAGGAAGAGCTGCCCTTGTTCCCAGGTGAAGCCCCTGCAGAGGTAGTGGCCGTGGAGAGAGTGCGTCTGGCCCCGAAACCCGAGACAAAAGTGCCCTGTTGGCTGAGTCGCAGGATGAAGGTTTCAGCTGGTATGGTGGAGTCAACAGAGTGCCTGAGGCCGGTTGAGGGCGTGCTACAGGAGGAGGAGCGGCAGAAGAGCGAGACAGCAGCCATAGAGGGCTCCCTGCCTGTGCACTTAACCAGTCTGGCAGCGAGGAGCGGCTCTCATCTCACCCCGGAGCAACGTGTGAGGATGGAGGACACCCTAAGAGAGTTCACCGAGGTCTTCAGTGAGGATGATACAGACCTGGGCCGCACGGGGCTCGTAAAGCACCATGTCAAGACTGGCAACGCCCCTCCGATCAAGCACGCCCCCCGAAGAATTAGACCTGCTAAGCGTGAGGAAATGCAGCGGGCCGTGGCGGAGTTACAGGTGCAAGGGGTAGTAGAGAGATCTGACAGCCCGTGGTCATCAGCTGTGGTGCTGATGACGAAGAAGGACGGCTCACGCCGCTTCTGTGGTTTATTGGGCGCTTAATGATCTCACAGTAAAAGACTCTTACCTCTTGCCACGTATCGACGACACACTCGATGAGCTCGCCGGTGCGCGCTGGTTCTCCACGCTCGATCTCAAGTCTGGTTACCATCAGGTGGAAATGGCAGAGGAGGACACGGACAAAACTGCTTTCATCTGCGGGCAAGGCCTCTGGCAGTTCACGGTGATGCCGTTCGGACTGTGCAACGCCCCTAGCTGTTTCGAGCGCCTCAAAGAGAGGGTGCTGGAAGGGATGCACTGGCAAACGGCGCTCCTGTAAATCGATGACGTCATTGTGTTTGGTGGCACGTTCGAGGAGGAGCTGGAGCGGCTGAGAGAGGTGCTACGATAGCTGAGGGCTGCCAACCTTAAGCTCAGCCCTAAAAAGTGCCTTCTCTTCCAGCCAGATGCCCGTTCCTGGGGCATGTCGTCGGACGCGATGGTGTAGGGACGGACCCGCAGAAGGTGGCAGCGGTGCGGGAGTGGCCAGTCCCTACCAGTGTGGCGGCGGTACGCAGCTTTCTGGGCCTGTGCACTTACTACCGTCTTTTCGTGCAGGAGTTTGCCCAGGTTGCCTCTCCTTTCCACCACCTTACGAGAAAGAGGGCACGTTTTGAATGGAACGGGCAGTGTCAGGAGGCCTTCGACTGCCTGAAGAATTAAGGCGTTGGTGGAGGGCCGGAGGCCCCCGGTGTTGCCTTATCCTGACCCCGCCAGCCCCTACTTGCTGGACACGGACGCTAGTGCTGACGGGTTTGGAGCTGTTCTCTCTCAACTAAAGGACGGGAAAGAGCACGTAGTGGCGTATTACAGTACAAAGGTCTCCAGGCCCGAGAAAAATTATTGTGTTACCAGAAAAGAACTGTTAGCTGTGGTAAAAAGCCTGGAACATTTTCATTCGTACCTTTATGGCGCCAGGTTCACCGTCAAGACGGATTACGCGGCCCTGCGGTGGTTAAACACTTAAAGTACCTGAAGGCCAGCTGGCTCGGTGGCTGGGCAGGATGGAACAGTTTAACTATGAGGTGCAACACCGCCCTGGTCGCGTGCATAACAACGCTGACAGCCTTAGCCGCCGCCCGTGTGAGGCAGGGTGTGCGCACTGCCTGAAGCAGGAGAAGCGCGTGGAGTTCCGGCGATGCAGGTGACAAGCGAAAGCCCAGGATCCCGGGGGAAAAGGGTGGAAGCAAGACCCGGGAAAGTGGATGCTGAACTTGCTCCGCTGGTGCAGTGGATGACAGAGTCCGTTGAGAGGCCTGCCTGGCAGCGAGTGTCGCCTGAGAGTCCCGCTACCAAACACCTGTGGCAGCAGTGGGCAATGTTACGCCTAAATAACGGGGTGTTGCAGCGGCGTTGGGTGAACGCACGGGGTCAGTCTAGTTTTTGGGTGGTGTTGGTGCCTCGCGCCCTGCGTCGCGATTTGCTACAGGAGGTACATGGGGGCGTCACTAGCGGACACTTGGGTGAAAAGACGACGCTCAGCAGGTTGCGCCAACGATTCTACTGGGTTAAAATGAGGCAAAACACGCAAGAGTGGTGTAGGGCTTGTGATATTTGCTGTGCTCGTAACGGACCAATCAGGAAGACATGCGCTCCTCTACGGATCACGTATCAGGTGGGCGCACCAATGGACGTGTAGCTGTGGACATCGCCGGGCCGTTCCCCGTCACCACACAGGAGAATCGCTTCATTTGCGTGGTGATGGATTATTTCACCAAGTGGCCCGAGACATACGCGCTCCCTAATCATGAAGCAACAACAGTAGCGGGTGCCCTGGTAAACAACTTTTTCACCCGCTTTGGAGTGCCTAAAGAACTGCACTCTGACTAAATAGGTATTGAAACCATTTGTCGTGCACATGAGGTTTATTCCATGAAGACAATGCTCACGTCTGGAATAACAGAATACATTCCTTAGACAATGCCCATAACATACAGTAACCGTAATATGACCATGAACATAATACATCCTTTATTGTCTTCACATTAATGTCCAGGAATGTCCTCTAGAGATCGATCACCAAAGACTTTTAGCAAGGGTTTGTGGTCAACTGCAATGGTGAGCTTCTGGCAGCCCAGTACAAAAAATCGGGCTTTGTTCAGGGCATCTGCTACAGCCAGGGCTTCCCCCTTTATTGGTGCATATCTGGATTCTGCGGGGTGGGTGAAGCGGCTGCCAATGAGGGTGGTTCTCCAACCCCTTTTGCAGCAGAAAGGCTCTTGCCCTGTGCAGTGGCAGTGTTTCTGGAAGAGCCAAAATCCGATTCCTGCTTTGGACCAGTCTGTTGCCAGACAAGTCGGTTTGTTCTTGTCAAATCGTCACACCCTCCTTGATGTCACTCACAATGGCGGCTTTCGACTCCTCAAACAGCGCCATCCAGGTCTTCATCCCATCGGAAGGGTGTTTAGGGTTTGAGTAGTTCGCGAAACGGCAACATTTTATCGCCATACTAAAGCATAGCTGACCCGATTCACCACACCAAACCAGGCACGTAGTCAGTGATGTTGCGGGGTCGTGGGGAACTCTCGTATGGCTCGTAGGTATGCACTGCAGGGTTGAACTGTGTCCAGTGTAATTTCGTACCTGCAAATCACAAACGTCTTGTGCAAACACGAATTTCTCTGGGGGTTAAGTGTTGACGCCATGGTGACCGCACATGTTGAGCCCTTCTGAAACTTGGAAGAACTGCTTTCGATGGTGTTGACCAGATTAGAGATCCTCTGTGCACTTAGTGTATGTAGTGTATGATAACGTTTAGTCTGCGATTATTTGGTCATAGCGTCTGATATAGCCATCGCCCGAGCAATGTATCCCTTTCGGTGCAACACAGTAGCGATACCGTCCCCAAGGTGTGATAAAGTTTGGTAGTGTCGGTCATCCGCATGTAGAGGGACACTGTGATACCCAATTCCAGGCACCAAGAACTGATTTTCCCCTCATGCTCTGGCACTGAACGGTTTTTATGGAATGGGCTTTTAGTGTGATGAGTTTCCCTTTTTGCATAGGCATTAAGAGCCTGAAAAACCCCTGTGCGTCGTGGTTCACCATTTTTTTTGCACATACAATCATGCGGTGGCACCAAGTAACAGGTTCGCCATGGGGACTGGTTCGATGACGCGAAGCCTTACGTTTTGATCAAGGTCAGCTTTGATTTTCTCACGCCAGTGAATGGGGACTGGGATTGGGTTTGTGGCATGCGGTGGGCTCTGCGTCTGGATTTATCATTAATCTCATGGGTTCATCATTTTAAATGGTTGGTGTTCACATGTATTGAATGTGCTGTACTATAGTAGTTAATCATCCACTGTTTTAGTTTGGGAACAATTATCACTGTGGGTGGAAAGGGCAGTGTGTCTGGCATTGGTGGCGGTAACTAACGGTGTGGCAGGAGATGGTAGTGATCCTTTTTCGGATGAGTTGCGGCTTGGGATAGGGTTGATGACATGACTTCCCCTACTGTCGGGAAGTTGTTGGCGATCATGCCAAGCGCTACACATGCTTCGCGGCTGAGGAAGATCCTGTCAGAATCATCCGTGACATACACCACCTGTCTAGTTTCTATTGGTTTCCCTTGTCGGTCCGTTCCAGCGAAGCGGAGGATTGCTGCACCAAGGATGTTTATACCTTCGTTGTTAGCTGCATGCATTCTCATGGAGACTGGGATGAGGTCTTTTTTGTAGAGGCCAAGGCGACGAATCATCACCATGCTGGCAAGACAGCATTGGCAGCCCGTGTCGGCCATTACTGGGAGGTTCATGGTATGTGTGGTGGCCTTCAATGGAAATCCCAGGTCTCTGTAGTCCGCTCCCAATGCAGACACGGATAACTTAATGATTGGTTGTGCACGTGATGCTTGTCGTCCCCAGCAGTCCGAAATCTGGTCATACAGGTGATGGCTCAGTGTCAATGAACGACCGGTAGCTTGTTTGCCATCCTGGCTGACATTGGATATAAGGGTGCTAGTGGTACCTTGGGGTTGTCCCGTGTCTTCAGAGGTGGTGGATGGGATGCTGCAAAGGGCCTGGAAGACGCTTCCCTCGTCATCCGCTGCAGCTGCATTGGAGCCGCTGGACATACTGCGACACATAACTGCAAAGTGATGTAGCTTGTTACACCTTCGACAGGTGTGATTAAATGCCGGGCACACCTTTTTCCTTATGTGGGGTGGAGCTTTCTTGCCATGACCATTTCTACCACAGTAGGAACAGCCACCTGGTGAACTCGTATCTAGACTGCTTTCCCGTATGAGTGAGGTGGCACTGACTTGTGTTTTATTCCTTTGATAAGGACTGTGAGTGGCGGCTGCGCCTTGTGAGTGAGTAAGTGTGATAGCAGAGCGCTTGCCAGCTTCTTTAGCCTCAATAAATTTGAGCATCTCCTCAAGGGGCATTTCTTGGTTATGTAATGCCCGGAAATTCGGAAGAGACAGGAGGGAAATTCCTATCATACAATTCCCGGGTTATGTATCTGTAAGAAGGAAAAAGGTTTCAATAACCATATGTTGTTCTGGGGCAAGTTGTCGCCTAGGCCCAGCATGTGGAGGAACAGGTTATTCTTATTATACTAAGGTCAATCAAATCTTGTCTACTCGTAATATTTATCTTCTTTTCTTTCTACCATTTTTCTTTCTTTCTCCCACTTCTATCTCCCCCCCCCCCTCCCCCCCATACACCCAGAACACGAGTCCAGATGTGTGGGACCTTTATTTCGCGACCGTCGATAACTGGTATTCAAAACTTTTCATCCTCCCCTTACCCTCCTGACAGATCAAGGAACACTCCTAGATTCTTAATGTCCTTCAAAATAGACACAATAGTGACAGATCACGTTTATAGATGGGTGGGTTAGTCGAGTTATTCGCTAAATTGAAAGTCGACCAAATTTCTATTCCGACTCCGATACCTCGTCGCTCTGGAAAACACGTTCGTAGGCTGACCAAAAAGGGAAAACACCTCTCTCCGAATATTAGAATAAATGTATTAAATCCTTCTATATCAAAGTAAAAGAACTGTATTATAGGCAGCCATTTCATATGCATACTTGTTTCATTAGCTAATTAGAGTCATTCGAGGTCTTATACTCCCTTCAGGGGAAGCCTTTCATAAGGATCCGAACATTCCCTTTTTTCCCGCTTCTCCCAAATTTGCCGTGGCATACCACGAGGACGTTAGTCATCTCTCTAATCCCTTCAAGGTAAGACATACAGTAACTCACCTCCATCTTCCCCCTTGTTATAGTGTATCTATCTATATATCTATATATAGGTACAGTTGTTTAGTTTTCATTAACGCATAGGAGGCCTGGCCTGTCCTTATAAGTGTTATTAAAGAGTCATCTCTCTGCTCCCTTCAAGGCTCCGGCGAGTGTCTGCCGAAAAAGAAGCCAAGCCACATATCACAGTGAACACCACACCAACCCATTACTCTCACATTTTTCTCTCCTATATAGATATTCCATGTATACCTATAGTGCTCAGTTGATACGGACATAGATGGTAGTTCTAAGGACAAAATTCAGTGAGTTAGGTTATGCTCCGTAGAGCTTTCCTGCGCCAAAATTAGATTCATACATGTATCTAGGATCTCAAACAAAAGAAATAATATTTCATGGTGAATAAACCGGATGATGTTTAAAATATAGCTTCTTGTGTTTATTGCAAAACCCCAGGTGATTATTCCCTTGTTATGGAAATACTTCCCCAAGTCTCCAAAAAGAGTTTCAGCCTCACTCGGTGTAATACTAAGTATCCACCCCGACTACCAATAATTCTCATATAGTAAATCGTGTTCAGGGAGTAAAGCATTGAACTACTCGCCTGAACTGGTGGCAGCATTTCCCCTTACTAACCTTAAGTTCATCCCAATTCAGTTGTGGCGAGGAGATTTTATTAGTCAATGAAGAATTCTAACAAATTAATATCATTCAACCCGAAGGTGTCAGTAACTTAAAAACCCTGGCATCACAGTTAGGGTTCCCCAATAGGTCAAGCTGTATTTTACTGTCATTCAAACCTCTGGCTAACACATCTCGCAAGATCTCATCTGTGTCATGATCATCAGTATTACAATTCTGGCACTGTAGCACGAACTTACATACATTGGCCTGACCTTTGATACGAGCTCCGAAGGCACGTATTGGTTCATCGTAATCTTGTGTCATGTTATGCAATGTGAATCTAGCTACCATTGCGTTTTCTTCTCTGACAGCGAGTTTTTTCATAGCTGCAAGCACAGACTCCTCTGTTGCCTCTGCCAGACTTGTGACAGCGGATCTGGTCAGGTCTCTACGTAAGCCATCTTCACAGCATTCTAGCAGCTGTATGATCTTTTCCTGTCCTGTGACCTTTGTAGCCGAGACATACTCCTTCCATCGAGTCAAAAAGTAAGACCATTCCTCACCTGATCCGCCAGATGATATTGTGGGCCTCATGACTTTCTCTACCTTGACCGTTTGTGGGGTGCTGTGTTCTGCTGTGGAGTGCATCTGTAGGAGTTGTACCACGATTGCTGCATCCAGGTCTTCCGTGGTAAACTCGCATCCAGTCACAGGGCAACTGACGGCAGGCATGGTTGCTTGTAGCCGTGTAAAGCAGTGGGTACAGCTGGGTCAGGTGGTAGGTTTCACAGCCAGGGCCTTCAAATTTTGTTCAGACAAGAATGTCTGTCCTCCAGGACAGAGAGCTGAAATACCACAGAAAATCGCAGATGAGTCTTTGGTAAAACGACGGTCTAACTTGCTAATCAAACAGTCTAATACTTCATACAAGATGCTGCTGTGCTGCACGTGACTTGAGTCATATCTTTGACCGGTTGTTTCCAGCACGATGAATTCATCAAGTTGTCGAGGTTTTCTTCTCCGACTTCTATTCATTAATGGTGAAATGCAGCATTTCTTACAGAGTTCAGTAACCTTCTCAGAGTACTGCTCGATCAAGTTGGAGTTTTGCCTATCAGCTAGATCTTCGCTGAGTGATGAAATGAGCTTGACTGCTTTTCCTAGGTCAGCTTGTTTGTCCTGTAGCTGCTGTGATACTATATGAATTTTTCCTAGAATTTCCGAGGAAAAATGCAGTAAATAAACAAACTCTGCGTCTATCTGCGCAAGTAGGCTATACCTCGAGCGGCTACAGCTCGAGATCCAGTGTCATCTGCAGAAGTCTCCTTCAGGAGTCTTAATTACTATATACATTCCAGCCGCAGCAAAGCGTTTCACACGAGATGGCCCGACACCACCACCGTGTGTTCACAGGCGACGCCTGATAAGGCCTGCTTTATCATACTCAAGAAAGGGAGGTCATGACCACCCTGCGACTCTCTCGGTCACGAGCCAATTTATCTCCTTCCTCTCAGAGAAAGTCAGGTGGGTTATCATATCCCTTTCATAGCATACACCAAGTCATACACACACATTTCATCTCCTGCAGACATCACAAACCAAATACACATCAATTTTCGAAATCATACCAAACAAAATATTACTGTTGCGTCAACAGGGAGGAATAACCACTATGCAGTTGTGATGACGTGAATGGAGAAGAACTGGAGGAATAAAACTAACCAAACTAATAATTAATTAGCCACGTATACATATACGCCACTAAATAGTAGACATTTTAAATGTAAACATAGGTACCCAGCAAACATGGGCTATGCGGGCCTGTGTCGGCTTGTGCCGGGTACGTATCGGCACCGGCGGCAGGGCGACTTGGTTTCGGCAAATCGGATAAAGCCGATGTCGGCCCTGCAGCGGGAACTGTATATCGGGCCAATTATTGATAAATTCGTACACCCCCAAACACAGTCTTCCTTTGACTCGGCCCAAGGATAATATATTAAGTGGATGTGACATGAATGGCCGGGCCGAAGGACTTAAGTAGGTGCAAAGCTCGGATTAAGGATAATTGTTGATTATTAGGTGGCTGAATCGTAGCCAGGCAGTCAGCTGTTGACCACTCGCGCCCGTTGTCTCGTAGCCAATATTCAAAATATTTACCAGTGGAAGTGAACGGCCGCGGCGCTACATTTCTGCTCTCACAGGCCTCTCAGGTTTGGGGATCAACTTCATTACTCCACAAAGACTTATAAAGGTACGTAGGAAAGGGTGATGACATCTTAGAGATGATAAATGCTCAAATATACGACAAGAGACAAGAGTTATAAACAACAAGCCTCAGGCTAGAGCAAACGGAAGGGAGCTGCTATTTTGTTGTGTTTTCAACGGGTTTAATTAGTACATGGTAAAATTCTAGAGTCCTTTTCCCGCCCTTATTAGTGCTTTTTTTTCCTTCAGACCTTAACAGATCATTTCAGATACCTCTAACACGTAAATATAAAGTGGGGTAAAGATGCCACTTAAACCCTCCAGCCCCCCCTAAATGACCCCATCCTCTGGACCCCCCCAAAATAATATTACTAATCTAACCTCACTATAACTACAAAACCTTACCAATAACCTCCTAGCGAGACTTAATTGCAGGAAACTAGAATTTTACCAGGTTAGGTTAGGTTATATTGAGGTAAGGTTAGTAATACATTTTTTTGGGCCCTTCTAGGAGGCTATTAGTGAGGTTAGGTTTGGTTATAGTGAGGTTAGGCTAGGTTATAGTGAGGTTTAGAATAGCAATATTTACCAAAAGTATATTTTTGAGGGGGTTCAGGAGAGTCGTTAGGGGGGGGAGGGAGTGTGAAGGGGCAGCTCTCCTCCATTTTAAATAATTACGTTTTAGAGATATCACAAGTGTTTCTGTGAAGGTCCTGGAGGAAACCCCCCGCTAATAAGGGCGGGAAAGGACTGGGAATTGTACCGCTTCAGGGAGTTAGGTAATAAGACGTGGAGAAGATGTTTACTTGGTGATTGGGTTCTACTGTAATGCATTTTTTAAAGCATTACAAGGCACGAGTTATAACCGTCCTCAAGTATAGAACTGACAATTTGCCCCCCATTTCTAATCCCTATAACCCGACGGAAATGAGATAAAAAACACATGGGGGGTCTGGAGGGGCGAGATCCCCCCCCCCCCCAGCGAGGTTATAATGGGAAATAAGTAATCAATGCCCAGGCTAGGTTAGTTAACTATGGGGTGGGGGTCGGATGGGCGCAGCCCCCATTTATGTAAAGGAGAATTTTGGTCAATAGAGGATATTTTACTAAACTGCAGTTTTACTGGTGATTGTGATAATGGGTGTCTGATGTAGCCTTTGGTACAGCAGTACTGACCCTACTATATACTGGGCTGATATTTAGAACATGACTGTTGTCTGGATTCAAGTATTTTTCCCCTTTCTACTGTTTCTATAGGTGAGAACGAGTGTGAAAGTTTAAAAATGAAATGTTGTGCAAACAAAATTTTTCTTAGACTAGGTTAGTTTTTAAAGGGGAAGATATGTTATGTTAGTTTAAGGGCAAGGCTAAGTTAGGTTAGATTAAGTTTTGTTTTATGGTTTGAAAAGGAAATTATTTGATACTTTTACAAATGGAGTGTTTTTTTTTTTTTTTAGTCAAAAAGTCTAAAAAGTGTATTTTTAAAAAATGTTGTCACAACTTTTAACTGTCATTTTCATTTAAAGAAGCAACCACTGCCTCGGTTCTACTGCAGTTTAATACATTGCAAGGCAACGTAGTTATAACCGTCTTCAACTTGTAAATCTCACCATTAGCAGTATTTCTAAGATATTTTGGTACTTTCAACCATTTTAAATTAGTAAAGTGGATTTAAAATTGTTCTATTCCTATGTATTCTGGGGTGTTAAGAATGATGGTCTTTTAAAAATTGTCGGAAATGCCTCATTTTGCAGTTATCTCCCCATTACTCTTGCTTCAGGTTAGGCTACGCAACCAATGTCCCCGGTTAGGTTAGTGGGTAATATTTTACACAAATCTGTGCCTGATCTCAATTTAGGTAAAGATGCATTGCGTATGGATTTGGTAGAGTTTTAATTTTAGTTTATGCGACACCCGAAAGTGCGAAATAGGCATAGGAAAAAAATGATAAATGTCGTAAATGACCAAAGTTTAGGATACTACCTATAAGGATTACTAAATAACATTTCTCTCTCAATTTCAACAGGATTTGTACAATGCAACTAGTTTAAGTAATCATTAAATAGCTTAGACAGCTTTTCATCCATTATGATTTTGCACCAACATTCTTTGTATTGTGGTCTATTATATGGTATTTGTATTGTGGTCATTGACGTACCCCGAAAAATTGAAAGGGGGGGGCAATATATATAATATATATATATATAATATATATATATATATATATATATATATATATATATATATATATTATATATATATATTTTATATATATATAAAATATATAATAGATTAGATAATATAGATATAGTAGCAAAATTAGACATTTATTTAAAAAAAATATTGTTTCTTTTGGAAGATTTCTGTTTTGATTTTTTCTTCGATTTTTCAAAACTTTTTTTTTTTTTTTTTTTTATATTTTTGTTTTTATATTTTTTAAATTATATAATATATATATATTTTTATTATATAAAATATATATTATATATAATATATAATATAATATATATAAAAATTGATCCCTTTTAAATATATATATAAAATATTATATATTATATAGGTTATATAATATATATAATAATTTAAAAATAATAAAAAATCTTAAAATAAAAAATTATTAAAATCTAAAAAATCTAAAAATATGAAGAAAAAAAATATTATATATAAAATAAAAAAATAAAAAATCCTAAAAAATAAAATCAACAAATCTCAATATATAATAAATTAAAAAAAAAATAATATATAAAAATTATAATATATATATATATAATATTATATATTTGATGATCCACGATATATATATATATATATATATAATATATAATATATATATATAATATTTATATATAAAATATTATATATATATATGGAATATATATATATATATATATTATATATAAAATATATATATATAATAAATATATATATATAAATATATATATAAATATATTTTATAATATATTATATAATAAAATAATATATGAAAAAAAAATAAAAAAATAAAAAAAAAGAAAAAAAAGAAAAAAAAAAATAAATAAATAAAGTATTAAAAATCGAAGAAAAAAATCAAAACAAATCCCCCCAAAAGAAACAAATAATTTTTTTTTAAATAAATTTTAATTTGTTTATCTACTATTATTATTATTATATATATATAATATATATAATATATATATATATACATAATATATATATATATATATATATTATATATATATAGACATATATATATATAATAAATAATTATATTGCTCATATATATATATATATATTATATTTTATATATATATATATTTTATATATATATATATATATATATATATATTTTATGACCCAANGCCAACTTAGCTCAGCCCTAAAAGTGCTCTCTTCCAGCAGATGCCCGTTCCTGGGGCATGTCGTCGGACGCGACGGTGTAAGGACGGACCCGCAGAAGGTGGCAGCGGTGCGGGAGTGACCTGTCCCTACCAGTCTGGCGGCGGTACGCAGCTTTCTGGGCCTGTGCACTTACTACCGTCTTTTCGTGCAGGAGTTTGCCCAGGTTGCCTCTCCCCTCCACCACCTTACGAGAAAGAGGGCACGTTTTGAGTGGACCGGGCAGTGTCAGGAGGCCTTCGACTGCCTGAAGAATTAAGGCGTTGGTGGAGGGCCGGAGGCCCCGGTGTTGCCTTATCCCGACCCCGCCAGCCCCTCCTTGCTGGACACGGACGCTAGTGCTGACGGGTTTGGCGCTGTTCTCTCTCAACTAAAGGACGGGAAGGAGCACGTAGTGGCGTGTTACAGTACAAAGCTCTCCAGGCTCGAGAAATTATTGTGTTACCAGAAAAGAAGTTAGCTGTGGTAAAGAGCCTGGAGCACTTTCACTCGTACCTTTATGGAGCCAGGTTCACCGTCAGGACGGATTACGCAGCCCTGCGGTGGTTAAACACTTAAAGTACCTAAAGGCCAGCTGGCTCGGTGGCTGGGCAGGATGGAACAGTTTAACTATGAGGTGCAACACCGCCCTGGTCGCGTGCATAACAACGCTGACACCAAAGTGTGAGGTCTTTTATGATGGTAGCTTGGGAAGTGGTTTATTATTTAAAGCAAGGACAAAATCTCTGGAGGTCAATAGTAGAACATATAGATGGGCAAACGAAGGAAGCAAGATATGTCAAATGTTGTATGGGTGATAGACTAATGAAACTGTAGATCACCTGGTATTAATGTGTCCAAGGTATGATGAGGAAAGAGAGCGGCTTATAGCAATAGTGGCACGGGAGGTAGGCGTGGATCAGTGGGATAGAGTGGCAGAGGGGAACATAGATGGGATAATGGAATTTCTTTTAGGTTTGAGTAGGGTACAGGACACCAATAGAAGAATCATTGAAGGGGTTAAAGTATTTCTAGAAAAGGCTTGGGTAAAAAGAGCAGAGAGTTAGGGCCTAATCCTACAAGCCCTCAGGGAGCCAGCCGGAAAATAGGCTTTGAACTGCGACTGAAAACCGTGGTTTAGCTCCCCACCTAGAAAGAAGAAGAAGGAGCCTTAGCCGCCGCCCGTGTAAGGCAGGGTGTGCGCACTGCCTGAAGCAGGAGGAGCGCGTGGAGTTCCGGCGATTGCAGGTGACAAGCGAAGCCCAGGATGCCGGGGAAAGGTGGAAGCAGGCCCAGGAAGTGGATGCTGAACTTGCTCCGCTAGTGCAGTGGATGACAGAGTCCGTTGAGAGACCTGCCTGGCAGCGAGTGTCGCCTGAGAGTCTCGCTACCAAACACCTGTGGCAGTAGTGGGCAATGTTACGCCTACATAACGGTGTGTTGCAGCGGCGTTGGGTGAACGCACGGGGTCAGTCTAGTTTTTGGGTGGTGTTGGTGCCTCGCGCCCTGCGTCGCGATTTGCTACAGGAGGTACATGGGGGCGTCACTAGCGGACACTTGGGTGAAAAGAAGACGCTCAGCAGGTTGCGCCAACGATTCTACTGGGTTAAAATGAGGCAAGACACGCAAGAGTGGTGTAGGGCTTGTGATATTTGCTGTGCTCGTAACGGACCAGTCAGGAAGACACGCGCTCCTCTACGGATCACGTATCAGGTGGGCGCACCAATGGGAGCATGTAGCTGTGGACATCCCCGGGGGCCGTTCCCCGTAACCACCAGGGGAATCGTTTCATTTGCTTGGTGTTTGGATCTTTCCCCCCAAGGGGCCCCGGGAACATACGCGCTCCCTAATCATGAAGCAACAACAGTGGGCGGGTGCCCTGGTAAACAATTTTTTCCACTCGTTTTGGGATTTGCCACAAGAACTGAAACTCTGACTAATGGGTTATTAAAACCCTTTTTGGTCGTGCACAGGGTTTTTTTTCCATGAAGACAATGCCCACGACTGGAATAACAGAATACTTTTCTTAACTGCCCTAACTTACGTAACCGAAAATTATGACCATGAACAAAATACATCCTTTATTGTCTTCACTTTAAATGTCCAGGAAGGGTCCTCTAGAGACCCTTTTCACCAAAGACTTTTAGAAAGGGTTTGTAGTAAACTGCAATGGGGGGCCCTCCGCAGCCCAGTAAAAAATCTGGCTTTGTCCGGGGAAATCTGCTACAGCCAGGGTTTTCCCCCCTTCTTTTGGGTTTCATATCTGGATTCTGCGGGGTGAGTGAAGCGGCTCCCAAATGAGGGGGGTTTTCCTCCAACCATTTTTTGCAGCAGAAAGGCTTTTGGCTCTGTGCAGGGGCCAGTGTTTTTTGGAAGAGCCAAGGATCCGTTCCCTGTTTTGGGGAAGTCTTTTTGGCCAGACAAGCCCGGTTTTTTTTCCGTAAAAAACCCCTCACACCCCCCTTTTGATGTCACTTAAAGGGCGGTTTTCGACCCCCCAAACAGCGCTCCAGGTCCTTCACCCACCCGGAAGGGGGTTGCCACTGTTGGGGTTTTTGAGACTTCGCAAAACCCGGCAACTTTTTAAATCTGCCATCAAAACCCTAGCTGAGCTGATTCCCACCCAAAAACCCGGCACGTAAGTCAGTGATTTTGGGGGGCGGGGGGAACTCTCGAAGGGCCCTCGTGGTATGCACCGGGGGGTTTGAAGTGTGTCGAGTGAAAATTTAAAACCCTTTCCAAACTAAACAGTGTCTTGTGCAAACCAAATTTCTCTGGGTTAAGTGGGGACCCCCATGGTGAAAAAAAATTTGTTGGGGCCATTCTGAAACTTGGAAAAACTGCTTACGATGGGGGTTGTCTGCCAGATTAGAGTATCTCTGTGCACTTAGTTGTATTAGTGTATTGCTACGAAGCTCCCCCCCCTTCCTTACCTTCACTATCCTAGCTACACCTATTTCCGGGCTCCCTCTCTTGAGATGCGGGGAAGCAGGCAGGGGTTTTAAAGACAGAGGGGGGACGCGTAGCTCGTAAACAGGGCTCGTGCTGGGGAATTTGGGAGGACTTCCCAGGCTGGGTTCCCCCTTCTCTGGCGTTCACACACTCAGGGGGGAAGGGTTTGGGCAAACACAAGGGGTCCTTTCAGGGTGGTATATTGAAGTAACTCCCCTTTAAAAGTTGCAAGGTCACTCACTAAAATCTACACACTAGACCCCATGAAACGTCAAAACCCCCCGACCTTTTTAAAGGGGCCGTCGGGGGACTAGGGAGACGCTCCCAAAACCCCCACAACCCCGAAAACCCTTCCATGCACACTACATTTGGCCCACCTCTCAGGCGCCACAATCCACCGGGGGGCCGCCACAGCCAGGCGCCGCTATCCAAACCACGGGACCTTACCCCCTTTCCCGCACACCCTTTTGGACAAACCACTGTGGCCGCCTTCCCCCTGCAGCGTCGCCGTCAGCCCCCACACGGGCCCAAACCACGTCCCAGGAACATCACGTCCCCTTTACCTCCACTACAACTACAGTGCCTCCCTACGTCCAGGAAACGTCTTTCCACTGGCCCGGGGCCGTTTCCCCTTCGTCGGGGGGACTTCCACAGGGGGCGCCCCCCGCGCAAAGTCTTCCTCTAGAGATGTACTCCACCCCCCTTTTTGTGCCCTCCCCGGGCTTCAGTTTAGCCAGCCCCCCAAAAACCCACAGGGCTTCCCCTCGATCTTGAGCTCGATTTGGGTCCTCGAACCAAAGCTCGAGTTATCTCGGGACCGTTCGAAACAGTATGATACCGGGGGTTTGGCGATTTTTTTTGGTCATAGCGTCTGGTAAAACCCCTCGCCCGATGAAATGTATCCTTGTGGTGGCAACAAGTAGCGAAAAACCGCCCCCCAAAGGTTGTAAAGGTTTGTAGTGCCCCCAGCAGCCCGTTTTCTTTTGGGAAATTGTTTTGGGCCCCGGGCCCCTTTTTAAAATTAGAAAAATTGAGGAAAAAATCTATTTTAAATTATTTGGAAAAATTGCCCGGGGGTTAGGCAAGGTATATATACTCACCCCCCATCCTCACCCCAAGCTTTAAACCTCTGCGTGTGTGGGGTTTCATTTTACTCTAAAAGCCTTCCGGGCCAGACTTTCCCAAAAAAATTTAAAGGGGCAGGGTGTTTAGCTTAACAAACCCTTCCTCATTTCTACCCCCCCCGGGAAAGTCGCGGGTTTCTGGTCGAGATATGGCTTGGGCGCTACGGTGTCCCTATGGGGGGTTTCTTTTCCGCTTGAAAATCCTCTATTCGTAACGGGGTTCCTTCCTGCCTTTTGGGGGGAAAACAACCACCCCGGGGGAGGCGGGCCCCAAAAACCCCGGTTTTAACACCCAAATACCCTCACGGCTGGGGGGAAAAAGGGTTTGGGGTTTTTTTAAAGGGAAAAAGGGGAGCCTTATACCTTCATTCTATGCGTGGGGGTTAAAGGGCAGCTACCCGCCGGGGGGGGGAAGGGGACTCAAGCAGGGGGCCCTCGTGTGAGGTGCCGCGTTCACCACTCGGCCCTTTCACCCCATAACAAACTCATGATAAACTCCCCACGGGGTAGGAGATTGTTTTTGGCCTAATTTTCATTTGTATACTTGCCCTTTCATTTCTTGAGTCAGAAAACAAACATATATACTCCCAATTTTTTTGAGTATTTTTAAAGTTATTTTCTTTCTCTACGCCATCCCTACCGGGGGCCTATGTTTTTTACGCTTAACGTTTTAAGTATGGGCCCTCAATCTGCCCGCAGAAAAGCCAAAAATTTTTCCCCAAAAACTGTTGGAAGTCGCTAGGGTTTGTAAAAAACCGGAAGTTTGCCTTATGAATGTAGCCCCAGGGCAGACATTCAGGGGGAGTTAAAAGGGGGGCGGTGTTTTGCTTAAATAAATTCCCTATTTGGGACAACCCCGGTTTTTCGGGGGGATTCTGGTACGGATATGGGGGGTAGGGGCTAGGGGTCACTAATTGGGGGTTCGATACTTATTGGTGGCGAAATACATTACGTCACAGCCTCGCCCCGAATAAAATAGTATTTTCCCCAAAAAATTTTTTAGCCCAATTTACAAAGGGTTCCACGCTCTCAGCTGTGTTTTAAACAAATTTAAACATCCACACCAAAACTCCACCCCTTCTTCCCCCTCCTCCCCCCACCTCCCACCTTTTTCCTCCTTTCCCCCTAAAACCCTTTTTTTATAGGGACGCCGGGAGCCCGTTGTACAGTAGCAGCAGGGAACCGGGAGTAACCCCCGCCAGCGCAGCCCGCAATAAAATATAAACCGTGTATTTTTTTGTCCAAGCTCGTCTTAGTACGAAACCACCCCCAATAAACCCTTGGGTGAAATGTGTGTTACCGGCTTATATTTTTTCTTATTTTTATTACTGCTGCCCCCCAAACCCCACCCTCACGCTGGGCCCCCACTAAACCACCACCAAATTCTATAAGAAAAATTTCTTTTCCTCGTCCTCCTCCTCCCCCACCTCCCAGCTTCTCCCCCTCCTTCTCCTCCCCCTTTCCCCCCTCCCAACCCCTTCCCACAGCAGCCCGGGAAACAAATTGCAGTAGCAGCACAGCAATAGCAAGGGAGAAGCGCAAATAATAAATATAAGCCGGGGGTGTTTGTCGTCCAAAACTCGTCTTAGTAAAGGGAAACCACTCCCCCTAACACTTTTCTTTAAATGTTTTGTTAAACGGCTTTTTTATTTTATTACTTTCTGCACCACTACCCCTATTTACCGCTTGGCCACTACCAAAACTAAAACCAAACCAAATGCTACAAAAAAAAGGCTAAGGGGAAAGGGGAAAGGAAAAAAAAAAGGGAAAAAAAATTTAAAGTACCTTTTCCCGTGTCGGGGGACTGTGTGTGGGGTGGTATGGTGTGGGAGTCCCTGGGAGATTTCCGCCGTTCCCACCGGGCCCCTCCCCCATAACAAAATCTCAAAGGGGATGGCATTGTAAAATTTGGGCCCCAAAATTTTATTTTTTATATTGCCTGTTCAGGGTTTTTTGAGTCATAAAAAATCAATTACTCAATTTATGATTTTTTTTATGTTTTATTTTCGTTTTCTCAACAACTGCCCCGGAGGCAGTTGCCCCCGTTTCTGACAGCTCAACGTCCTTTTTAAATACGTTTTCATCTTCCCGCAGAATTTCCAAAAGTTTTCCCAAACAGCCCGTTTGGGAAATCGCTGGGGGCCGGGGAAGACCGGAAGTTAGCCTCTCTGAATGTAGCCCCCAAATAGTGCAAAGTCCTGTGGGAAAGAGTATGCAGTAAAATCATTGTGGTGGTTTGCCTGCTTTTATAAATTTTCTGGCCTAAAAATGCCAGCCCACTTTGGAGATCTGTAAAAGTACTCCGACCCATCAAACAAACATACTGTCCTGCTTTGGTTTTGTTTGTTTGGTATCTGGTCTAGCCCCAAAAGGGTGAAGCCAAACGTCACAGGATTTGGGAAAAGATTAGGGGCTACAGGGGTTTGGTTTTTACAAAAAGTGCACGTAACCATGACCAAGAAGAGCTTTTTTTTGCCAAACCTTCCAACAAGCAAACCTTCATCAATCTAACTTGCAAGCAAATGAAACCAAAAACGGATATCGCCCTTGAAAATGCAAAAAGGGGGAAAGCCCGATACAAAATTTTTGTATGTCAGCATGGGCTACCCCCAAAAGAAGGCCCAAAAGCTGTTTTTCGCAGAGGTTCTGATGTGTTTCCCCGCTGCTAACCCCTTTATGCCAATATTGCTACAAAGACTTATACTGGTGACATCCCCCAAAAAAAGTGTGTTTCCCCCAACCTTTTGGGAAGAACTTTACCCCCTTTCTCTCTTTTTGCCCTCTCCTTTTTTGCCCGCTTTCCGTGGGTGTGACACTACGCCTAGACCTTTTTGGGATTGGGGAAAATGTCTACCAAGAAATAGGGAAACTAGAAGGTGTAGGGTTTAATATTCTTTTCTCCATCTTTATCTAAAGCAGAAAAAAAAGAGCTTGGGGAAGATGCCTTGTTGATTTATCTATGGCTTCACAACATCTCTGAGCCTTGACTCGGCAAGATGGACAAATTTCAGCAGAAAAATGGGGACTGCCCGCGTATTTGGCCCCCAAGAAGCTTCCCCAACATTGATTCAGCCCTTTTTCCCTAGTAAAACGCGCAAAACCATCAGGGTTTAGGCCCTGGGGTGGTAATGATCTTCCTGCAGGGGAAAGGGGCTTACGACTTCCCCCTTTGGCTTATTCCCCTCAAAAAGTCCCCAAACCTCGGAAATTTATCGCTACTTAAAATAAACGATGCAAAATTTTGGTGGGAAAATTGCAACACAAACATTTACCCGCCGCAAAAATGGGCTCCCCTTGCACTCCACTTTTGGTCAAAGCAAGGGCTTACCGTTTGAACGGGGCCACCTGTGGATTTTGGGAAAAAAATGAGGTGGGGAAAAATGATGATAAACGGGACTTAAAAAAATTTATGGTTTTGAAATTTCCCTTTTGGGAAAAACCCTATACATATTTATATACTAATTCCCTACACAATATACACAAAACAAAAATACTATGTAAAAAATTATAGCCGGGTTTTTCAGACAATTAAATTTTCTCATTTTAGGGTAATTTTAGGGCCCCAAAATTTGGGGTTTTTTGAGGGTTTCAATATGAAAAAACACCCCCCAATCTCTTCCAAGTAACTTTTAAAAGAAAAAGCACCTCAAAAATTAGGGAGGATTAGACACTTTTCTTGTGTTTCTATGTTGATTTTCAGGGAAAATTTTTGCCATTTTAATATTTTACCTTCCGGGGCGGCGGGGGTCTAAAGGGTTTTCCCCGTTTAAAACAAATATTTTCCATGGGGGATTTGAGGGGACTTAAGAAATGTGCAAGAAAAAAGAACATTTTTCAGTGATTTTCAAAGCTTTTTTTTTCCCCCTTTAAAATTCTAATTCTAAAAAATCGGAAAATTTTTCCCTTACTTTGGCCCCGGGGCTGGGTTTCCCAGGTTTTCCCCATTTGGGGAAATTCAAACCCGTATAAGTGTCATTCCGCCCTCACGGGATTAACATCTCTTCTCTGATTATAATGATAGACGTTTGGTGGCGTTAATACTTACATTTCTACAGCCATGATTTCAGGAAAATTAGAAGGGGCTATCTGGAGAGTACTTTCGTATGACGTATTACTTTCTGGAGGAAGAGGAGGAGGAAGTGCCAATGAAGAAGAGGAGGAGGAGGAGGAAGAGTGATAATAATACTGTATTTCTCTTCTAAGTCTGTTCATTGGCGATGCATGCTGAACCTATTATCACCTCTCTCTCTCTCATTTTTCCCTCTGTAATCTGTGAAATAAAACATTGAACACAATTATTCATGAAGTGGCTTTATTGATATTCTTAACAACACCTCACAAGTGGCGTTGTATATGCCTGGCAAGCCCCTCACCCACCACCACAAGCACAACCCACACACAGCCACTCCCTCCTCACAGGTGTGTCTGGATATGCCTGGCAACACGACTCTTGCTAGGAAAACACTTGCCGCAAATATCACACTTGTACTTCCTCTCACCAGTGTGGGTGAGCATGTGTGTGTTAAGATTGCTCTTCCAGGCAAATGTTTTCCTGCACTCCTGGCACTCAAAGTTTCTCTCACCAGTGTGGGTGAGCATGTGTTTGTTAAGACAGCTCTTCTGGGTAAATGTTTTCCTACACTCCTGACACTCAAAGTTTCTCTCACCAGTGTGGGTGAGCATGTGTCTGTTAAGACTACTCTTGTGGGTAAATATTTTCCTACATTCCTGACACTCAAAGTTTCTCTCACCAGTGTGGGTGAGCATGTGTGTGTTAAGATTGTACTTGCGGGGAAATGTTTTCCCACACTCCTGACACTCAAAGTTTCTCTCACCAGTGTGGGTGAGCATGTGTGCGTTAAGACTACTCTTCTGGGTAAATGTTTTCCTACACTCCTGACACTCAAAGTTTCTCTCACCAGTGTGGGTGAGGATGTGTTGGTTAAGATGGCTCTTGAGGGTAAATGTTTTCCTACACTCCTGACACTCAAAGTTTCTCTCACCAGTGTGGGTGAGCATGTGATTGTTAAGAGTGCTCTTGTGGGTAAATGTTTTCCTGCACTCCTGGCACTCAAAGTTTCTCTCACCAGTGTGGGTGAGCATGTGTTTGTTAAGATTGCCCTTCTGGGGAAATGTTTTCCTAAACTCCTGGCCTCAAATTTTCTCTCACCAGTGTGGGTTAAGCATGTGTGTGTTAAGATGGCTCTTGAGGTAAATTTTTCCTACCCTTCCGGACACTAAAGTTTCTCTCACCAGTGTGGTGAGCTAGTGATTGTTAAGAGTGGCTCTTGTGGTAAATGTTTTTCCTGCACTCCTGGCATCAAAGATTTCTCTCACCGTGTGTTGAGCTGTGCTTCCTAAAGCATCCTTAAGAGTGAACACTTTGCCACAGTGGTCACACCTCGCCCTGTCTTGCGTGTATGGGTGAGGATGTGTGGCAGTAATGCCAAGCCTTGCTGAGCACACTTTGCCCGTCATCATAAAAAAAAACAGTGTAGGGCCGCACGCCCCTCACTTTGCAGCACTACTTCTGCCAGCACCCCTGTGGTGGGAGGCGTCAGCTGGTCCTGCAGGAACCCCGGTAGGAGGGCCCCGGGATGAACCAAGCGTTCCTAAACAAGTGAAGAGCCGGGAGGAGTCCTGGCGTGGGCCCAACCTGGACTCTTCACCTCAGTCACCTGTAACATTGGTGGCCGTCAGCACACAAGCAAGTCAAGTGCTTCCTTGAAGGGTGCTTCCTGCTTCACCTCCAGCTAACCACCCAGCCATTGTTTTCAGCCAAGGAGTATAGGCCAGCACAGGACCTCACGCCACCACTCTACAGGGTGGAGGAGTAGTGGTGAGTGGCTAGTGACCTTCAATGCAGGCAAGTGTGGCTAACCTTGCACATCGGCACAACCAAAAATGGGTAATGGAGCAGATAATGGGGGAGTGAGAGAGAGGTTAGCTGGCTCTCTCTCTCTCTCTCTCTCAATAACAGGCAAGGACAGAATTGAAACATGAATATTTCTTCTATTCAATTGAATTTGCTCAGGGTGTGGTCCATACAGTGCTGAGTAAAAACAAAACTATACAGTTAAATACTTTCCATTAATAAATACATACACATACAGAAAGAGAGAGGGGGGGGGGGGGGGGGGGGGGGGGGGGGGGGGGTGGGTGGGGGGGGGGGGGGGGGGGGGGGGGGGGGGGGGGGGGGGGGGGGGGGGGGGGGGCGGGGGGGGGGGGGGGGGGGGGGGGGGGGGGCAAGGTCAATCCCTGCCATGGATACAGACAGTGACCGCTGCCCTCCAGCCCACCGGTCCATAAGGGAAAAAGGGCTCCATTTGCTCACCGACATCACCTTTTTCACTTAAAAAAATAACTAATATTAATAGAAAAAAATATTTCCTGCAGAGAAAGTTCAGAGGAGGCAGGCGTGTGGCGAAATGACCTATGGTGTGGCGAAAATCATGTGGGCGAAATAACCGATACCAACCTAACCATTACTGTCCGTCGATTTTCTCCCGATTTGTGTAGGGACAACTTATCGGTAGAACGACAGGTAGCATGCAGGTTACCTATGAGGCAAGGATGGGTAATGTCACCGCTGTGGTTGATGCAACTTGTTTATGGAGGAGTAATACGATAAGCAAAGGCAAAGTGGTGATGTTGTATAGACTCAAGAGTATTCATTGCTCGTCAAGTAACACTTAAACTATGATGTACCAACTACTTCTTATGATGAACAGGCAACAAAAGGAACTCGATTATAAGGTATTTTAATACTATCATAACCTATGCATCTTGTGTACAAATCTACAAAGAAGAAGACTACGAGATGAAAGAAAATTCCAGTTGTTTTTTGGGGCGAAATTTATATTCCACAGTGCTATATTCCGTGCTCGCTGACAACCCATAGAGAAGACCTGAGGTGAATGGTTGATGTGCGAAGTGCTTCTAAACCAGGAAAACAGTTCCACAGCATAGTTCTCATTCAAGAGTAAGCAAGTGGTAGGGACACATTACTTACCTTACCTACCGGTTGCTTACCCTTTTGACGAGGGCTTCTGTTATGACTGGGTTTCCTTGGTTTAGAAGCCTCTGCACATCGGCCATTTACTCAGGTCCCTTCTCTATAGTGTTGTCAGCGAGAACAAAGGAGCACGGTAATATAGCACCTTGAATATCGAATTTTCGCGCAGAATAACTCTAAATTTCTTCCATCGCCGTAGTTTTTTTCCCCCTTCGTAGATCCAACCCGCGGCGACCCCCGGCCGTTATCCCCACAATGCACCGATGTAACAAACCGTGACGTAGGGCTATGTCTGGGGCCCATTAGAGAGTCTGGAAACTCGAAATGCCGGGGTCGCTGCAGTTTTTAACACTCACTTTTTTTGATAATAAGTTGGTCTACTGGAAAACAAAATTGGGCTTATTCCCTGCAACTTAAAACTCAAAAGTATAATATTAAACGAACGATTTCTTCTATATGAATAGTGTATAAAGCCTGATTCTGTACAACATGGTTATATAACCAAATAACCAAGTAGGTTATAGTGGAGGAGGCGAGTAAATGTTACTCTATGATATTATTATAGTCAATAACGTATGTTTAGAAGTTATCTATACCGTAAGGCAGTCTTATTTTCCTGTATATTATTGTGTATCAAATCAGATAGAAAGCCTGAAGTGCAATGATTCGAGCGTGGAGTCGCAATGTTTTGGTTCAATCTTCCCGCCACAATCTCCCCCATCCCCACACTGCCACTCCCCGCGCGGCATGTCGCCTCCACAATTATAACCTACATTGTCGCAGCAAGAGGACCAATTTCGGCATTCTTTTATTCTTCGTTTTTTCCCAAGTCATTGCTTTTGTATTTTGCACAAGCGTTTGCCAGACGCAGCAGTACTAGTCTTAGAAAACAGTGTGAACATCGCCCAAATTTAACATTGCCAGCAATATACATGTAAAAATATATTAAGCTTTGCTACTCGAGCGAGTATATTTGCTTAAATTTGCTATTATAGAACTTTCCATCGTAATGCATGTTCAATCCATACAATTAGTAGAACACAGTAGAACTATATTTTTTTGTATTCAGATGCTGTGCATCAATATTTATCGCGAAATTGATTTATGAACATATTAGTCGCGGAGCCAAACCCAGTAAAACCAACCTATTGAGTTAAAACTGTATAATTCTAGTGTTTTGCCCATACTCCCCCTTTGACCCCAAACTAGCATGGGGACCTGGGGCAATGCGGGACATTTGGCTGGGGTACATATATGCCGTCGCAACCACATAAGTTTTGATTAGGGGAGTTGTAAAAATTCCCTAGATCTGCGAAAATTCTTTTGATTTCTTCTGAGTCCATAAAGATGGTGTGAACCTGACGACCTGCTACAGAGAATGACCGAGTGTCGAGAACCCCCCAACCCCGCCGCTAGGAGGTTAGTTTTTAGATTGGTTATATTTGGTAAGGTTAGGTTAGTTATATTTTTGGGTAGGTAATGTTAGATTTGGTAGGTTAGGTTAGGTTAGCTTAGTTATATTTGGTTAATTTAAGTTAGATTTGGTTAGGTTTCGGTCATAGGTTAGCTTAGGTTAGTTAGATTGGGTAGGTTAGCTTAGGTTCTGTTAGGTTTAGGATTTGGGGAGGTAGCTTATCGGTGGGTTAAGCCCCCCGCTAGTTATTTAATTTTGGTAAAAAATTGCCCTAGATCTTTAGAAATTACCCTAGAACTAGGGAATTACCCTAAACTAGGAATTACCCTAGAACTAGGGACATCACCCTGAAACTATGAATTACCCTAGAATCTTGGAGAAATTACCCTAGATATTGAGAAATTACCCTAAACTAGGGAATACCTTACATTCTAGGGTATAAATAAACTCAATTTACATGTTTCGACGCATTATTTTCTCCCACCAACAAAACCCCGAATTGCCCCCAGGTTCCCAAGCTTGTTTGTGGGAAGGGGGAGAGTATGGGCAAACACTAGAATTTTCGTTAAAACTGCCAGCGGACCACTGGCATTTATCGATTTGCAGTTTCATTGGAATTGTGTGGTGTGTCTGTGTTGTTTATCTTGTGTGTGTGTGTGTGTGTGTGTGTTGTGTGTCCTGTCTGTGTGTGTGGTGTGGGTTGTGTGTGGGTGCGTGTTTGTCTTTGTGTGTGTGTGTGTGTTGTGTGTCGGTCTGTCTGTGTGTGTGTGTGTGTGTCAGTGGTGTGTGAGAGATGGGTGTGTTGTGGTGTTTGTCTGTGTGTTGTATTTGTGTGTGTGTGTGTGGGTGTTTGTGTGTGAAGAATGGGGAGAGTATGGGCAAACACTACCGTAGAAATTGACCGAAACAACTTGTGTACGAACTGACTTCACCCCTTTCTGTTCCTAGTGTAAAATAATAACAATAAAAAAAAACGAACACAAAGAAAAAAATAACGTTAAAAAAGTTCAATTCGGACCATTTTTTCCACCCCCATCACCAAAAATCGATTGCCGGACGTTCCTGCCTCATGATGTTTCGCCCCCGCCCAATCGCGGACGTTTGCGCCCCATGGACGTTTCACCCCCTCCTAATCACGCGGACGTGTCGCCCCCATAGCGGACGTTTCTCCGCCACACTAGCGGACGTTTTCAGCCCCTGACTTTTTCGCGCCCCCTCCTAATCACGGACGTTTTCGCCCCACATTAGAGGACGTTTCGCCCCACACTAGCGGACGTTTCGGGCACCCCCATTCGTGACCGTTCGCCCCACTCGCGGACGTTTCCGCCCCACATTAGCGACGTTTTCGCACCACACTAGCGGACGTTTTCGCCCCACATTATCTGGACGTTTCGGCCCCACTCGCGGACAGTTTTCGCCCCCCGGAAATTACTAGATTGTTTCATAACTGTTTCATCAAATGACTACAAATCATCCAGAAAATACTGATCGATTTATACAGGATCGAAATCCTGATCGCCTTGTCCGTCTTGTAAAGGAAGATAGTTTGAAATAGTGCGAGGATTTACCTACCCAGGGAATGTGTGAATTTGGTGTAGTAGGAAAAGCTATCTATCGCTGAAGACAAGTCCATGTCATTAAATAGGTGTGTCACCAATAGCGTGACCCATAACGGCTCACTATTTGATCCACACGATGAAAAGTGATTTGAATGCATGACACTTGACGAAACCCGCAAACTTGGCCAGTGATTATCACTTTGAGATTGATTGACTTATAATCATTACATTGACTCCCCAATATATATGCAAAACTGAATCGTGATATTATATCTTTGCGAATTTCGCCCCCGCCCAATCGCGGACGTTGTCGCCCCCCATTTGCGGACGTTTCGCCCCCCATTTTCGTAACGTTTCGCCCCCCGGAAATTACTATTAGTTTCACAGAACTGTGTTTCATCAAATGACTACAAAATCATCAGAATACTGTCGATTTTGTTTTACCGCACGAAAATGATGACGAAATGCTGTTATCGACCGGTCTAAAGGGACAGTGTACTCGAATCCGTACTATAGTCAAACAGGATTTGAGTCATAGGTCGATTTTTCTACATAATTTCCATATTTCTATGCTTTAAATCTCTCTCTCCAAATTTTACACACTTAGTTTCTAACCCATACACTACTACACGTCAAATTCATCAAAAATCAAATGAGAAATAAAAAATGTTCCCATTCGAAATCCTTTCAGAAAAAAGGGAAGTTCCTTTATTCTTACTAACCGATTTTGAATTTGAACAGTTAGTTGAAAAAGCCCCTCTAGGAGTGGCAGTCCATTCATATTCCTGCCGCTCTAGTACGGAATTCAGTACACTGTCCCTTTAAGACCGAGCGATAACAGCATTTTCGTCATCATTTTGTGTCGTAAAACAATGGATCAATTACAGGGATCAGTATTTCTGATGATTTTGTAGTCATTTGATGAACATTTTGAAACGTATAGTAGAATTCCGTGGTGCGAACGTCCGCGAGTGGGCGAAACGTCCACGAATGGGGGCTAAACGTCCGCTAAGGTGGGGCGAAGACGTCCGCGAATTAGGGGCGAAACGTCCATGGGGCGAAAACATCCGGTTACCCCAAAATTCCCACAAAACCTCCAAAATCCCACAAAAAAGCCCGATAATTTCCCACAACAACCCATCAAAACAACCCTGAATATGGAGCTACTAACATTTTACATAACCCTGCATAAACCCTTAATTAAAGGTGACACAAGGTTAACTACGCCCTATAAAGTGTGGGGTGTATGATATTACTCACTCGTTAGGTATTGTGCTGTCTTCGATGATAACTACGTCGTCATCGTCCGAATTGAAAACTATTGTCCACGTCCATTTGTCGTAGGTCGGCCATCTTGGTGGCTGTGGGAAGCGCGCGGCACGAGTGCGACTTTCTCTCTCGGTCTGTCTGTCTATTTCTCATTTTCTTTCTGTCCTGTCTGTCTATTTTCTCATTTTCTTTCTGTTCTGTCTGTCTCTCTCTGCTGTTCTCGATCTTTCTGTCTGTCTGTCTCTCCGTCTCTGTCTGTCTGTCTGTCTCTCTCCTGTCTTATATATCCTATCAATTATATTTCCTAAGCTGACGAGTGACTGTTGTTGTATTTTCACACATTAGGCGTGTTTGTATATGCCCGTAGCAAGTAAATTTTATTTATTTAAGCTCCGCCTCACTTATTTTTTTACTCTTTTGCGTGTTTGAGTTACCGAAATAAAATCCATTTATCTATATCAAAGTGACATGACAAAGTCACAGAGAGAAAAAAGCTTACAGCTTAGAATGAATTGAAAGCACAAGCGCACCAAGGAGACTTTAATTGGTGTGGTTACGCTGTGTCCGTAACTTCCTTTCCTGACTGACCAATGTTGTCACCGGCCCTCATAACCTCCACCACAGAGACTTTATTAACTGGGGCGGCATTTTGGGAACCTACTAAGACCATCTTAGGGGGGACTAACGACCATCTGCGCTAGGTGGACATTCTTCGGAAGCAAGTTCCCTCCGCCTAAGACAGTGCAGAGCGAGTGTAAAGACTAAGGCAGGGTTGGGGTCGTCTTAGCCCGCAATTTTTCCGTCACCATAACAACAATGGTTATATTATTGGTTATATATTTATATTTTAGACTGTATATTTATATTAGGCTGTATAATACACTATTATATATATATAGGTGTGGGCTATATATATACTATATATATAGGAGTGGGCTGGGCGGCAATAGAGATGATTTTGCGACAGAACGGTAGCGATTTAATCTAAACATATCAAACACACCAGAAAAACAAGTTTCGTTTATTCCGATAATATCACTAACTGTCTATTATATGTGTGGTGTGGAGGATGAAAAGGGGGAAGGACAAGGAGGGAGAAGGAAATAATAGAAGAAAAAAAAGGAGAGAGAGAGAGAGAGAGAGAGGAGAGGAGAAAGAGCAGGAGAGAGAGAGAGAGAGAGAGAGAGAGAGAGAGAGAGAGAGAGAGGAGAAAGCGAATAGAGAGAGAGAGAGATAGAGAGAGAGAGAAGGGAAAGAGAGAGAGAGAGAAGGTGAAAAGAGAGAGAGAGAGAGAGAAGGGACATAGAGAGAGAGAGGGAGACGGGAAAAGAGAGAGAGAGAGAAGGGAAAGAGAGAGAGAGAGAGAGAGAGAGAAGGGAAAGAGAGAGAGAGAGAGAAGGGAAAGAGAGAGAGGAGAGAGAGAGAGAGAAGAGAGCGAAGAGAGAGAGAGAGAGAGAGAGAGAGAGAACTCGGCGTGGTATCACTTTTTCCCGCCAAATACAGACTTGGTGTCGCGCGCGCGCTGATTGGTTAGGGGGCACTAAGAGAGGGTGGTTGGCCTTTCTGTCCCCCTAAACGAGCTAAGATGACGCCCGAAAATGCTTTCTTATAATCTTCTTGGCCGGTTAACTAAGGTCGGTCCTTAGACGCTAAGAGTGTGTAGTTTAGAGCCCCTTCCCAAAATCCGCCCCTGTCTTACTTTACCCCACAAAAAGGCGCGGTCACGTAACCCCTTTCTTCCCTACTACAGAGTCCGGTAGACTTACTGGGCGAGTACGGTAATGACTACTATAGTCAGCTACACAAGGCGGTAAGGGAAATGAATAACACTCACTGTACTAAATTCCGACTTTCCTACACAAGGATCCACAATAACACCTCGCTTGAGGAGGCAGCCGAAGGAACAACACTCAGTTCCCTGTCGCGTTTAACACACAGGCTTACACACACGATACTGACGATGTAGCGCTTGGCCTAACGGCAGGGGCACTCCTAGCTACTGACGAACATGGCAACCGGCTCATCCGCGCACTCATACACACACTCACTCCCACCCCTCGCTTCCCCCCCTTTCCCAACAAATACAGCATAACGCCAACCGCGTAACAGTATATTGATTACAGGAAAGGAATGCTTCAGAAAAAGAGAGAAAACCGACCAATTACGCCAGAAAATTGACAAGTGCAAAACTTACATAATACTACTAAATGTACAAGGGTTAACAAACTTTAAAAGATTTGAATTAGAAAACTTATTAAACACAAATACGATATTTTATGCCTTACAGAAACTCAAGAAAACTACAGCAAAATAGATTTTTCAGAACAATTTGAGACCCTAAGCTCCTATAGAGATGAATGATAAAAAGGATGAGGTGTCTGAAATTAGTATATAAAAAGATAGCGTCAAGATGGAAAAAGATGACGACAAGGGACATAAATGTATTTACATGCGGAATTTAAGATAGGAGCAATGGACGTGTGCCTCATACTAGTATATTTTTCATGCACAAATGCCCAGAGAAATGTGAATATCAAGAAGGAAATTATAGATATAGCAAACAGAATCCATAACAAACATGTGATAATCCTAGGTGACTTTAACAGTCATCTTGGATTCGTAGGACCACAACCGCTGAATAAAAATGGAGAAATCACAATAGAGATGGTAGAAGAACTTGACTATACTATTCTAAATGGAACAATGGAATGTTCAGGAGTGATGACAAGATGTCAAAATGGTATACAAAGTGCAATAGATCTAGCTTTAGTAAATCATAAGTACATGACCCAATTCATAAACATGAAAATAGACGAAAATAAAGAACCTTACGACCTTTCCGACCACAACCTGCTGGAAATTAACTTCAAAGTAAACAGTGGACAACAACAGAAATTTCAAGATGAAAATTCAATAAAAATTACAGTCACAAGCTTCAAAGAGGAACACTGCGAAGAATATATTAAAGAAGTTGAAACACGACTAACATATCCGAATAAGCCAATAACTAATATAAAAGACTTGGAAGAAATCATGAACCAGTCAGCGCAAAAACACCTAACAAAGACATACTTCAAGAGAACTACAAAACACAGCCAAGAGACCGAGCCCATCTGGATAACAAAAAACATAAAGCAAGGAATAAAGAAGAGGAAGGCATTGAATAGCCAGGCAAGGAGAGCTACAACACAAGAACAAAAAGAGACTAAAGCAAATGTATACAAAACACAAACTACAAGTTAAAGAGGAAATTAAAATTGCAATAGCAAAACATGAAAGAATAATTACTGAAAAGATTAAACAAGACAAACATTCAAATAAGAAACTGTGGAAGCAAATAAATTACTTAAGAGGAATTGAAAATACAAAGAAATCTGTGACTCTTTATGAAAATACAATAGAGATTCCAAAGGAAGAGATCAAGACCAAGCTCCACCATTACTGGGAAGCAGTGTACCAAAAGCACCCAAACAAAGGCAGAGATCAAGACCAAGCTCCACCATTACTGGGAAGCAGTGTACCAAAAGCACCCAAACAAAGGAAGAGATCAAGACCAAGCTCCACCATTACTGGGAAGCAGTGTACCAAAAGCACCCAAACAAAGGAAGAGATCAAGACCAAGCTCCACCATTACTGGGGAAGCAGTGTACCAAAAGCACCCAAAAAAAGGGCAGAGATCAAGACCAAGCTCCACCATTACTGGGAAGCAGTGTACCAAAAGCACCCAAACAAAGGCAGAGATCAAGACCAAGCTCCACCATTACTGGGAAGGAGTGTACCAAAAGCACCCAAACAAGGCAGAGATCAAGACCAAGCTCCACCATTACTGGAAGCAGTGTACCAAAAAAACCCAAACAAAGGAAGAGATCAAGACCAAGCTCCACCTACTGGGAAGGGTGTACCAAAGCACCCAAACAAAGGAGGATCAAGACCACTCCACCATTACTGGGAAGCAGTGTACCAAAAGCACCCAAACAAAGGAAGAGATCAGACCAAGCTCCACCATTACTGGGAAGGCAGTGTACCAAAGCACCCAAACAAAGGAAGAGATCAAGACCAAGCTCCACCATTACTGGGAAGGAGTGTACCAAAAGCACCCAAACAAAGGCAGAGATCAAGACCAAGCTCCACCATTACTGGGAAGCAGTGTACCAAAAGCACCCAAACAAAGGAAGAGATCAAGACCAAGCTCCACCATTACTGGGAAGGAGTGTACCAAAAGCACCCAAACAAAGGCAGAGATCAAGACCAAGCTCCACCATTACTGGGAAGCAGTGTACCAAAAGCACCCAAACAAAGGAAGAGATCAAGACCAAGCTCCACCATTACTGGGAAGGCAGTGTACCAAAAGCACCCAAACAAAGGAAGAGATCAAGACCAAGCTCCACCATTACTGGGAAGGAGTGTACCAAAAGCACCCAAACAAAGGAAGAGATCAAGACCAAGCTCCACCATTACTGGGAAGGAGTGTACCAAAAGCACCCAAACAAAGGAAGAGATCAAGACCAAGCTCCACCATTACTGGGAAGCAGTGTACCAAAAGCACCCAAACAAAGGCAGAGATCAAGACCAAGCTCCACCATTACTGGGAAGCAGTGTACCAAAAGCACCCAAACAAAGGCAGAGATCAAGACCAAGCTCCACCATTACTGGGAAGGAGTGTACCAAAAGCACCCAAACAAAGGCAGAGATCAAGACCAAGCTCCACCATTACTGGGAAGCAGTGTACCAAAAGCACCCAAACAAATGGCAGAGATCAAGACCAAGCTCCACCATTACTGGAAGCAGTGTACCAAAAGCACCCAAACAAAGGCAGAGATCAAGACCAGCTCCACATTACTGGGAAGGTGACCAAAAGAAACCCAAAAACANTAAAAGATAGAAAAAAAAGGGAACAAACCTACAGTAAGTGATCTACGACCCATCGCCCTGCTCAACTCTTCCTACAAATTGTTATGGCCATACTGAGAAGCAAATAGACAATCACATGCACAAAAATCAACAGATAATGAACTACAAGCTGGATTTACCAAGAAAAGACGCATCGAAGACAACCTGTTTCTTTTAAACTACTGCATCGAACAGTCTTTCAAGATGAAGAGACCATTAATAACCATCGCTATAGATTTCAAGAAAGCCTTGACAGTGTGAAAAGAAAGCCCTAATAGAATGCCTAAAAAAGTTCAGGATACATCCACACATAATTGACGTCATAAGTGACATATGCCTAAATGACAAGACCATCCTGTATCTAAACAATGAGATCGTAACAAACATGGATGTCACCAGCGGAATAAGGCAAGGTTGCAATGGTTCAACATCACTATTCTTAATGATAACATATATCATCATCATCCTACACCTGAACCAAACAAATATTGGATTCAAAGATGAGATATGCTTTATCCCTGCCTTGTTTTATGCAGATGATGGCCTTATTTTAGCACAAAGTGAATCAGATGCCCTAAACATGACATTGACACTCATCGAAGCAGCAAGAGCAAGTGGCCTGGAGATGAATAAAGACAAAAGCCATATAATGATTTACAACCATGAAACAGCTCTTGATAATCTCTGTGATATCAAAATAACAAAGGAAATAAAATAGTTGGGGATAAATATCACCAACAAAAGAAGATGCTTTGATCAATTCAAGAAAGAAACCATAAAGGAAGCCCAGAGGTTGAGCAATGTAACAGCAGCAGTAGTGGCAAAAAGCACCAACAGGGTCCTCATTGGGAAAACATACTGGAAACAAGTGGTGTTACCCAAGCTTCTCTACTGTCAAGGCATCATACCATACAACAGTAACAACCTAGAAAAACTCCAAACAACAGAGAACAAAGCTTTCAGTACTACGAGCCCCCAAATACACACCAAACAGTTTCCTTAAAGGAGAAATTGGATCATCTTTGATGAAAACCAGAGATGCAAAAGCTAAACTCTCATACATAAGATACATTATGGCCCACTCCACAAATGATCTACTGAAACGATGCTTGCTACAAAGACTAGAAAATGGGAAAGATTACTGGACCAAAACAGTCAACAGTTATTTAAAAGAGCTTAATACCAACTTATACCAACTTAGTATGAAAACAACAAGAAATAACTGACAAATTAAAAGAACATGATACCAAGAAATGGAAAGCAGAACTTTTTGAAAAAGAGACACTTAGACTTTACAGAACATACAAAACACACATAAAAGAAATAGACTTTTATGATAATGATGAATCCACTACAATTTTGATAAGATGCAGAAGCAACACACTGTAACTAAACTACAGGAACAGACACACCCACGGGAACACAGCATGCACGACATGTAACACTGGACAGGATGAAACTTTAGAACACTTCCTATTACACTGCGAGGAATATAAAGACATCAGGAAAAACTTAAACTTTCTACAAGACAACACACTGACAAATGATGTAAAACTTGCAACATTTTTACTCCTAGCAGATGAACAGGATGCAGATGTGAAGAAACAAACTTTGTTACTGATGTGGAAAACAAGGAAACAGCAAGAACATTGATTAGCAAGAAAACCAAGACATTTCAAAATAACATTTACAGGGGATTATGGAGGAGAGTTTCACGTTCGTTTTCAGAGACACCAACTACTTTTTCTTGGCCTACAATAGGTGCTTGTTCGAATGGTGCTAGTTTTAATTTGTGCAAAAAAAAAAAAAAAAAAAAAAAAAAAAAAAAAAATGAAACCTAACCTAACCTTATGTTTTAATGAAACCTAACTAACCCAACCCAAAACCCTTACCGGGTTTTTAAAGAAACCTAACCTACCCTTAACCAAAAAAATATACTTTTTTTTTTTTTTTTTTTTTGGTTTGCGCAAAATAAAAACTAGCACCATTAGAACAAGCACCTATTGTAGGCCAAGAAAAAGTAGTTGGGTGTCTCTGAAAACGAAGTAAAAACTCTCCTCCATATTAACCATCACGGTACATGTGGGGGTGTTACCCCCCACTTCATCGATTCCTCCAGGGGTGTGAAAAAACTTGGCTCCATTGTTTGGCCTTAATTAGAAAGAATACCTTGACTTGGGTGTCTGGGGTTGCGTTTGTTGGTCCAGGAGCTGTGGGAGTTGTTCCTGGGGCTGTGGTGTTGATCCAGGGGCTTCTGGTGATGATCCAGGGGCTTCTGATGTTGATCTTGGGGGTCCCCCTGCAGTTCTGTTTCGGGGGGCTTTTCGTGATCCCGGGGCGGGGAGAGTAAGCCTGTAAGGCCTCGTAAGTAGTAGGTCATGTCTCACCAATTTATTGAGTTTTTATAGGAAATTTAAGAGACGGAGATAATGATAAGGATTATGATATAATATATCTGGATTTTGTAAGGCATTTGACAAAGTACCACACGAGAGACTCTTAAATAAGGTTAAGGCTCATGGAATAGATGGGAAGGTTCTTCTTGCATCAGAGCTTTGGGTAAGTAATAGGCAACAAAGGGTTTTCAATTAATGGTTCTAAATCTGAATGGGGACTGGTGACAAGGGAAGTTCCACAAGGGTCTGTTTTGGGTCCATTACTATTTTTGATTTACATCAACGACTTGGATAGTGGGATTAGCAGTGATATCAGCAAGTTTGCTGATGATACTAAAGGCATTTTCTGCGGGGGATTTTTGGTTGCAATCGGAAAATTTTCGATTGCAAACGGTCACAACAACAACAAATGATTGCGGGTCGGGCCCAATAATTTTCCCTGGATGGTTGAACCCAAGGAAGCTAGAGTACACCAGATGATATTTATGAAAGCTGAGCCTACCATCGTGTTCATAATACATTGCTGCATATCATGAGCATAAAAAAATTACAGGAAGACAACACTAATATTAAGATAATTGAAGGAAAGAAAAAAGAGTGTAAAAAAACAGTTTTTCTTGCTTATTTTGCTTCAACTCGCTGTAACTCCATCAGTTTTGGTCGCATTCAATTTTCAAGCACTGTTTCAAATCCTTATACGTTTCCGTTTCCCTGTGGTATGTAGCACGTACCAAAAAGGAAAAGGGTGGGTGGTCAAAATGGCTAAGAATGTTAAAAAACCTGTTTAAAAACTGGTACCGTGACGGGTGGACCTCTGATAGCTCCCCCGGAGAACAGTCTCTCCTATATAGGGAGCAATGCTCACCCGTCACTGTCCCAGTTTGCAGTAGTAGTTTAACTTTCTTAGCCATTTTGCCCACCTACTCTTTTCCTTATTGGTACGTGCTACATACCACAGGAAGCGGAAACGTATAAGGATTTTGAAACTGTTCTTGAAAATTGAATGCGACCAAAACTGATGGAGTTACAGCGATTTGAAGCAAAATAAGCAAGAAAAACTGTTTATACACTTTTTTTACTTTCCTTCAATTATCTTAATATTAGTGTAGTCTTAGTGAAAACTTTTTTATGCTCATGATATGCAGCAATGTATTATGAACCGATGGTGGGCTCAGCTTTCATAAATATTATCTGGTAGTTTGGTAATATCGGGTAGGAGTACAACTTTCAATGCACTGAAAACCTAAAAATTCGCCTATTTCCTGTGATAGTCAGTCATGACTTATTTTTTGTGGGCGGTTAAGGAGGTTTGGTTAGTCAGAAGGTTGTGTTTTCGGATCCCATGTAGGGCCCAGAGGTACGATGTTTACTTTTCATTTCATCCCGCCGCGCGGAGAGGCAACAGCTTGCTCCGGCTCCTGCCTCACCCCCAGCCGACCCCACGGCCGGAGATTTCCTTTGGCGGATTAATTCGCCGTAGGATACTCTGGGTGGATTACCCCCATCTTCATCATTTATACATTTTTTCTCATCTTCACTGTCTTTCTTAAGTATATCTTTTGCGTCGTATTCCCAGTAATGTGAATATAATAAGCACACTCGATGAGAGACGAATCTTCTTGTAAATCAAGGAAGCGTAGCTTTGCTTGTTACGGTTGCATGTATACAGGGCGTGGCGTTCTGTCAGGGGCCTTGCCTTGCATTCCTGGTCACCGGGCAGCGCGGTATCTCAAATGTAACGGCAGCATGTTATTTCCCCGTCAGGAGGCCGCCTGACACACCTCAGTCACGGGGAAGGGGAGACCAGCTGAGGCAGCGGCCTCTCTCAACTGCCTGTTGTCTTCGTCAGGTGGTAGCCTGTCCCTCCACAATATCGGTGTAATGCATTCACCATGTAGCGACATGTTTTGTTCTCCGTCAGGAAGCAGCCTAGCTGCCTTTCCTCAGTCAAGAGGCAGCTCGGCATATTCCACCATGTAGCGCCCTCATTTTGTTCTCATTATTTTATACTTTATTTCTCACCTTTCACTTTTCTTTTTACGTATATTTTTTGCGTCTCGTACACAGTAATGGAATTGATATAAGCGCACTCGATGAGATACTTAATTACTTTTACGAATCCTATAGTTGTAAATAAAGGTAGCGTAGCTTTGCTGTTAACATTTGGCCTTTCCCTTGTCTACTAGTACATGTAGCTATAGGTGGCAGGGCATGACAGGTTTGGCTTTCCGTTTGTTCCCCTTTCTAAAGGGAATTAAGTTTTAATTTTCAGTGATTGCATTTTTTTATATATTCACTTCCTCTTATCTGAGGAAATCTTCGTTTTGAAGTCGTCATCGGTATAGCTGGTATTCATAGTAGCCTACTATATAGGCTATAATTAACTTGAGCTTATCTAGAATGGAAATTCTTCTCACACAAAATGCACCATGCATATATGGTGAGCAGCTAGTTGGTGGAAGTAAAAAAAATCTGCTCTAGCTGACTCTTATCACTTTAAATTTAGTCTAGACTACGGTAGCCGTTCCTATATCCCCTATAGTGAACCTGGAACTGTTGAGTACAGTAAGGTTTTATGTTGAAATGTAATGTACACATCCTAAGGATGCAAAAAACTGCCGGATGCTAATTTGCATTTGTTGAGCAATTCGCATAATTGACCCTAATTAGCACATTCGTATTATCTTCCTTATTAAGCCCCCCTATATAATTTTTCAGAAACTGACGCATAGGAGAGTGATATGTTGAGTGATTAATGTAATCATTACTGAATATATAAAAGCCACCGATGAGAGACGAATCTTCTTGTTATATTGTATTGAGGAAATGATGGAAGAGCTTCCCACGAGAGAGATGTCAAGATATGAAGAATGAAGTAAGATGAGAGACAGGAGGAGTGTGGATAGATGATGGAGTAGCTCCTGTGGTAGTGTGCGGAGTGGAGGAATGACAGTCGTTTTGGCTGAAAGTTTTAAAAATAATTCTTGGAGGGCGCGCATGATAGGAGAGATAGTGAGAGGCAAGAGCCCCCTTAATTGTGAGGGAACCGGCCTGACTATGGTTCTGGCAGAGGTAGGAGAGGAAAATGGAACCCATTGATTAGAGTAATGAGACTATAAGATATATTAAAAAATTTCTGGCTTACCTACTTTATTATTTTATTTGTTATTTTTTATGTTTAAATTTTAAATTATTTTTTGTACACAACCCTACAATAATCAAACTTAGAGGGAATTCTTCCATGCGGCACTTTTTAGTGATGTGTTGAGTCATATTTTGTGTTGTTTTACCCACCTACAGAAAGCAGGTGGCATTGCCTGTAATTCACTTCATTTTTTTCAGGTATCACAATCCATCCGTCCCTTATTGCTTTCTAACATAAATTTTCTACTAGACTGAGGCGGTGGAACTGGTCTAAAAAATAAATGGGTCGGCTTTATTTCTCCCTTTAAATATGGGAACAAAATTTTAAACTTCTTACACTAGAGGTACTTTATCCCTTACGTCAGTCAGAAAACATGTAAGTAGACTGTTTTAGTTTTCCAACAATTGTCCCCCATATTCCTCAAAATCCAAATGAAAACAGACATCTGGGCATGGGACTTTTCCTACATCTTGAATTAATTTCTAACAGTTCATTAAAAACCTCCTACAAAATAACTTGTATATCTCTCACACTGTACCCTTTTTCACACCCTCTTTCCCTCGAATTAATTTTCCCATCGTAAAGTTGCCTATGACCTCCGATGTCTGGCACATTTTCCCTTTTTTAGCATTGAATCAATCTTCCATCGTAAAGCCCCTTTTGTGTGCATGTGATACTATAATACCTCTTGTAGCATACAGGGCCCTGAGCTATTCTCGTGGTCGTGGTGTATATGATTGATCAATTTATTCCTTAAATTGATGCACACTTTGCCACTATCCTTCTAGGCCATTCCAGGCATCTAAGTTTATATTGGGAAAGCTGTACTTGTGTTACTCCTACCGTAGATAACACTAAAGTCGCCAGGACTGTTTTTTTCTATGTACAGACGTGTAGTGGCGTTAATACTTCATTTCTACATCCATGTTTTCAGGAAAGTTAGAAGGGGCTATCTGGAAAGTCTGTCTTTTTGTGTCTGCTCTGTGTCATAAGAGATATGGCTATAAATAATAAAATTAAAAAATATCAACAGAGTAGCGCCCAAAACAATAAGGTCGCCATCTGGGTTTAGTATTTATGAGTGTCCTCCCGACGTCGTCGTCGCGCGAAAAAAAAAAAATTGAAAAAATTTGAAACCGTTTTATACATGCAGATACAAAGCATAAAACCGCTGAAACGGGGTTTAGATTATACAGTCATGATATAAACTACTGTGTATTATTTTTAGGGGCACATACAAATTAGTAGCGATGCTTATAATTCGTAATATTTGGCGGCTGGCGACTATACTGTTATCTACGGTACATGTTTCTTTTCTCAACTTTTCCTTGTGTTCCTTCAAATACCCCGACTTTTTTTTCTCTTACTAGCAGGGTATTTCTGTCAACTTCTTCCAAGCAAAATTCATCTGTTAATACATATCTTGTTGTTAGGTTTTCCTCCCCCATTGTTCTTTTCCAAAAGTTGGCAGTGTCTTTCCCCCTAGGTTAAATATTTCAACTAGACACCATCTTATTGCAAACCCTTTTGTTTTTTTTTTTTTTTTTTTTTTTTACGTTCTTAATTTGTGGGAAACCAACAACATTTATTTAAACTTCATAGTTTTAGTACCGAGTAGTTGGGAGAGCTGCCGCTTGTTATCTTTGTTTTTCATGATGGCTGCGTGTCCAGGTAAAGGTGAGGTCAAAGTCAACTGGTATGCAATTGATCCTTCCCCCGGTTTCTGTGCCTCTCATGATCCTTGCACTGATTTCCATCATACCGACAAAAAGGACATCTCTACTTTGTAGTTGACCAGACGATTTTTCATTATTGACTCAAGTCAGACCATTTCCACGGGCAACTCCATTGTGCACAGTGCTAATTGTTTATTTAAAGAACAAATATGTTTATTTAGAATATTAAATTCAAAACAGATTTTTGCTTTGATTTAGAACATATGCTATGTCAAATAGGGAATATATTCGTAATTTTGTGACATACCTAATCAATATGCTAAATTTGACAATTTATGGACAAATAAAAATATACACAGTAAACATCTTGCAGTTTTACATCATTTAGAACTTAAAACTTAGGTCTAGACACCATAGGAATTCTATAGGCGGCTTAATAAGGAAGATAATACGAATGTGCTAATTAGGGTCAATTATGCGAATTGCTCAACAAATGCAAATTAGCATCCGGCAGTTTCTGCATCCTTAGGATGTGTACATTACATTTCAAACATAAAACCTTACTGTACTCAACAGTTCCAGGGTCACTATAGGGCATATAGGAAACGGCTACCGTAGTCTAGACTAAATTTAAAGTGATAAGAGTCAGCTAGAGCAGAATTTTTTTACTTCCACCAACTAGCTGCTCACCATATATGCATGGTGCATTTTGTGTGAGAATGAATTTCCATTCTAGATAAGCTCAAGTTAATTATAGCCTATATAGTAGGCTACTATGAAAAAACCCGCTATACCGATGAC
Source organism: Chionoecetes opilio (assembly GCA_016584305.1). NCBI lineage: Eukaryota > Metazoa > Arthropoda > Malacostraca > Decapoda > Majidae > Chionoecetes > Chionoecetes opilio. Next base: position 45,908 of record JACEEZ010005337.1, on the reverse strand, counting down.
GACTTTAATACGAAGATTCCTCAGATAAGAGGAAGTGAATATATAAACAAATGCAACACTGAAAATTAAAACTTAATTCATTTAGAAAGGGGAACAAACGGAAAGCCAGAACCTTGTCATGCCCTGCCACCTATAGCTACATGTACTAGGTAGACAAGGAAGGCCAAATGTTAACAGCAAAAACTACGCTACCTTATTTACAATATAGGCAGTGGCGTCACCAGGAAAAAAAAAATTTGGGGGGCTTTAGCCCGGGGTTGTGATGGGCGAGCGCAGCGAGCTATCCAGGGGGGGGGGGGGTCGGGGGGGTAATTTTGAAAATAATCAGTTCCAGGGTAATTTTGGGCCCAAAAAGAGAAGAAAGTGGAATTAAGCTTTAATTACATGACACATAAATTAAAAGAGTTATACCATGCATCATACCATATTAATAAATTTGATAATATGAAGAAAATTTTTATTCTGTTTATACAAAATAATAAAATTGCCATTTTCTCTCTCCACTAACAAACACAAAGGAATTGACAATGTATGTTTTGGTTTTTTTCTCAGTACGGTTTTATCTTGATAATGAAAAAAAATATATATATATATATAAACTACAATATATTCAAGGTATTTCCCTTATTGCACAAAAACAGGTACATGGGATACTGTAGTTAAACAGAATAAAGTACAGGATCATGATAAAGTAACTAAAAGCTGATTTAACCTGCCTCCCACTGCCTTACCCTGGCACCCACTGCCTTAACCTGCATACCCCTGTGTTAACTGCCTACCGTCTGTGTTACCCTGCCCCCCACTGCCTTACCCTGGCACCACTGCTTAACCTGCATACCACTGTGTTAACCTGCCTCCCGTCCTTTTGTTACCCTGCCTCCCACTGCCTTACCCTGGCACCCACTGCCTTAACCTGCATACCACTGTGTAACCTGCCTCCCGACCTGTGTTACCCTGCCTCCCACTGCCTTAACCCTGGGTCCCACTGCATTAACCGCCTCCCATCCTGTGTTAACCTGACTCCCGTCCTATGTTACCCTGCCACCCACTGCCTTACCCTGGCTCCCACTGCCTTAACCTGCCTCCCGTCCTGTGTTACCCTGCCACCCACTGCCTTAACCTGCCTCCCACTGTGTTAACCTGCCTCCCGTCCTGTGTTACCTGTCTCCCACTGCCTTACCCTGGCTCCCACTGGGTACCCAGAGCGTCCATGGATAGACAAATCTTCAAGAGTTTTCTGTCAGGATCTCATACCGTTTGAAAATTGCCTTAAGGGCATTATGGTTGTATTCCCATTTGTGCTGGCACACTTTGGGAAGCTCAAGAACTGGCAATTTCCCGTCCTTTGGAAGTCTAGAAAGTGTCATGGCGTAAGGTTGAACTACGGATGAAGTTTATCAGGCCTGAAATCAAGTAAAAACTCGGTACCTCTGATAAGCATCCCGCAGTGTGGGTTATCACCAGCTGTAATTTTTGTGTAGAGCAAGGGACTAAAAACATGGATTTTTGGCTGATTCTCTAATCAGTGCCTGCACACCACTGATTCTGCCACTCATTACTGATGCAGTATCATAACACTGCGCTATCAATTTACTGATATTAATTCTAGCTCCCAATTTCTCCAACAAAGCAGTAGCCAGAGAATCGCATCAAGGGTACTTTAGAGCAATAAATCTTTAAAAATCTCTCATATACGGTTTCATCCAACACATACCTAATACACACATGAGTTTCTCAGTAATACTGACATCCCTAGTTTCATCTGCTATTACTGCAAAAAAGGGTGCTGATATGGCTTCTTTGACTTTTAGTATCACTCACACAGTCAGCAACAGCTTGCAAAAGAGAATTCTGACTGAAAACTGATATATATTTGGCATTTTTGGAACCTTTTTTACTAAGTTACGAAACTTTTCAGACTCCTTGCTTACCAAGTCAAAGATCTCTAGAAAAAACACCCTTATTTAATGAACTTTCAGATTCATCATGAACCCCCGAATGGGCCCTGTTTGTTTTAGCTGCTGTAATGACAATTTTAAGAGTGTTTTAATATAGTCTCTGTTATCCAGAACCTGCTGTTTGTGTTTGGGTATCGAGTTTCTGATTGAAAAGCTACCATGCAGCTGTGAAATCTTAAAGTTGAGCCATTTTCCATTGCATGTACATGATACGTGGATTCTCCGTGCTTTGTTGCTTTTACATGCTCTTTTTCCAGGACCTAAAACCTTCGTTGGTGAATGTTACTTCTTTGTGACCAACATTACCGCCAAAAAGCCTACATGGAAAAACAATAAACTCGGTCACTTGTCACAGAGTATTCAAGCCAATCATACCTTTTATACCCTCATATTGGAAAGACCTGGTCTGAGAACCAGACTGTACTTTAGGATACACTTTAAGTCTCGGCTGCGTGGGTCCTTCCCTTTAGGCTTTGTGGCTAGATCCTGCACCTGTTCCATAACAGGTGTGGGTATAAACAGGATTATCACTTGTATCTATAGAAATTCTATAATACAATATACTTAGTAATTTCAAGGTTTGTTAGCAAACATATTTAAACATTTAAAAGAAACATCAAACCCAAATTTTTTTATAAAAGTGTGAAAAATAAGGTTTTGCTTGGCATGGAAATTGGATAAATATTCCTTTTTTTTGTTTTTTGGGTAGCAGGCTACTAGCAGCAATTTTGGGGGGGCTGAGTCCTTTACTTGGGGGGGCTAAGTCCCCTTAGCCCCCCCGCGGTGACGCCCCCTGACTATAGGATTGTACAGTAATTAAGTATCTCATCGAGTGCGCTTATTCAATTCACATTACTGTGTAACGAGACGCAAAAGATATACGTAAAAAGACAGTGAAGGTGAGAAATAATGTATAAATAATGAGAACAAAATGAGGTCGCTACCTGGTGAGATTTTGCCGAGCTGCCTCTTGACTGAGGAATGGCAGTAGGCTGCTTCCTGACGGAGAACAAATCATGTCGCTACATGGTGAGATGCATTACACGATATTGTGGAGGGACAGGCTGCCACCTGACGAAGGGAAAAACAGGCAGTTGAGAGAGGCCGCTGCCTCAGCTGGTCTCGCTTCCCCCCCTGACTGAGGGTGTGTCAGGCGGCCTCCTGACGGAGAAATAACATGCTGCCGTTACATGTTGAGATAAACCCCGCTGCCCGGTGACAGAGGAATGCAAGGCAAGGCCTCCTGACAGAACGCCACGCCCTGTATACATGCAACCGTAACAAGCAAAGCTACGCTTCCTTGATTTTCAAGAAGTTCGTCTCTCATCGAGTGTGGGTTATATTAAATTCACATTACTGGGTAATACGGGCGCAAAAGAAAACTTAAGAAAGACAGTGAAGATGAGAAAAAATGTATAAATGATGAAGATGGGGGGGTAAATCCACCCGAGTATCCCACGGCGAATTAATCCGCCACGGAAATCTCCGGGCCCTGGGGTCGGCTGAGGTGAGGCAGGAGCCGGGAGCAAGCTGTTGCCTCTCCGCGCGGCGGGATGAAATGAAAAGTAATCATCGTACCTCTGGCGCCCTACATGGCATCCGAAAACACAGCCTTCTGGCTAACCAAACCTCCTGCACCGCTACACCACCAAGGAAGCTAGAGAGACACCCTGTGTTCGACATAGATGGCAGCACCGTACGGGTTTCAAACTTTACTGTGGAGTCGGATTTCCTTGTACTCTAGCTTCCTTGGTTGAACCCCTCAAACTCACCCCTGGTTCTAACAGGGCCACCTGGTCTGGTATGTGTTGGAAGTCCTACACTTGGCAGTGTAACCCGGTACTGGAGGTTCATCCGGCACTGTCCGTAGTATTTTGTCCAGTCCATATTTAAAGGTGTTGACAGAGCACCCTGTGATGTTTCTCACATTTGTGTGGAGGCTGTTGAAGATTTTGGGCCCTTCATGAGCCAGACTGGCAGCCAGTAAGGTCTTGCATCTCCCCGGGGCCTTTGAAGGGAGGGTTCTTCTACTGCACTTGCGTTCAGTCCGCTCATTTAAGTGTGCCTGAAGTGCTGAGGACGTGGGGTCTGGCACCTGTTTCTCCAGGACCTTCCATATATCATATATATTATGAAATTACTCCATAGTGTGGGCGAATTGACCTGTGGGCGAAATGACTCCATGGTGTGGCGAAATGGCATGTGGGCGAAATGACCGAATACCTCGTACACAAGTTTTTTCGTAACCAGGTTTTGTTAGTTTTTTCGTACACTGAGTTTTGAGATTTTGTACTACATACCAGGACTCGTTTCGTAACTCTAGTAGTCAAGTTCAACTCTGAGCTGAGTGTAGGAAACGACTATGGTTTCATATAGACTACGACACAACTTTTTGGTGTACGAAACAACTTGTGTACGAACTGACTACCCCCTCACTGGAAACATGGAAAGGTGTGTGGTGATGTAGCATGAATGTAGGAAGGACTAGTGCTGGAAAGTTAAATAAATAGTTACGTGGTTATTATTAAGGAGATATGGGCTCATATTTCAGTAAATTTTCGTTATTGGGGTTTATGGAACTGTCGTCGAAAAAATAAGTGAATCTGATGGAATATTTACCATATCTGTTCCTAAAGCGGAAGGTAAATTTCCAGATGAACACCAAACTTCCTTAGGCGGACGAAACAATTTTTTTCTGAGTTTTTATGTGTTTTGAATTAATCTGCTAACCGTTTTTGTCGCAAAGCTTTTTAAATATTTTTTGTTAGTATAGGTTAGGTTAGGTATAGGTTCGTTTAGGATCAATTTGTATTTATTTTTATTTTTGTTGCAAATCACTTTTTTTTAAAGTGATTTGCGACATTAACAGTATTCAGATTAATTGAAAACTTGGAACACAAAAACTTATAAAAAAAAAAGAAGTTCGGTGTTCATCTGGAAATTTAACCTTTATTTACCTTGTTTTGTAAAGGGTACTTAATACTTGTACTGGAAAACCATTTTTTTGTTCATGTCAGTTCAGCAGCATTGTACATGTCTTGCACATCAGCTCCAGCTTGATCCTTTGGGAAATCTTAAGAACAAGGGCTCCACGCTAAGCTGACTCAAATGTTGGCTGTACGTATTATACTTACTGTCCTTAACACATTTGTTTAGATTTTAATGAGTGCTGATCCTTACTTTGCCTATATGGCCGATATTAAATTTCAGGTTCTTGAGAAAAACTAAGTCCAGTGAGATGCACAATGGACGACGAGTTTGAGAATTGGTCTACTTTTAGGATATTTTCCCAAGTTTTGTGAAGTGCGCCCCCGTCCGCTAGGTTAGGTTAGGTTAGTGCACAGCACGGGGGGTCGATGGGGGGCGGAGCCCCCCCTTTAGGTTAGAGTAGGTTAGGGCAGGTTAGGTTAGTGCACAGCATGGGGGGGTCGTGGGAGGGTGCTAGGTTAGGTCTGTAGAGTTTTGTCATCTTTAGAATAAAGGCTCAACCTCCTATCTTCTTATAGCCAACAAGCTTGGGGACATGGTGGAAACCGGGGTTTTTGGGTGGGGGAGCACACATATAAGGGAAATATGGCCCCAATAAAGTCTGAACTAGGTAAATTTCCCTAGTTTAGGGATTTTTTGTGGGGGGGCCATATTTCCCATAATGTGTGTGCTCCCCCACCCAAAAACCCCGGTTTCCCACCATGTCCCCAAGCTTGTTGGCTATAAGAAGAAGAAGATAGGGGGTGGAGCCTTTGTTCTTAAGATTTACCCTCACTCGTTTTGGCGCAGGTAGGGTTTTTATAGTGACGCCTGTGATAAAAGGCTCATGCCGCCCCCTGTGTCCTCCGATGCACTCCCAATCGATGGTAGAGTTAATGGGCAGCATGTGGGTGTTCTTAGGTCACTTAACAGTGCAGAAAGATTTTAAGTGGATTTTGGTTCTCCTCGGGGATCGAACTCTGGTCACTGAGAACGCCATTCGGAGACGCTAACCACTCTGCTACCGCCTCCCCATTGACAGCTGTGGTCTCTTTTCTTCCTGTTTAGAGGTGCTGTGGTTGAGGATAATTGTTTGAGGTTCAGCAGAAGTGTATACTGTACATGAGTGACCACTCTTGCAGTCACTTAGCATTATTACAACATGCAGTAGGAGTATTTGTTAGCTGCACATCAGCTCCAGCTTGAACCTTTGTAGCAAGCCTGGCGTTCCCAAGGTGCAGAGAGCAACATGGAGATGCTATGTTTGGCTTCTTGTGGGGTTTTGAACGCGACTCTTCATGACATGTAGCAGTAGCTTACACTGGAGTGTGACATTGCTAGCAAGAATATATATTTGAATTGCAGCCTTTGATTTACAACTGCCTAAGCAAGCAATATCAGCCATAAAAGCCATAACATATTACAATATTACATGTCATAACAGCTATTACTGGCTGTTATGATATTTAGTTATATGACCGATAACCTCAAATACATTAATCTTTTAAGGCATAGGCCATAGGGTTTGATTACTGTTCTTTTTTCTTTTCTAGATGAGCACTTCTGGACGGGCAAGGAAAGGCTGCATAAGTCCAGGAGTAACTTGACTCTAGGTAAGTGCTGCAATCATCCACCTTGTCTGCTTATGACTTCTTATCCTCTGAGAGACTTACTGTGTAGGAGGTAGGCCTTAGGAAGAATCTGCACATGCATATTGTCATAAATTGAGTATCTCCCGGCTTCTTGTAGCTTCTTTTAGTTCTCATGTTAGTTCAGTAGCATTGTATATGTCTTGCACATCAGCTCCAGCTTGAGCCTTTGTAGCAAGCCTGGCGTTCCCAAGGTGCAAGAACAACATGGAAACTCGATGTTTGGCCTCTTTTGGGGTTTGAACACTATTCTTCATGACTTTGTTTTACAGAGTAACATTACTGAGGTGTGGTGGGTGGCTGCAAACACAGCTAACTGACTGTCTTTGCAGGTGACCACTGGGACAGCACCAAGGACCCGGGCTTGTGACAAGTACAAGAGCAACATCACTGCAGGTATGTTCAGTACTTGTATTATGCACCTCATTCTGACACTCAACTTTTATCACTCGTCAGCTCTTTCTCAAACTCCAACATTGCTTTTCAATCTCACAATATCTGACCTAGTCCTGCATGACCTCATCAAGGGAAGCAGGTTTTGGCTGCCTGCAAACAAAGGTTACGTGAGATTGACAGCTATGGTCTCTCTTCTTCCTGTTTAGAGGTGCTGTGGTTGAGGATAATTGTTGAAGGTTCAGCAGAAGTGTATACTGTACATTAGGGTGTCCCAGGCTTGTATTAGTAGAAAATCAAATAATGATATCAAGTCCAGCACATGCTGCTCTGGTTCCTTGTCAAATGAAAGTGATTCCACCAAATTTTCGTGAAAATTGCAATATATAATGGTCGGGCAAAACAAAAGTTTTGATAGCTCCTCTAAGATTCGACCCATTATCTGCATTCTGATCACTCTATCGTGTTCACAAGAGCCTAGGTACAGGGAAACGAATGTGAAATATCTGTTATATTTATTTAGTTATTTATTCCTACTAGTCAGGCAGATAGGTGTAACAATTGTGGGTTTATACGTACAAGCATGAAATTTGGCACAGTCATAGATAATAGTCTAATGAATAATTCCAGATATGGACCCACCGCGAAAACGTCCTATGGTAGCCGTGGCGGCCATTTTACAAAATGGCCGCTTTTAGTCTAGTGCAACGGTCGGCAACCTGCGGCTCCGGAGCCGCATGCGGCTCTTTCAAGAGACCTGTGCGGTTCCTGCAACCTACTCAATAAGTGAGGATCAAGTCAATAGGGCGGGATAAGTCAATACAGGGAGGTCCCGAAGATACGAGCAGTTAGGTTCCACCTGGCATACTCGTAAAGCGAAATCTCGTATAACAAAACACATAACTAATGGTAAAATATAGGTTTGGTTCCAGAACCCCATCAATTAAAAGAAAAAAAGAAGAAAAAAGACATGTTTTTCAAGCTAAAATAAACTATAGCAAACACAACAAACTCTCAAACTCTCAAATATAGGGCTCTATATACCACACCACCACACCACCACACCACCACACAAAACACAGTGAATTAAGAGTGTGACAGCACAGTAGGACAGAGCACAAATAAGTCACAATAAGCACATTAAGTAAACCAGCAAATCACTAAAATCGACTCACAAGGCACAATACATACAAGCAACAAAGACGTTGTATGTACTCTTGGGGACGCCGCGTGATACACTAGACTCAAGAGGGTACGGTAGGTAAGGGACAAGGGAGGGGTGCGCAGACCTCTTCCACTGCCTACAAACTCATCTCTGCGCATCTGAATCATTGTACATAGATCAGTCCATCGTTCACTTTTCCTCACGTTTTCCCCAACTGAGACACATGAGAGCTGGCTATTTCCACCTCTCACACCCTCCCCACACACACGCGGCACATCTTCCTGCACCTCTCACTCACCTCGTCTATGACTTCGTCGTACATTTTGACGTATTTTCACGCTAAAACAAGGCTCGAGATAGGTTGGCAAGCGCGCGTTGTTGTTGTCCGCCTGCAGTGTTGCCGACAGGGATGTGAATTTTTGTAGGCCACATTGTCGTACCGAGCCACCAGAATTATCATATTTTCAGATTGATTATCGTACAACCTTAGGTAAAATCATATAGTCAGCAAATGACTTTATAATTTTAGTAAATAACTTGTAATTTACTTTAGTAAATAACTTGGTAAATTTACTCGCCCCATTTTGAATGTCGTAGCATTGGATTTTTGATCTCGTATATTGAAAATAGACCCTAATTTACACATCTCGTATCATCGGATTCTCGTATATCGAATGCTCGTATAACGGGACCTCCCTGTAGTTCAATAGTCAATAAGTCAATAGTTCAATAGTCAATAAGTCAATAGTTCAATAGTCAATAAGTCAATAGGGCGGGATAAGTCAATAGTTCAATAGTCAATAAGTCAATAGGGCGGGATAAGTCAATAGTTCAATAGTCAATAAGTCAATAGGGAGTTTTAATAGGAGGCTAGACAATTAGAGGACTCAATGTTCATGATACCTTATTTAATCTTACCCAATCTTAATCCCTTTGTCAATAGGGAGTTTTTAGTTGATAGGGATTTTTAGTAAATAGGGATTTTTTAGTCAATAGGGCGCTTTTAGTCACGAGGGAGTTTCTAGTCAATAGGGATATTTTAGTCAATAGGGAATTTTGAGTCAATAGGGAGTTTTGAGTCAATAGGGAGTTTTGAGTCATTAGGGAGTTTTTAGTCAATAGGGAGTTTTTAGTCAATAAGGAGTTTTTAGTCAATAGGGAATTTTAGTCAATAGGGAGTTTTTTGTTCATATGGAGTTTTTAGTCAATAAGGAGTTTTTAGTCAATATGGAATTTTAGTCAATAGGGAGTTTTTTGTTCATAGGGAGTTTTTAGTCAATAGGGAGTTTAGTTAATAGGGAGTTTTTAGTCAATAGAGAGTTTTTAGTCAATATTGAGTTTAGTCAGAGTTTTTTTGTCAATAGGGAGTTTTTAGTCAATAGGGAGTTTTTAGTCAATTGGGAGTTTTAGTCAATAGGGAGTTTAATTAATAGGCAGTTTTTAGTCAATAGGGAGTTTTTAGTCAATAGGGATAATTTATTCAATATTGAGTTAAGTCAATAGGGAGTTTTTAGTCAATGCGTATATTTTATTCAATTATTTGATTTTTGTTCTCAGTTCCTCACACCCCACTTTCTACGTCTCCTCCTACTAAGAAACCCTGTGCCTCAGGTCTCCCGCCCTGACTCCTGTTGAGACCATGTCTATGATCGAGGAGTACCTCGCTCAGCCTCAAGACATGTCCCTCTGCCCTCGTCTCAAACTGCCTCATCATCCCCACCTTCATTCTCAACCCTCAAAGTCTCAGCTGAGATACATTCTCTTCCATCCCATCTTCCACCTACCCCTCTTCCTCCTTCTGCCCCCCAACTTCCCCCCTGTTCCCCCTCTTCCCCGCCTTCTCCATCATTCTCCCCACAGCACCCTTCCCTCCTTCCCTCTGATCCCCCTATGTCCTCTCCCTCTTCTTCTACTACCTCTGACCGTCCCGCTGTTAAGTCTATTCTTAACTTACCCCTTCCTCCTGGCTGTACAAAAGACTCCCTTTTGTCTCAACAATCCCTATTCCTATCCCTGTCCCCTCGCCCCCCTGACCCTACTGACTGTACTTCACCTTCTACACTTGATCCCCCACCTGTTATCACTGATCCTGCTAACCCCTCTACTGACACTACCATTCCAACTATCATCACCCGCTAACCTCTACACTCTGTCTGTTCTTCATTGGAACATTCACGACTTCCGATCCCACAGACAAGACCTTTGTCTCCTTCTTTCTTGTTATAAGCCTCAAGATATTTGCCTCGCAGAAACTTTCCTTACTCACCCCCCTGTCCCAATTCCCAATTTATGATCTCCTTCCCCCAACAAATACACATCCTTCCTCTGATCTAACCCTACTACTATAACGTTCCATTCCTTTCCCCTTCCCTCACCGTTTCACTCTTTCTCTATAACCCTGACCCTTCATTATGCTTTGCCAATTGCCATAGTGCCATATGACCTCCGATGTCTGGCACATTTTCCCTTTTTTAGCATTAAATCAATTGATCCTAGTGACAACCCACACATCTGCCCACTATACTACCGAGGACCCTGCATTTTTACTACAAACTACTTATAATCCTTACCGGGTGTCTTAAGCTGAATAATTGGGTCATGAACTAAACAGCAATATGGGAGCAGTTTGAGATCAAGAACGTTGTGTTTTAAGTAGTTAAGGTTTTATGTATTGTGTTTTATTAATGTGTGCGTGGACTAAAGGTTGCTGAGTGGATTATGAGCAGAGGCTGTATTCCTATTTTAATTGGCAGAAGGCAGACTAGTGCAGGCCATCAGAAGGCAGACTAGTGCAGGCCATCAGAAGGCAGACTAGTGCAGGCCATCAGAAGGCAGACTAGTGCAGGCCATCAGAAGGCAGACTAGTGCAGGCCATCAGAAGGCAGACTAGTGCAGGCCATCAGAGGCTTGTTCCTGAAATCTGTGACCATGGCAGAAGTTTTCAGTTTCTTCACTCCCGTCATCTCACATACTCCAACTTTGTTTTTCCATTTCACAGCATCCACACCTGCCTTTGTGTGACCTTACTGTTGAGAGGAGCAATATTATCTGCCTTTGTATGACCTTACTGTTGAGAGGAGCAATATTATCTGCCTTTGTATGACCTTACTGTTGAGAGGAGCAATATTATCTGCCTTTGTATGACCTTACTGTTGAGAGGAGCAATATTATCTGCCTTTGTATGACCTTACTGTTGAGAGGAGCAATATTATCTGCCTTTGTATGACCTTACTGTTGAGAGGAGCAATATTATGGTAGATTCTGTGAGTGAGAAGTTAGTAGAGAAGTTACATGATATATATGTTAGCAGCTTTTGACTACCTGTTAAGAGGTGCTGTGGTTATGGGAAACTGGTTGAGGTTGAGTAGCAGTGAGTGCATGAAGGTGACCCACTCTTGCAGTCACTTACCATTATTACCACATGCAGTAGGAGTATTTATAAGCTGCACATCAACTCCAGCTTGAGCCTTTGTAGCAAGCCTGGGGTTCCCAAGGTGCAGAGAGCAACATGGAGACGCTATGTTTGGTCTCTTGTGGGGTTTTGAACAAGACTCTTCATGACATTGTTTTACTAAGTAACATTACTGAGGTGTAGAGGTGACTGCAATCACAGCTAACTGAATTTTTTTTATAATTTTATGATGGTAATATTGTATAGAAATTAATAACACAAAGATCCAAAATTTCTTTGTTTCAGGATGAACTAAGAAGTGACCTCACCAGTGGCTAATCACTATGACTACTGCATTCAAGCTGGTTCCAGGTGGTGACCTAACGGCGCCTGGGGAGGAGAACGATACTCTGGTTGCCTGTGGAGTCGACACTGTGGAGGAGAACAATACTCTGGTTGCCTGTGGAGTCGACACTGTGGAGGAGAACAATACTCTGGTTGCCTGTGGAGTCGACACTGTGGAGGAGAACAATACTCTGGTTGCCTGTGGAGTCGACACTGTGGAGGAGAACAATACTCTGGTTGCCTGTGGAGTCGACACTGTGGAGGAGAACGATACTCTGGTTGCCTGTGGAGTCGACACTGTGGAGGAGAACAATACTCTGGTTGCCTGTGGAGTCGACACTGTGGAGGAGAACAATACTCTGGTTGCCTGTGGAGTCGACACTGTGGAGGAGAACGATACTCTGGTTGCCTGTGGAGTCGACACTGTGGAGGAGAACAATACTCTGGTTGCCTGTGGAGTCGACACTGTGGAGGAGAACGATACTCTGGTTGCCTGTGGAGTCGACACTGTGGAGGAGAACGATACACCGGTTGACTGGAATAAGTGTGTGTTCTGTGAGAAAGACACCAGCGAGAAACTTCGGTGCCCGGCAGAATTCGCGGACAGGTTTCGGGGGGTTGCCTACGTGACTATTGCTGAAAATCTTACATCTTTCAGCGACCTCGATTGCTTGCCAGAGAACATCAAGCTGAGTCGTCTGGACAATGGAGATGGAGTTCAGCAGACATTGTTGCAGAGGAAAGCAAAATTTCACAAAAGTTGCAGTCTGAAATTCAACAACAAAGAACTTCAACGTGCAAGTAAACGAAAGAGACTCCTCGACGATGAGAGTACATCTTTTGGTACAAAGAAACTTTGCACACGCCCAAAACATTGTTTTCTTTGTGATAAGCCTGCAAGTACTGCTCTACCCCTCCATGAAGTCCAATCGTATGGCCTTGACACCCGTGTGCGGCAGTGCGCTGCTGATCTACAAGATGACGGACTACTGATGAAGCTTAGTGCCGGAGATTTAATCGCCACAGAGGCTCGGTATCACACTCCTTGCCTACTGTCGTTGTATAACAGAAATCGTGATAGAAGAGTGACATCAGAAGATGAATATGAAACAAACGATGCTTATAGTACAGCATTTGCTGAACTTATTGCCTATATGCAATGTTCTCTCGAGGAGGAAGGAGTTTCCCCTGTTTTCAAACTATCTGCATTAAAAAAACTTTATAGCGATAGAGTTGCTGAGTTAGGAGGCCATTCGTCGGTTCACTCGACTAGATTGAAAAACAGAATTCTTATATTTTTCCCCGGTATGCAAGCGTACAGTGAAGGGCGAGAGGTGTTACTTGTATGGGATAAAAATGTAGGAAAATCTATCAAAACATCGCGCGAACTCGAGAGTGACAATGAAGCGGTGTTAATATCCCGTGTTGCAAATATCATTCGCCGTGACATTGGTAAGAGTAAATGCTTGCCATGTACCAGCTCAATCACACAAGATTGCCAAGAGAAGTCTGTGCCTCACTCGCTGTGTATGCTGCTCGCAATGATCATGAATGGGACAAATATTAAAGAACAAGCAATGTATTTGTCACAGACAGTATTGTCATTATCACAATTGATAAAGTATAACAGCTCTGCTTATCGTCATCAGGAAGGTACATCAGTAACCAGACATGGTGGAGAAGGAGAGACGCCACTGCCACTTTTTGTTGGTGCATTATTGCACTCTAGGCCTAGGTCAAGAGACTTTGTTGAAACATTTCATAGGCTTGGATTATCAGTCCCATATGATCGTGTACTTGGCATGTCTGCCGATTTAGGTAACTCAGTCATCAACCATTTTAGGAGTATTAGAACTGTATGCCCACCCACACTCAACACTGGTGTGGTCATGACGCCAGCAGTCGACGACATTGACCCCGACCCGTCCAACCCGTTGAACGAGTGAGTGAACACTTGTCCCTCTGCATACAAGAGGCAGCAAGACACTGGATGCTGCTTCACGCTGCAGATGCTGCCACTCAGGGTTTGAAGAGAATCACGATCAAGGCTGTTGAGTGTTGACATTTGTGCTAGCTGTCAGTCAAGCTAACAGGATAGGATGTGAACAGCTTAATATAGCCTTTGGAACAGGGAAGTCTTTCTGGTATATCGACGCAACTCTCATGGCTCAGACATTGGGCGATCAGAAGTGCAAGGCCTTGCCTGCTTTCCATGCACTCACTGGGTGCGACACCACATCCAGTTTTGCTCGAAGAGGAAAACATGCAGTGTGGATTACTTGGAATATATTCCCAGATATCAGGCCTGCTTTGTGTACACCAGCACGGATGCATCAGCTGATAGAAGAGAAATTCTGCCAACCTTTGAAAGTTTTGTGGTGCTGTTGTAAGAATGTGTGTATGTGTGTGTCTATGTATGATAGAAGACGGTATTCCCCCAGTGCAACACCTCGTTGTTAAGAAAAGTTTAAAGTATATCCAAAGGAAACATGCAGACATAGACATGGACCAACCTTACCACTTTGTATATAATCTTTGCAGGCCAGCGAATACACCTGGTTTCCGGTTCATAGAAAGATCAGCTGTTTGGGACAATAATATGGATCCATTAAATAGTGTTGCGAGATATGTGCAGGAAAGAGCAGCCGGTGCAACAAAGCTCACAACATATATCACAGACCTGAACCCATCCATGACAGTGCACTAAGTGTATCGAACCGAGAGATTCCTCCAAGACTACAAACGTGAATCATTTACCAGACTCAGACTTATGTCTTACAATCTTAAGATAGAAGTAGGGAGGTGGAGTCACACACCTGCTGACCAACGCATGTGTCAGTGTGATGGTGAACAGGTGCAAACAGAACAACATGTCTTGATAGATTGTCCCCTGTCTGCTCACTGCCGTGCAAGGTTCAACATGCTTTCGTTTTCAAATATTACCAACCTGTTGAATGAGGACACATATGTACGTGAATTATGTGATTATGTACATGAAGTGCTTAGTATTTTTGCTTAGAATATATGTATTACCTTCTACTTGGAAAGAATGATATTTTAGTTTTGTTTGGATCTGCATTGTTTTATTGTATAATATTTTGTGTTTTGTATTATGTATTAATTGATTTTTTTTTTTTGTCAATAAATGAACTAACTAACTGTGTTTATAGTTATTTTATTACGATTTTTATAATTTATATTTATTTTTACATATACTATTACATATATTCATAAAATTATCCTGTAATTTTTTTTCATTCTTTACAAAATGGGCCCTTGCTTAATGAATGTTGTGGTTTGTTTACTCTGCTTACAATCTGGAGATTTGGTGTATAAATCCAGGTGAAAGAAAATATAGTCATGTCATGCTATTGCCATTCTAAGTCAACATTAGATCACAACACTTAGCGTGAGTAAGTGACCTACAAAGCGACTTTTTTTTCTAATTAATATAATCTGAGTCTTTAACGCTTGTTCCATTAGCTCCCTCAAGGGGGTTGCCTCATTAGAGTTGACTACCCTACATTGACTCCTACTCATCCCCCCTGTCCCAATTCCCATTTTATGATCTACCCCCAACAAAGACGCATCCTTCCTCTGATTTAACCCTACTGCTATACCGTTCTGTTCCTTTCCCCTTCCCTCACCGTTTCACTCTTTCTCTATAACCCCTTCCTCCCCTTCATTATGCTTTGCCATAGTGCCATATGACCTGATGTCTGGCACATTTCCCCCTTTTTTTGCATTAAATCAATCGATCCTATTTATATACTCTACTCTTGCACTCTATGTCTGCGGCACAAGCCTCTTCCATATACAAATTTAGGTTTAGGGGCCGTTCAAAATGACTTAACGCCTAAGGGGGAGGGTGTATGGTGAAGGGTTAGGAGGGACAGTGCGGGGGAGGGGGTGCAGCCATGGGTTATAGAACATGGTCAGATTTTTTGAAGAAACACCGTAAGTTGATATGTTGCAGGTACTTATAGGCTAAACTTATATCGTTGCATTTGAAAAAAAATGGAAACTCTAATTTTTTGGGAGGGTAGTAGCTGGTGTTACAGTGTTCTAGGCAGGGGGTCTGGACCTGTTACAAGGGGGGGAGGGGCTCAAATATGACTCAAAAAAGCGTTACGTAATGTTTGAATGGCCCCTTTTACTGTATGTCGCCTCCGTGGTGTTGTGGCAAGCGCGCCTACCTACGAATACCCGGGCCCTAGTTCGAATCCGGGCCAGGGCAAGTCGGCGGCCAGCACATCCGGGGACCCCACCCAGCTGTTCATCTCCCCGTTCGGGGTTGACACATGGGTACCCTATCTGGGGAACCTGGGTAAGGTAACTGTGGTAACCCGGATGTTACAATAGCCCCGTGTCCCGGGGTAATGGGTTGTCACCACCTGAGCCCTATAGGAACGCTCAGTGGTTGTCACCCACCACAGGCTCAAAGGCTAATGCCACGGAGATGAGCACCGAGGCCACAGCAGCACAGCGTATGCCCCCATTTTTACTTACCTTACTGCACGGTCCGGTTTAGCTGCAACAGTAGTAGTAAGAATCCGAAGACGAGAAGATCATTTCATATACATAACAATTGTGGACGCCATCAAGAAAGGTTGACGAGCACTGGTCACGGTAGCCTCTCTAACTCAGAAATAAACTATAAAGGTTTACTTAATTCCATCAATCAATTTGCGAGCATAAAGTTTCGTTATATACTTAGAATTAATAATATCACATTAATTCGCATTTTTTTCAAATGAATGATATCCTAAAAAACCGCCCCGTGTTGCCTGACGGGACTGTGTGGCGGTGCAGGCGGCAGGACGCGCCCAGGTGAGTGCACATGTCTACAAAGTGGCTGATAACTATTGCTGTAGCCATGTAGGATAGGCCTAGTGAGGGTAGAGAGTGAGCCTATGACCCGGTGGGCGTGATGTTATAGGCGGGCGCGTGGAATGTGCAGGCGTGAGGCGTTAAAACAGGAATTTAATAATGTGCCTGAATCGGTGACGAGGGCAGCGTAGGTCGCCCGATAATTCAACACTACCAGCCTCATTATTGCCTCCTCGCAGCGCCCTTTGACCTACTGGGTGCGGGGAGGGTCCAGGGGCGTGGCGGGGTGGGTGACGCGCGCCAGGGAGGGCAGATAACGGGGATGTGGCGGGATTAATGGTGGCGGTGGTGTGCTGTGTCCCGTCGCATTGAACCACTGAACTTTTTGACGTGGCTATTCTAAGCTTTTGAGTCACTATTATTACTTGTCAGTGTTCTCATGGCAAGCTAGTGCCTCGATGTTGCCTGTAACATGTATCAGGGCAGCAGTTAACCCCTTCAAGCCAGATCTTTCCTTTACTATATGAAATCGTCTGTTATCAGCCATAAAACTACGAACAAGTAACTCAATAAACCAAATTAGGGTAGTGGACAAGGATACTAAAAAAAATAAAAAAATAAACAGGTCATATCTATAAAATATTGCTAATATTCACCAAAAATCGTCTAATGGTACCCAAATTCCGTTCTGGGTCATGCATGGAGGGTGTACAGGATTTCACGCCACAGTGGGGCAAACTAAACAAGATCAAATATCATCAAGTCAAAAATGCAGGTAGAGGAATAATGACTATTCAGTACGTACATCATTTGATTATTTTCGATAATTACAGATACTTTACAAAAAAAAAAAAAAAAAATCTTGGTTGTAGAAGGTATATAGTGTGTGCAGATAGATAACACTATAGTCGCCAGTCACTTGCCACTGCACTAATATCGCCAGGCACAATATATTACGAATTTTAGCATCACTACACCCAGCACCTAGCACCGTACTCTTGAAGGCTGATGTCTTCTCTGGCTCCAATGCTTTTACATATGTTTGTGTCATCAGCGAAAGAGGCCGCTGTTGAGTGGGTCACTTCTTTGTCTATGTCCCCTATCATGATGAGGAAGAGTAGAGGTCCTAGTACAGACCCTTGGGGGACACCGCTCACCACACTGTGTTCCTCTGAGATGGCTCCATTTGCCGCCACTGACTGCGTTCTTTCAGTGAGGAAGTCGTATAGCCATAAACCCACTTTTCCTGCTATTCCAAGGTCCTTGATCTTATGTATGAGGATGCCATGGTCCACCTTGTCAAAGGCCTTCGCAAAATCCAGGAATACTGTGTCGACGTTTTTACCTTCTGCGAGGTGGTGGAGGAGTTTGTCGTGGTGTGCCAGGAACTGTGATAAGCAGGATCTGCCTTTCCGGAATCCATGCTGGCCAATGTTAAGAAGATTTCTTTCTTCCATGAAGGCATAAATCCTGTTTTGGATGATTTTTTCAAACACTTTCACCATGTGTGAGGTGAGTGCTATGGGTCTGTAGTTTTTTGCTGAGCCCTTGGGTCCCCCTTTGTAGATTGGGGTTATTGTTGCTTTCTTTGCCTGGTCAGGCACTTTACCTGTATCCAATGAGTGAAGCCACAGTATGTGTAATGGATACGCTATGCTGTCTTTGTATTTGATTAACAGACTTGTTGGTATGCCATCTGGGCCGGGCGCTGAGTTCAGTTTTAGCTCTTTTATTGCTGTAATTATATCTTCCTGGGTGAATTCTATGTCTTCCAGGCCTGAAGTAGTTGTTTGGTCAGGGGTGTTGGCAGCCAAAGTAGTGTATGTGGGTCTGTTACTTTCTTTGCCTCGTCGGGTTTGCTGAAGGGTGACTGGTATTGCTCGGCAAGAAGGTTGCATAATGTTCTCTGCATTTTCTTCCAATTGTCCTTCAGGTGTTAGTAAAGGTCCAAGGGGGGCACAGGCTTTTGAGAACTTTTTAGAGGAGACAAGAGGACAGTGGGAGGTAGTTGAGAAAGAACAGAAGAAGGAAGGAAGGAAGGAAGGAAGGAAGGAAGGAAGGAAGTGGAGGATGGAAGGAGACTCAAGGGGAAGAAAGTTATACATCCAACCAGTGAGAAGTTAGTGTGTGTGTGTGTGTGTGTGTGTATGGCTTCGTTGTTGCTCACACAAACACAAACCCTCAACTACCTAATTAACCAATCAACTTGCAGCATCTCGCCTTATGGACAATTAGAGTTCCACCCCCTCTCTACCCAAACGAGAGAGAGAGAGAGAGAGAGAGAGAGAGAGAGAGAAGAGAGAGAGAGAGAGAGGAGAGAGAGAGAGAGAGAGAGAGAGAGAGGTGGGAGTTGTTGAGGTGAACAAAGAGAGAGAGAAGAGGAGAGAGAGAGGAGAGGAGAGAAGAGAAGAGAGAGAGAGAGAGGTGAGGAAGGTTAGTTGAATGGCTAGGAACAAAGAGAGAGAGAGAGAGAGAGAGAGAGAGAGAGAGAGGAGAGAGAAGAGAGAGAGAGAGAGAGAGAGAGAGAGAGAGAGAGAGGAGAGAGAGAGGTTAGTTGAATGGCTAGGAACAAGAGAGAGAGAGAGAGGAGAGAGAGAGGAGAGAGAGGAGAGAGAGAGAGAGAGAGAGAGAGAGAGAGAGAGAGAGGAGAGAGAGAGAGAGAGAGAGAGAGAGAGAGAGGAGAGAAGAGAGAGAGAGAGAGAGAGGTAGTGAGATGGTAGGAACGAGAGAGAAGAGAGAGAGAGAGAGAGAGAGAAGAGAGAGAGAGAGAGAGAGAGAGAGAGAGAGAGGAGAGAGAGAGGAGAGAGTAGATGATATAGAGAGAGAAGAGAGAGGAGAGGAAGAGAAGAGAGAGAGAGATAGAGAGAGAGAGAGAGAAGAGAAGGATAGAGAAGAGAGAGAGAGTAATATAATTAATAATAATAATAAGTTTATTTCACCGCAGTGTTATTCGTTACATACAATTATTTTCAGATAATAGCTAATAAATTAAATTACACAGTTTGCATTAAAACATAGAAATATAAATTATAAATTGTAAAATAAAAATATCGATATTAAATATATATACAGAATATGCTATAAAAGTAAAGGAATAAAAGCTTATTAAAAGAAACAAATATATAAGTAAAATCATTATAAAAGGTACATAGATTTTCTACCTAAGAATATACTATATAGACTACATTAAAAGAAAAAGTTCTATACTAAAATTCATTTCCATCCCGAAGTACAAGTTTGAGTTTAGTTTTGAAAGACTGTAGGGTGTTAGCATCTTAACTAGCGACGGGAGGCTGTTCCATAACTTGGGGCCCCTTACAGAGAGAGATCTGGCCCCCATGTCTGTGTTGGTCTTAGGGACGTACAGGTGATCTCACTGTCTGGTGGTGCTACCAGTAACGTCCCCTACAGTTGGAAAAGACAGATTAGGATATAGATGGGTCATATACTTGAACATAGTGACCCCTGTGTCGTGAGTTATTTGGTCTTTAACATTCAGCCATTGTAGTTCATTGTATAGAGAGAGAGAGAAGAGACGAGAGAGAGGAGAGAGAGAGAGAGAGAAGAGAGAGAGAGAGAGAGAGAGAGAGAGAGAGAGAGAGAGAGAAGAGAGAGAGAGGAGAGAGAGAGAGAGAGACCATGTAGTACCCTTTGGATCCTAAGTTTCCAAAGGGAAGCACATTATTCTCTAATTAATTTTGAACTGCCAGTGGAATCAGGAGGAGGAGGAGGAGGAGGAGGAGGAGAGGAGGAGGAGGAGGAGGAGGAGGAGGAGATGAAGGAAGGTATAAGATCAGGACGGAGAGAAGGAATAGAGGTAGAAGGAGGAAAGGAGGGAGATAAGAGAGAGAGAGAGAGAGAGAGAGAGAGAGAGAGAGAGAGAGAGAGAGAGAGAGAGAGAGAGAGAGAGAGAGAGAGAGAGAGAGAGAGAGAGAGAGAGAGAGAACCACACCTCAATATAATTTTTTTTTTTACTATCATTATCATCATCTTCCTCATCCTCATCACTAGTAATGTCATCACCACCATCATGCTAATGAGAGGCGAGGGGAGGCTGCCCTAATTAGTAGTGTACCGGGTATTCCGCTGTACTAATGTGATGCCACTCAGGGAAGGTTACAGTAATCAGCAGCCAAGGTGAAACGACGCACGGAATAGGAAAGCGAATTATACACTGGGTTATTATTTTTATTACCTCCGCCAACGAAGTTGGAGGGGTTATGTTTTCATCCCGATCTGTCTGTCTGTCTGTCTGTCTGTCTGTCTGTCTGTCTGTTTGTTAGTGTACAGGATTTCTCGAAAAGTTACGAATAGATTTCGACCAAACTCGGTATACCAAGTCTATTTGGTATAAGGAAGAACTCATTTGATTTTGGATGAAATCTATTGACAACTGTTGCCATGGCAACCAATTGATGAAATATTCGGCCGGAGGTATGCGCTCATACTGAGTGCATATATATATATAACTATATATATATATATATATATATATATATATATATATATATATATATATATTATATATTTTTTTTTTACTTTTAATTTTTTTTTTAATCGAATCAAAAACTGTTTGCCATGGCAGCCAATTGATGAAATATTCGGGCGGAGGTATGCGCTCTACATGATGCCCCCCCCCCCCCCTAGTTACTATTGTTATTGTTATTATTATTATTACTATTATTGTTATTATTATTATTACCTCCGCCAACGAAGTTGGAGGGGTTATGTTTTCACCCCGATCTGTCTGTCTGTCTGTCTGTCTGTCTGTTTGTTAGTGTACAGGATTTCTCAAAAAGTTACGAATAGATTTGGACCAAACTCGGTATACCTATTTGTCGGTAAGTCTATTTGGTATAAGGAAGAACTGATTCAATTTTGGATGAAATCTATTGACAACTGTTGCCATGGCAACCAATTAATGAAATATTCGGCCGGAGGTATGCGCTCATACTGAATGCATATATATATAAATATATATATATCATGCAACCAATTGATGAAATATTCGGGCGGAGGTATGCGCTCTACTGAGTGCCCCCCCTCCCCCCCCTAGTTATTGTTGTTATTATTATTTTGATTATTATTATTGCTATTGTTGATTTTATTGTTATCGTGTTTACTACTACTACTACTACTACTACTATATTACACTGATTACTACTACTACTACTACTACTACTAACTACTTACTACTACTACTACTACTACTATACTACTACTACTACTANGTTGAGATTAACTATAACGGACGGGGACAATGAATCACTCACCTGCATCATTTGCGATAAAGGCAAGCGGAAGGGCTACACCTTTGTACAAAATTTCATCAGATTCTATTGGTAACATAAAGAACTTTGCCGAGAAGCGACACAGTATGGAGAAACGCAGTAGGCCCCTCTGGCTGAAAATCTGTCAAAGTTGTCTGCATCTGATACGGAAAACATCCATTACCACAAAGACTGTTACAAACTCGTAGTGCACAAAGGTATGCTGGAGAGAGTCGAAAAGAGATTTTGTGAAACATCATCTAGTGAATCACAAATGCGACCAGCTAAACTCGGACGTCCATCCTTCACGGATGAACGGATTGGGTGGACTCGGACGTCCACCCAAAGCCAGCACCTCGTGCAGTACTTGAACTAGTTAGGTGTGGATGCAAAGGTGCGTGCAAAGAGAAAGTGAACTGTTCATGCCATAAAAAATCGCCTGCCATGCACAGCATTATGCAAATGCACCGACTGTGGAAACGTGAAGACTACAGTATTGTGCCCGAAGAGGGACATGTAGCCAACAGTTAGCCAATGTATTAAGATCAGCAAAGACCCCTAAGATTCATTTAAGATTTTACATTCATTTAGTCTACTGTTAGTATTCATCTAGATGTTGAGTGGAGTAATTAATGGTGGTACAAGGTGGTATAAAATGTGTGAGGGTTTGCAGCAAAGAAATTTTTATTTCCTTTAATTGTATCAGTGCTATGAAGTCATGTCATGAATATTACATGTTTTATCATAATTGTTTTTCTTATATATATATAAACATACACAATCATATCGTCTAAATAGCATACATAGTATATGCCTAAATAATATAGCAAAAGAAAAAACAATTCTGACACAACTGGTGCGGAGGTTGTTAAAATCTTCTAGTCACGGATGACTTATTTCTGCATTGGATACTTATCTGGGAAGAAAAATACTTCATAAAATAGTGCTACGTTACTATCATCGATTAGGCCTAGCATAATTTATTGTACATATATTTAGTTTTGAATTGTTTTATAGTAGGAGACAATCAAAGGTGCTGAAATGGACAAATCTTAACCTAGTTCAGAGACGCGGATATCGTGGTTCACCGATTCTGCTTGTACAAAATAACATATTTTGGGAATCCATCAATAATTATTCCAGATATCAACTAAATTTTGGTACATAAATTAATGATATGAGGAAAACACCTTGATTTTTTTCATAATTTTTCCGATTAATATTTTAAGAAAAAAATAGTTATAACAATATTAGCGCTTTTTATTTTGGGGATAAACTGCGAAATGACAGTACCCCCGTTTTAAGCCCCCCACAAAAACCCAAATTCCAAAAGTAAAGTTGCCCCCCAAGTTTTTCAGTTTATTAACACCCTATAGATGGCATTTAAACAAAAAAATCGCTTTTGGCACCCCAATTTCCCCCACGGCGGGACACGGTGAAGTGACTACAGCTGTTTTTCAGAAATTAAAGGAGGGCTCGGGTAATTTTTTTTTTAAGGAAGTAACAATTTTTAAAATTTAACATTCATAAAATATTACATTTTTTTGGTTAAAAAAATCCCAAATTTTTTGTAAAATACATCTCCAATGCACCCCACTGGTTTTAAAATCTTGTCCACATTTCTGCACAGACCAACCACCGGGTTTTGGCCTGGGGGTTTTTTTAAGGGGTTTCAAAAAAAAAAAAAAATTAAAACCCCTTTTGGGAAATTTGCATTTTGTATGGCACGAAATTTGTGCACGAGAGAATCATGGGGCCCCATGAAAAAAAAATTTGTTTTAAGGCAAATATTTTTTTAATAAGTAGTTTACTAAAGGTTGGTTCCCACATCAAATTGGTGTCAAAAAAAAACCCCCAAACAATATTATTAATATGAAGGGGTTTTTTTTTATAGAAACTTTCTTTCATAGCTTTTGAACAGTTTCGGGCTGAATTTAATCTTTAAACCCTCTATAAAAAATATACAAAGAGTTTTAAAATTTTTCCCCTTTCCAAATATTGTACGAAAACGACAATTTTTTTGTGGTAAGGGAACCTGTGTGTTTTGTGCGCCCTTTCCCTGTCTTCTCATCACTTTGCCCAAAAACCCCTTTTCCACGAAAAAAATTCCAAACAGTTCAGTACCAAAATGCTTTCCAAAAATTTTTCTGATCATTTTTTGGGGCTCTTTGTTTCCCTACTTTACATTCTTTATAGACGTCCCCATCAGGAAACATGTTTTTAAAAGAGGTCTAGAAAGGGCCCACATAAGGAAAAGGGCCCAAGTGATCTTTGATAGAAAGGAACCCGAAGTTCAATTTTGCGTCCCGGATTTTTTCGTTTGGGGCCTTTTTTCAATAACCAAACTGGCAACAATTTTGTTTTGGGAAATTTTGCAGACTAAGCTTTTAGTTTTTTTGCGATTTTTGAATGTCTCTTTTTTTTTTCAGTTTAATCTCAGAAAAAGAGAAATGACCAATCTTGGGTGGCCCAAGAAAAATCCCTGTAGCTTTTTCTATGTGATTTTTTGGGGGAAAATAAGTGGATATGGGGGAAAATAAGTGTTGTAATATGGGAAATTAGCTGTAAAATTTTGGATATAATAAAAATATAGTGTAGAAAATATAGGAAAAAATAAAGATAAAGGGGAGGAAAATAAAGTTTTGATAGAGGGGGAAAGGAGAAAAAAATGGGTTTTTTTACTCTCATATAAAAGGGCCCAGTGCATGATGGGGTACAGCTTGTTTTTTTTTTAGTTTTTAGAGTTTAAAATTTTTTGGGTAGTTTTTAGATATTTATTACTTTTTGAGTTTTTATGGGGAATTTTTATGAGGGAAAAATGTTGATACAAACTATTTAATGGCTGCGTGTGTTTTTAGAAACAATAATATGAGGGGTTGGTTTTTTTTATTTGTTTTGGAATTTAAATTAAGGGTTTTATTTAGGGTTTATCAAGGGAAATTTGAAGGGGGGAAAGGGAAATTTTATCGATGCCATTAGAAGCAAAAAGTAAGATAAAAAATAAGATCTTCCCCAAAATTCTGGTAGGTAAGCTCGTAGCCGAAACCCCGTGTGAAAAACACCCGCCCCTTTTTCCCACCACTAGGGGCACTTTTGGTACAAAATCCCAAAAGGGTGCGGGGAAAATATCGCTCGTGTGACAGGGGCCTTACAATATAATAACATCAGCTTTTTTTAATCGTTTGGGGAAAGACAGTCACTCACCTCCGTATTTTTGACTCAGAAAATATTAGACAAGGGAAAAAGGGACTGGTGAAAGGGAAAAACCAAAAAAAATCGAAAAAAAAGAGGCGAACTCTCAAAAAAAGACAAGTCCCCCGGGGCCAAAAAAACAACGCTTCGGGATCAAAAGGGCAAAGGGTAAGCCTTAGCGTTTTAAAGTGGGAAACTTAAAGGTTTCCCGGGAAAACCAAATTTAATTTGTCCCCGGGGCAATTATTTTACAATTTTGTACTGTGAACGTGGGTACACCTTTATTACCTTTTCCTTCATGTATGGGTATTTTTCACAGGGTACTAGAAAGTGAAAAAATATTGGGAAAGGTCAATTTTTAAACTCGTTTTTATAAAAAACATTTTTTTATCACATTAAGTGGCCCCTAATTTTTTCACTTTAAAAAAAACGGGGTTTGGTTGCATTTCTTTTTTTAAAAAAACTTTTTTTTTTTATTTCTGTAGGGAAAGGCGCGGGGTTTGGGGCCACTGTACGTGGGGGCCCCCGTGGGAAATTTTGTCATGATTTCTGTAGAAATTTTTTAGACCAATGACTATAAAACA
Source organism: Chionoecetes opilio (assembly GCA_016584305.1). Taxonomy (NCBI): domain Eukaryota; kingdom Metazoa; phylum Arthropoda; class Malacostraca; order Decapoda; family Majidae; genus Chionoecetes; species Chionoecetes opilio. The sequence goes on along the minus strand of JACEEZ010005337.1, from coordinate 20,164 downwards.
AATGAAAAAAAGTAAATGCGAACAATAAAAAAATTGGGGTGCCCAAAATAGTGTTGGCCCCTTTTAAACCCCGAAAACGGGGATCCCTTTGGGGAAAATTTATCTCTGTGAAACGGGGATTTTTGCCAGAATTCTTATAGCGCTAAAAAAATTTAAAAGTGTACCCAAATGTTTTCCCCATAAAAAATGCAAAAAATTTAAATAATCCATAAAAAAAAAAATAATCCTTCGCAATATATATGTGCAACCGCTAAAAATATTTTTTTTTTTGCAAAGTCTTGGGGGTTTATTCTATGATTGTACTTGCAAAAATGAAAAAGCGTTGGGGTTTTATGGAATCTAGGGAAACAGCTCTTTTCACAGAAAAGGCCGCAAGGGTTTTCCCCTCTTAATCTCTCTCCCCCCGGCGATAGGGGAGAGACCTGTAAGCACCTTAACCTTCCAAAACGGGTTTCACTGGTCACTGGGGCCATGGGACCCCTGGGCCATTCCCCCGGAAAAAGTAAGTAGCCAAAAATTTCCCCGGGCCGAAAAATTTGCCCCCCTTTTTTTAATTTGGGGGCCCGCCCAATGGGGGGGTTTTCAAAGCTAACCCGGCCGGGGATGTCCCCTCGCGTCTCACACCCCACGGGCCCTTTTGGGGGGGAGCGTAAAATGTCTATCTTTTACCGTAATTCCCGTATTTTTTTTGGGACATATAAATTTCCCCTTCAAACAAAAACTAAAAAACAGTCTTAAAAAAAAATTGTATTTTATTTTTTTATTTGGACCCATTTGGTAAAAAAAATTTCAAAACAATTTAAAATACTTAAAAACTCAACCCCTTTTAAAAACCGTCTTTTCCCGGAAAATAACCAATTTGAAGCAAAAATGGGGTTTCAAAAAAATATTTATTTGTTGAAAAGCATTCACGGGAGTACCTTTTTTGGGGTATATGTCCCCTTTTCGACGAACATTTAAACCCAAAGACAGAGTGTGGGTTCAGCATCCCCCAACAGAAAAATCCGCGGGCAATCTGCATCCCCCAAATTTTCCCTGTTGACATCACCCCGGGGAGGGAAAGTTTCAGCGCCCCCGCCCCCCTTTCCCTTACACCCCATATCTTGATACTCCAACCCTCAATACCAGAGGCTGTCACCCAAAAAAAAATTTTCATCATCCGTTAAATCTCATCACGCTCTCTAATCCCTACTGGAAATTCGTGGAAATCCGCTCCCACGTGCCTTTTTCCCCCCATAAAGGGGAGAGTCTCCTTTTTTTCACCGCTTTGTGAAATTCCCCCTATTTGTTTTATAGCCCCCCCTGCTTTAAACTGTGATTTTGTATTGTTGGGGGGATGGGGAGGGGCCCGGCGGGGGTTAAAACGTGACAGGGGTTGAAACCCACTATTGAAACTGGGGGTTTTAAGTATTTTTGGCGTAAAAAACCGTCCCAAAAGCAGAAAAAAGTCTCCTTGAAAGCCCTTTCCCCCGTCTCCTCCATACCCCTGACCCGTTAGGTGAAATTTTTGAGAGGGGGGGGGGTTGCCCCCCCCCCTCCTTCTTTTTCAATAGGAAAAAACCAGGGGGACAAAAGGGTTTTCGAGAGAAGGAAAAGATAAGAAAAAGGGCCAAAACCAAACCTTCTTGAAAAGAAAAAACCCGCTGTTTGGGAAAAAAAGCCCCCTTTTAAGAGGAAACTTCGAAATTTTCCACCCCCTACTCCAATTTTCAAACAAAAACAAATATAAAAAATTTTCCATTCCATTAATTACAAATCATTTTTGGGGCACTGTCAGAAAAACTTCCCTAAGGGAATTCCCCTCCTTGTCATCAGATAGTATGAATGGGGAGAAAAACCCCCTTTACGGGTTTTCCCCCAAGACAGAAAACCTACTTTGTCTGCAAGGAGGGGGAAGAAATTTAGTGGGAAATACAGTCGATCGGGAAACCCTTTAAAAGAAATTTTTAAAAAGTACACATGACAAGTTTGGATTTCAGCAAAGCAAGAGTACCCTGTCCTCTCAGTAAAATTTTTGGAGTTTTCTCCAGTTTTTAACTTTTTTTACCTTGGGAACAAGCTTTTCATGGGCCCGCCGTCATTAAAAGCAAAAAATTAAAAAATCGTCTTCGTCTGTTTGAAAGGGAAAAACTGCGTGTGTTGGGCTGTCAAAAAAATTTGGCCAAGAATTTTACCCGATACGCAAAGAGGGAAAAAAGCCCAAGTGTCACCTGAAGGTAATTTCAAAACATTATTTGACTTTGTGTGAACTTTTCCCTTTACATGGGATGTAATTGTAGATTTTTAAATTTTTTTATTTGGGTCAAGAAACTTTTCTTAAAAAAATAAATATTTTAAAGGGGTTCCTTGGGAAAAATGAAAAAAATTTTACAGGGGTTTCCCCAAAGGGGTAAAAGGGGGGAATCACTGCGTGAAATACGTAGAAACTAAAAAACAAAGATTTTTAACTTGCCAACAATTTTTTATTTTGACTGAAGGTTTGGAAAACCAAGGAGGGACTGGGCACCACATATTTTCTGTGCACAGGCAAAAGCCCAAAGTTTAATAGCTTGGGGGTGAATGGTAACCCTTAAAAAACTATTTCCGGTTTTAGTCCCCAAAGGTTTTCATTTTTGTGAGCCGGGAAAAAACACTTTTAAAAGATTTTTTTTTTGTTGGACAAATTGCTGGTTTTACAAAGAAAAAAAAAATAAAAAAAACACGTACCCCAAAAATGCGAATCACAATTTAAAAAAAATTTCCACAAATTTGAAAAAAATTCCCCCCACCAAATTTTCCCCCAAACAACGACAACAACAAACAGTTATCTGAAGGGTTTCCGCTAGTGGTAGAAAACAAGGGAAAAATGGGGATCTAGTTCCACATGCAAATATTTTTCCCCACATTTGTTAGTCAAGCGGAGTTAAAAAGACCTAGGGGCGCGATTTTTGGGAAATTTCCAAAAGAAAACGGCGAGTTTCTTTTGGTTTTCCCGGGTTCCCAAAAATGGGAAACTTCCCCCCCCAAAACCCCAAAATTTTTTCCCTTTCCCCCATCCCCTGGCCCCTTTTTCAGTTTTTATCATTTTTTTTACAGGAGGAAAAAAAATTTTTTTCTGCCCGAAACAGTGGTATTTGGGAAAAGGGTTTGGGTCTCGCTATGACCAAAAAAAATGGAGCGTTATTTACTCAGTAAAGGTGCCTTAAAGCGATTATGGGACAACGGCAATGCCAAAAAAAAAACAAACCCGTAGGCCCCCATGGCCCCTGGCCTTAATGGACTTAAGGAAAACCCAAAGAACTGCGCTAAAACTCATCAAATATAAGGACCACATGGAATTTTTGTGGCGACCTTTAAAGTAATCGTCCCGAAACCCTTTCCCTTCCCTTTCCGGGTTTTAAAGCCCGTTTAAAAAATAGCCATGATCGAGTATATCAACAATATTTTTGTCACTTTTTTCATCCAGTCACCCTTTTTAAAAGATCCGCAAATTTAAAATCTGTAAAACCCCGAGCCACTTAAAACAAAAATGAAAGACAAAAAAGACGAAGCACAACGCTCGGCGACGTCAAGTTCGGTAGTTCCCCGCCATCCCGATACAAAAAACAAAAGATAATCCCGAAAAAAAAATAGTACTTGGGGGAATTTTGGGGGGGTTTCCCGGGGGTTTTAATTTTTTTTTTGGCCTTTAAAGGCATATACTTTCCTCCTTCATGGATACAGCAAAAAAAGCTGGCTTTTCAGAGAGCTTAGCACCCCTTTTTTCCCACCCATTTTTGGGCCATAATATGTTTGGCAGCGGCCCCGGGAGTGTCGGGTGGGGGAGCGCGGTTTTTGAAGCAAATTGTTAGGGGGGGCTCCCTCACCCCTACTGCCCGCGCTGCACAGACATATCATAACCAAATGGTCAGAAATGGGGGGTAAAATTTTCCCGCAAAGGCACAGCTTTTTTTGCTGTATCCATGAAGGTGCAAGGGATATGCCTTTTCGCAAAAAAAAAAATATCAGAAAACCCAAAATTCTTCAAATACTATATTTATTTCAGATTCTTGGTTTTTGTATCAGGCAGGGCTGGGAAGCTACCGAAATTTACGTCACCCGGGAAGTTTCGCGCCACGGCTGGAATGAAAACGTTGTTTTTTCCCCCTTTTTTTCAAACATGTTTTTTGGGGAAAAAAGGGGTGGGAAAAGGGAAATTTTTCTTTTGGATTAGGGATTTTAAAGGGAAAATTCAACATTTAAATTTTGCAAAGAAAAAATGGGTCCCGGACGATTTCTTTTAAATTTTTATTATTACTTCTTGGGGACCAACTGGGGTCACAAAGCCAAAAATGTGTTTTTTGGGGTCCCAGGAAAAAGCAGAGCCCCCCCGAAAACCCTACAAAAAAAATGGGTTGGGGGCCCTCTAGAACTGAAAAAGATTGTTGGTAAACACGTGATACCCCCCAGCACTTATTTACCCTCAGAAAATATATTTCCCCATTTATATTAAAAAAGGCCCTAGAAACCCCTCACTATATCTTGGACTGTTCACGCGACAATTTTTTTGAAATTGGGCCCGGTGCATGCGCATTTCGGGGGCCCCCCCGAAAAGAGATATAGTGGTTATGGGCTATCTTAGACTGGTTTTTTCAGTAATTTAAAGATTACTGTAATCTTCGTAAATATTTTTTCTAAACATTAAACAAATTAAAAACCCGTAAAACACCTTTAAAGGGAAAAGCCATTATGAAGGGCGATTCAAATTAAAATCTTCGCCCCTTGAAAATTTGGGGATAACTTTTTTTCATGAAAGGGGTTTAATAGAAACGCAATTTTAAGGGGTTCCATTGATGTATTCGTTTTCCGGGTAAATGAATTAGAACCATGCCCTAAATTAGCAAAATAAATAAATTAAAAACATAATCTGGTAAATTTTTCCCCATTTAAGGTTTTTTTTTTTTTTACTTTAAAGATAATTTATACTGCTGCTAATTAATTTATCAGAAAAAGAAATATATAAGTAAATTTAAAAAACATCACCAATTCCCGGGGGGGTTTCCCCATTATGATTTTGATTATTTTTTTAAAAGTAATTTTTGGTTGGTTTTAAATTTATTTTTCCGGAAAACGAAAAAATCAATGGAAAGCTAATAAAATTGCACTTTTATTTTATAACCCCTTTATGATAAAAGTTGACCTGCCTAGTTTTAAATGGCGAAAAGTTTAAGTGAATATTAATTTCCCGGGATATTTCTTTGATCCGTCTGGCATTTTCCCTTTGTGGGGTTTTACTGTTTTATTTTATAAAATTTATAGAAAAGACATTTCCCAAAAATACAGTACATCCCAAAATTGATAAAAACCCTTTTATATGGCCGTTTTATTTTAATTTTATAGGATCCGAGCGGCCCTCCGATTCAGGGCCCTTTTTGCGACCGGCCCCATTTTCCGTGCCCCAGTCCAGGGGGCCCGGAATACCAAAAAAGGGTCATAGGTTTAAAAACGTTTTTTCATAGCGGAAAATGGCCCCTTTAGGGCACAACTGTTTGGGGGGGGGGTATCATAAATTGGGGGGGGGGACTTCAAAACCCGCGGGGAGGCTAAGGTTGGGTTTTACCGGTTTAGCGCGAATAGGGTAAAGGCTCCGCGACATGATAAATTTCCCGCTGTTAACAAACCCAGACCCCAAAAACAGCCTCAGTGAAGAAATATTCGCCCCCATAGGGAAGTGTTTGAGGAGCTGAAATGATGCAAAAACTAATTTGGAAAAAAACCGGGGTAGACCCTGTGAGGGCTAAGGGGTTTAGTTCACCGAGTTCTAGCGCCCACTATGAAAAAATTTCCTTCTGTCAAAAAAAGGGGCCCAGACACAAAAACAGCCTCATTGGGAAGGGGGGAAAATTCCCCCCACTAGGGATGTTTTTGAGTGGGGCCAAGTGATTCACCGAAATTAGGGAAAAAAAACCCAGAGCCGTGTTTAGGGATTTGTTCCTCACCAACTTGTACAAACAGCTTTTTTGACGAAAAAAATCGCCCAATTTGGGAACTCTGGTTGTGTTTCCCCGATACTGCTTAACGGGAATCTATTTTGCTTTATTTTTTGGGAATGAATTTTCTAAAATTCCCCCTGTGCACTCCCTAAAAAATGTTAAAAACATAAAGGGGGGAAGTATCAAAAAAATAAAACGTGGTCAAAGGGAATTTATGTTATAAACCATTTAAAAGAAACAATGACGCTATATTTAGAACGCCCTAGATAAACAATTGTGCTAGATTCCCCAAAATTATGATAAATGGGCGTTAATAAAAAGTATTTAATCCAAGATTTTGAAAAAAATATTTGCAGTAATATAGCCCCTTCAAGTTTTTGGGAAAACCCGGGCCAGGGGTTAAAAGGGGGTCTAACTTGGGGCCATGAAAAAAATTTTCGTGAATGGTATGGGTTAAGGTAAATGGGGTTTCCAATATTTAAAGAATAAATTCCAAAAAAGGCTAAGCTAAAGCTGGGGGTTTTTTTAAAGGACCAACCGGATTCGCAGTGTCATCCACGCTCATCGTTTTTCCCTCTAATCTAAATGAGAAGGAAAAAACCCGGGGCATGGGGCATCTTTTTTTTGAAATTTTTCAAAAAATTTTTTTGAAACTACAAAGGGTGAAAACCACCGGAAAATCGTTGAAAAAAAATGTTTAAATCTTAAAGAACAAAAAAGGGAGCAGAATTTTCTTTGGAAAAGCATTTTTACATTATCATCTTGACTTGTTCCCGGCCAACCTTGGGGCTGTGAGTGACGAGCATGGTGCGCGTTTCCACCAACAGATCTGTTATGGAAAACAGATACCAAGGTCATTTCAACCCAAGTATGATGGAGATTATTGTTGGTTCCTGCAGAAGGAGAGCTCGTCATCCTACAAGCGACAAAGGAAGAGGAAACACCAAAGCTTTACTTAAGCACAGGGATTCGCATTTCGGTAATAAACACAACAAAACACTGACACTTTGGGTGGATGGTTGGGCGCGCAGGGGTGGTAACTCGCCAGCGGAATTCTGCTGTCAGTCTTAAGCCAGAATAATGGAGGAAAGACATCCCTATTCACTAATTATTTAAGTATGCTGAACATAAAACGTGGCACGGAAAAGTAGCTTAGACGGCTTCCGTAATAGAATCGGGTGAGGAAATATGAAAATTTGGAGTTTTCGGTTACACAAAATCTGGACGTGATAGAGAACTTTAGATATCAGATCTGAAATCAGCATCAGCAAGTTAGTAGGAATCAGTGGTTCACGTGTCTGTAACAAAACTAAAAAGTTGAAATTTGTTGCCTAGTGAATTTTATTTGTGAAAATCACATTTTCATTAATAAATCTATCTTAAACTCAAGAAAAGTCTCTTACCAGAGAGAGGTCGCACACGTACGTCTAGTCTCTGACACGGAATCTGAGAGACTGAAGCGCCTTTGTTCCCTAAAAAAAAACGTTAAGCGTGGAATGTATCAGTACGAGGCTGCGGAAAATGGGAAAAACAATGTTTCCCTATTATCTCAAGAACCGGATTTTTTTTTATAAAACGTTATAGATTAAACAAATCACGATTTCAACAGGCTTCCCTGTGGTGTAAGCAGATTAAAATTCCATTGAGAAATGAGCGCAGTAAGTGTGTTTTTAGGGCATATTTCCGGAAAAAAATATATTCCAGAAATCCAGGGGACGGAGTCATACATGCGTCAAACTCTTGCTAATAATAAATTTGCATTTGTAATAGTAGCATACGATTCCTGCATAGATGCTCTCCATCAAGACATAAAATAAATGTTTGCCGGATAAAAGATAGATGTATGGTGCGTCAATAAGCTGCTGGAAAGTGAAATCACAAGTTGCGCAAATAAAAACTGTTATATCTCAAGATCGTATAAGCAAAAAAGAAACGGGAATTTTTTGCTT
>JACEEZ010005337.1:0-11385 GCA_016584305.1 Chionoecetes opilio | reverse complement strand
TACAAAGACATATCCTACCACGTCCAGATTTTGGTTTTAATCGTCTTAATGCCAGTTATATGAAACTTGCTTTTCAAGGTTGAGGAAATTTTTTGCCAACTATATACATATTCTAACGATTTTGATAAATAAAATTTATCCCGAGTTAGCAACACTGGTTGAAGAGCATAGTAACGGCCCAACGGTCAGTCGCTACGTGAGTCAGGCAGAGTGGTTGTTGAAGTTCACTGCTGGTAAGCAAGTAATGGGCTGTGGTAACTTTGGTGTTTTTATAGCATTTGTTTTGTACTACGGTATGCATTTCTTTTTATTTTGCACATCGTAATAATTACTTTCTACGTTTTTTCAGATATTGATTGTATGGTAATTAAAATGGCATCAAATAGACGTGCTTGTGTAAATCACCCAGGCAACATTTGCTCTATCTGTGGACAATATACACCTAAGCCACTACGTAGAAACATAACAACAAAGATTAAACTTGCCAACAAGTATTATTTTGACTGTAAGTTAGGAGACCAAGAGAGGGACTGGGCATCACATATTTGCTGTGCACAGTGCAATGCAATGTTAATAGCTTGGATGAATGGTAATATAAAAGCTATGCCGTTCTTAGTCCCCATGGTTTGCATTGCGTGAGCCGAAAAATCACTTCAATGATTATACCGAGTAAGGCTGACTCTTTTGGAAGTGTGGGGAATTACTGTCCTAACACAGAATAATCACCTGGGGTTTTATAATAAACACAAGAACTATATTTGAAAACATCATCCTATTTATTCATACTGAAATAGTATGTCTCTTGCTTGAGATCATATCCAACATATAAGGGTTAATCCAACACCGGAAAACTCTAATCGGATGTAAGAAAAAAACTTTACACCCTGATACAGGAAACTCTTCCTATGTGATGAAAGAAAGCTCTTATGAGCATAACTCTCCTCACTGAATACTATTTAATGAATTATCCTACACTTAGGTAACATACCGCTTAATATTTATAATTACACATGGAAGATATATATATAGGAGAGAAAATGTGAGAGTAATGAGTTGTTTGTGTATTCACAAGACCATATGACTTGAAGAGGACACGAGCGAGCCTCTTCCTACAGGAAGGATGAGTGTAGACTCCTCCGTCGAAGCCTACAGGAAGGATGAGCGTGGACTCCCCCGTCGAAACCTACAATGAAGCGTAGAGACGACTCTCGTTAATAACACTTATAAGGATGGGGCAGACCTTCTATGCGTTAGTGACACTGAACTGTACCTATATATATATATAGAAATATATAGATATAATATACTAAGGAAGGGGGGAAACAGGAGCGAGGTGCAGAGGTCTTACCTACAATGAAGCGTAGAGACGACTGACTCCTCATGGTATCATGGCCCTCGGCATACAAGGGGAGTTGTTTGAATGGTCTCGACGTGACCTCAAATGAATAGCTTATAATCCCGAAATAACTAATCAAATAATGAAACTCGTGTACCTAAGACAAGGCTGCCTATAATACAGACCTGTTACTTTGATATAGAAGAATTTAATATGTTTAATCTAATACCCAAGAAGGGTGTTTTTATATGTAATGTCGACAGTCCGAACGCGTTTTCAAGAGTGAGAGGGTATGGAAAATGTAGCATAGAACTTTGGTAGGCTTTCAATTTAGCGCATATCTTTACTAACACGTCCATGTATGACCATGATCGATAACGATAGGGATTATTTTGAAAGACATTAAGAATCTAGGAGTGTTACTCGGTCTGATCAGATAGCTGGGGAAAGATGAAAAGATTTGAACTCATTAGTTATCACTGATCGCGGAATAATTATCCCACGGATTTTGACTCGCATACGGCATGTCGGGGGGGGGGGATGGAAGAAAGAGGAAAGAAATGGCTGGGAAGGAACGAAAGAAGATAAACAAAATGGCGCGTAGGAAGGACAAATGATGAGAAAATATGGCGGAAAAGAAAGAAAGGCGATGAGTCACCCGTGAAACTAAAAAAAAGAACTACTTACAAGACATAACTCGGGAATTATATGATAATAATTCTCATACTATCTCTCCCGAATAATGGGCATTACATATGTTCCAGATGCAAATATTTCCCCACATTTGTTAAGTCAAGCGGAGTTAAATGACCTAGTGCGATATTTGGAATTACCAAAAGAAAACAGGCAGAGTTGCTTGGTTCCAGACTTCAAGAATGGAATCTTCTCCAGCCAAACCCCAAAATTTCCCATTTCCGCTATCGCTCGCCATTTGCAGTTTTCATCATTTTATTTACAGGAGGAAAAAGTTTGTTTCTGCCACGATATCAGTGCCCTGATGGAAAGGATTGACCCTCGCTATGATCCAAAATGTGGAGACTAAGTTCATTGACTCTAGTAAAGGTAGCCTTAAAGCTGTATTACTGCACAACGGCAATGCAAAACCTTCAATACCTGTAGCATATGCCATTGGCCTTAATGAGACTTATGAATCAATGGAACTGCTGCTAAGACTCATCAAATATAAGGACCACACATGGAATATTTGTGGCGACCTTAAAGTTGTATCATTACTTCCTGGGTAACAAACAGTTGGGCTACACAAAACATATGTGCTTTTTGTGTCTATGGAACAGCAGAGATGACAAGAACCACTACAAAAAACATGATTGGCCATCTAGAACTGAACAGATTGTTGGTAAACACAATGTGAAACACCCAGCACTTATTGACCCTCAGAAAGTACATATTCCACCACTTCATATTAAACTTGGCCCATAGACCACTATATATCTGGCCTGTTCACGCGACAATGTTTTGAAATTGCCAGGCTGCATAGCGGCCTGCAGCCCACCCGACAAAGAGATATAGTGGTCTATGGACTATCATATACTAAACTGGTTTATCAGTATATATGATGTACTGTAATCTTCGTAAATGTTTGTTCTATACTATTATCAAATAAAAAACAGTAAAACACGCTAAAGAAATGCCATTACGAGACTCTGATGATTTCACTTCAACTCTTCGCCACTTAAAACTTTGCGAGTCAACTTTTGTCATGAAGGGTATCAATAGAATCGCAATTTTATTAGATTTCCATTGATGTATTTCGTTTTCTGATAATGAATTAGAACCATGCATACATTAGCATTACATAAATAAATAAAATCATCAATCGGGTTATCAATTGAAGAGGTTATTTATTTAGTTAACGCTAATGTATACATGGTGCTACTTAATTTATCAGAAAAAGAAATATATAAGTAAATAAATAAAATCAATCGGGAAAATTACCAGATTGATGATTTTATTTATTTATTCAACGCTAATTTTGGCATGGTTCTAATTCATTTATCCGAAAACTAAATATATCAATGGAAAGCTAATAAAATTGCGCTTCTATTGATACCCTTCATGATAAAAGTTGACTCGCAAAGTTTTAAATGGCGAAGAGTTTAAGTGAATATTAAGTTCATGCATATTTCTTCAGTCTCGTAATGGCATTTCTTTAGCGTGTTTTACTTTTTTTTATTTGATAATTTTATAGAACAAACATTTACGAAGACTAGTATATCATATTTAAATCATATATATATATATATATATATATATATATAATATATATATATATATATATATATCATATAAACAGTATATCATATATAAATGATAAACCAGTCTATATGCGTATATATATATAATATATATATATATATATAATATATATATACGAATCCGAGCGGCCCTCCGACTTCAGGCCCTTGTGCGATAGGCCGATATTCCGTGCGCAGTCCAGGTTTACAGTGGTCTATGACTTCGCCTTATGAAAAATTTCGTGAATGGTATGGATCATCAAGGTAATGGTCTCCAATATTTAATGAATAAATTCAAAGCAATATTGACAGATGCTAAGCTAGAAGCTGGAGTTTTCACTGGACCACAGATCCGCAGTGTCATCCACGACTCATCGTTTCCATCTAATCTAAGGGCCATATGCAAGAAATTTTCTCGACGCGTTGCGTCGCGGCCCGGTAAGCAAGAATCAACAGTGGCAACGCAACGGGTGGAGATTTGAGTCAGCTGATTCGACAACATGCACATCCCACCCCCACCCCGCTGTGCACTTATTCCATCCTATTTCTTCCCAGACCATTACCGGTGAGTTTTCAACACAACCGAGAGTAACATGCATACCTTGTGAATGCACACGTGTCATAATTAAGGTAAAATCAGGTCCCATCAGGATTTACCCACAGGATTTAGTGCTCTCCTACGTCGTACAGTGCCCCCAACACCTTAAGTGCTTCCAGTGTCCCCCGCCCGTGAATTAACCGAGAACTTCATTACCCACCCAGGTTTGTCAAGTGCTCATCACCGACGTTCAGTGCTCCTGCGAGTGTCCCCACGCTCGCGTCTGTGTATCCCCCCCCCCCCACCAGTGATATCTCTCTCCCCCTCTCCTCTTTTGTCCAGTGTGTTATCCCTCCTCTGTGGTTTGTATGTGGGCCCTGTTGTTGTGCCCAGTGTATGTGTGTTTTTGTTTTGTGCAGTGCTGGGGACGCGAGTGGGAGTAAAGTGCGGTGAGAGTGCGGCCGATCTGGGTGGCGCGGGATCATGCCAGTCTGCCTGTGGTGAGGCCCAACAATGGGGCGGGTGAAGATAAAACACCCGCGCGCGATGTAGGTAGTGTTAGGTAACAGGAACTACCACGTGTAGGCCTCACGGCCTCTTGTAGCGTCCTTATTTTCTTATGTTCTTATGTAATATTATAGAACAAACATTTACAAAGATAACAATGTATATTTATACTGATTAACATATATTTGGTAGGGGAAAATTACCATAAGCGGGCAAACACAGGTGACAAGTGGAGTTTGTTGGTCCTTCACGCTCGCATCTCCCGCGTCTGTCGCCTGCACAACGAGGGCTGTGACGTCACGTGCAAGGAACCTATACTCAGATTAAATGTCCTCAGTCCAGTATCAATGCATTTCTTTGCAATAACATTGTGTTTGAAAGCAATTTTAATAATAGGAAACTTAGGGAATTTGAAAATACTTTCAATATTATCATCTTCGCTTATCCAGGGAGTTTTTGTTCAATTTTTATTTTGTGATCATCTTCATCTCCCGTAAATGACATCATCGACCCTGGCTATTGTGATATTGTTTAGAACCTTCAGTTTGGGTGGCATAAGTGCAGCAAATCCATTTTGTTCCAGTAGTATCGTAATGTCAGACAGTTTATTTTGTAATAATATAAAGCTATTTGGTAAGCAAGTTCCTCTGATGTACCAGTGAGCAATTAGACTTTTTCTGTGTTATAGGAAGATAATTCTATTGTGGGGAAAAGATCAATCTGTATAAGAATGAAGGTGTAGGAGTAATGTGACAGAAGTAAGGGAGTTATCTATGAACAGGGTATTTTTTGCCATTTTCTGCAATAACTAATCGTTGCCGTATCCCTGTGGTGTAAATGTTAGCATGCTTAGCTATAGATCTTGTTAAGGCGAGGGGCAGTCACTGCATAGCCCACACTGGTGTTCAAATTCCCTATTGAATCGTTGGATAAATGACTACATACAGTAAACCCTCGATAAACCGAACCAATTGGGGCGGGGGGGATCGCAATATCCGATAGCTCGGTTAATAGGATGATCAGTTGTCCACCTCATAAACCGCACGAACATAGTTCGGTTTTTTTTATGAAGGGCGTCGTTCGTTCATACGTATTCAAACAAAGTTAACTGTATGTACAGTACTGTAGAGTAAAATATAATTTTGTTGTGAGTGTAAACTGAGACGATCATGCCAGGTCGGCTCACCAATCACCGCATATGCCGAACTAGAGTTTAGTATATCCTAGGCTTGTTCGAAGGCATCACGGCGTTCGGTTTATCCGAAATTTGGTTTGACGATGATTGGTTTATCTGTATTTTCGAAAATTAAGGGAATGTAAACTGTGGAAACCTGGATATCATGAAGGGCCCTTGTGTTAGACTAATTGATTACTATCCACCACACACATATAGATATAGTCTCTATCTCCCTTTTAAATCCAAAGCTGGCTGTTGCGTATATGTGGGGCAATGACATCACTTGCTCTCGTGCCCACGGCCTTGAATCTTCCAAATTTTCTACCATCTGGCTTCGACTTCAATGTCACTCTCTTACTAAATTTATCTGCGCTGTATATCTCTCACCTAACTCCTCTGAGTATGAAAAATTCTTCGACTATTTAACATCAAAAGTGGTGCACATCTCATCTCATTTCCTTTAGCTGAAATTTTTCCCTTCTTGGGGACTTCAAAGTTCACCACCAGCTTTGGCTATCATCTTCTTTCACTGACCAACCTGGTGAACAATCCTACAACTTTTCTATCCTCCATGACCTAGAACACTGGTGCCGCACCCTAAACCCGTATTACACTGACCGCCTTGGAGACCAGCCAACATTCTTGATCTTTTCCAACTACTACGCCTTCTTGCCTTTTTTTTTTAACCCTTCATCCCCCCCCTGTAATTATTCTCTCGTTGGGTTCCTCCGATCAACAATCTTAGTTCTGTAACCTGTCCTATCGCTCCGGTACCGGACTCGGACCCATCTAAGCTCGGAGGTGCTTTATGCACTTCATCTCAGCTAAGTGGAAGACCTAAGGGCAGTACTACTCAGATTTTCCATGGATAGATAAATAGAATATTATAGTTTTAAAGGCGCCGCAACTGCGGGGTATTGACGCCTGCTTAACATAAAACAACGAAAGTAAAAGTAAAAACAAAATTAAGATGAATAAAAATATTGAAAATAACAAAATCACAGAAAAAACAATAGTACATTTAAAAACATAATAATGAATATTAAAAACCTCATATAACTGTGAGAAGGCCAGCCCTCTCATAAAGGTATGTGGACTTTCGTGTCCCGTGAGAGAAACACGTCTCTCCCAATGCCAGGGAGAGACGGTAAGCACCGTCCGACCCCCGACACCGTGGACAAATAATATTGCTGCACTATAGTAGGTCCCCAAGACTAGATGACATCTACCAGCAAGTGCCGCACAGTTTTAAGGGGACCAAACAATCAATCATTAAGGGGGGTGGCCGCCCTCCTGAGGAACCCATGTGTAATATAGTGGGTGACCAATATGACGCAACCTCGTGCCAAGCAGTCTCCCATCTCCCTGGGAGAGACCGAAGAGAAAAGCAGTACTCCAGTCCTCGATACTTTGGTGGCGTATGGTGGCGTAGGTTATTTTGCCTATAGTAATCCACCGTAGCTGCCAACTGGTGTGAACTTATCTATGGATTGCCGAGCGCATGGTCCTAGTCCGGCACTGCACAATGTGGATAGTAGCTTGGTCTTCCTAGCTGCGCTTTTGCCCAAGGCAATCAGCTTCCCTCATTACCCCGGCAACACCTACATGTGCGGTACCACCAAAAGCTGACCGTCCGGCCTCAGCCTCTTGAGCAGATACAGCCAATTCCATGATGGCATTGACCAGCGATGGGGAGAGTTAAATTACATAGTGATATGAAGAGCACTACAAGAATCATCTAAAAAATTGTAAAAGGACATCCGGAGAGTAAGATAGTGCATGAGAGCATAATAAATGAGAGCACTTATTTCAGGCCGTAAAACAGATAAACACTTGGGATGCTGCCGCTTTTGTTAGAATGATGGGAATACTTCACCGTCTCCTCAACTCTTCGTCCTGATTTGGACCAGCAGTAAAGACAGGGACAGAACCCTGATGTGATGCAATAGTGGTTCTAAAAAGTTGGGCACGCTCAGCCTGAAGGAGGTAAGACCTTTTGATGATATCGAAGGCTTTTGCAGAAGGACACTCACTCTGGGAGAAGCCATGGACCGACTCTCGTAGGTTATGTGCGGGCAGTCCGTAGAGCAGGGAAGGATTTAAGCATCTCCATAATAGCTTTTAACATCGTGAAACCAAGGAGCCTTTGGTAAGCTTTCTTCGCTCATTGGTAAAGTTTGTGAAACCTAAATCCAAGATCACCCAACAGGCACGCAAGCTATTGAGTACAGGGAGGCGTTACCAACACCTTAACCTGAAGGGCCTGGGCGTTGAAGGTCTAATGTTAGGACCCAGCATCCATCCAAATAGACTTTGGGACTGGACATAATGACCTGAACGCCCCGGTTGCCAGAGGGACACCTAGCATGGTAGTACCGAATCCAACTCCGCATCGAGTGGGTGTGGCAGATGGAGTACACTTCACTTATTTATTCAAGCTTCGAAAGATAGTGACGCTTAGATTTAGGAAGTGTAGCGCGATTCAGCTCCCCAGGTAGCTGGTGTGCGAGAGGACTTTCAGTGATCCGTGGTTCGAAACAGTCATCCCTTGAAAAGCACGAAGGTGAGGTACCCAATTCAGTCATTTGCCAAATAAAAGTCCAAAAAACCGGGTCTCTTCCTCCTACATTATGACATTCTCTTATCGGTAAAGATACAGGTTCTGGGTCGGGTGAATCCCACGGGTTTCTGCAAAAATGAACCTGCTAACAGTCTTCGCTGCGAAATACCGGAAGTCCACGATTCCGTCGGCCATCACACACTTTTCTATAGCAAGTTGAAGTCCTTCTCTCTGCAACTACTCCTGGAAAGGCAGCAAACGAGATTGATAAATCATCCACGTATAATGTACTAACAATCCCCTCTGGCAGTACACAACAGACCATTGATGGCCACAGCGAACAGAGTTACCTCAAGACGCTGCCTGGTGGTCATTGCCACCTGGAAGCGAGGTGTGTCACAGAAGACAGTAAAATGTTGCCATAACGCGAACTCAAGAACCCGTTTGGCTAGGAAAACTCTGGAGGAACACAGGTAAACGCCTCTTATTCAACTCATACAGAGACGCAAAATACCGTGTCTCCAAGCTGTGTCGTAAGCCTTCTCACGGTTGAACATAGTAGGTCCACTATGGTGTTTTGTCGAGAGGCAAATGCCCCGCATATGGTGACACTAGTGAAATAAGCGCTTCCGTAGTGGATTGCTGCTTACGGAATCCACACTGAGAACGGGAGAAACAGTTTTCCCGTCCAAACAATATAAGGTTCCACTTATTTTAACATTTTTTCGGAATAACTTCCACACACATGAAGTTAGGTGATAATGGGGTCGGAAAATTCGTTCGTAGTGTGTGGTCCTTCCCAGGCTTTCGGGGATCGGATCACCACGCCTACACCCCAGGCTACTTGGCAAGGTTCCTTCAATCCATTATTCTAATTAATAGATGCTCAAACAAGAAATCTAGAGCCTCATCTCCTGGAATGACGAGCATCGCATATGTAATCATCTTGGCCTGTGGGAAGTGTCAGCGCAAACCTTCAGTGGCTTGACAAAGCGCAGAGGGTGTACAAAGAACATTGTAGAGATTCCGCCTCTAGATTGAAAGTCTCTATGGCCTCTCGTTCCTGTCGCAGTCTTCCCCTAGCACTTGTAGACGCAGAGGTCTGTCTGCGCACCTACCCCCCCCTTGGACACAACATGGGAAGCAAATTCCTCTGCTACGGTCAAGGGATCTGCCATAGAGGGTCACCATTAATTGATAGAACTGGAGGGAGGATGTTTTTAAATTTCCCCTTCATTTTTCTCACTATTTGCCAAACACCTTGGACACCGGGAAATGCACAGATCGTACTTATAGTAAGCCCTTCAAGGGGGGGGGGGGGGGGGGAGGGGTAAGAAGTGGACGAGCCCTCTTTCATTAGCCGACGGTATCTAGCTCTTGATCTGTGAAAATATATTTTTAAGTCTACTGAAGTTTGCCGCGATAGATATTGCGCCTCAGCAAGGCGGGAGTGACTCCTCGCTGCCGTACAGTCCTGATTCCACCACGGAACAGGCCGACGAGAGAAAGAGCCAGAAGTGCGGGGGATGCTCAGCGAGGCTGCAAAATGGATTCGAGACACAAGGTAATCTACGGCCTCATCTATTGTCTGAAATTCATCTATATGATGTTAAAAAACACAAGCCTTTTGAAAGCCCTCCCAGTCTGCACGAGAGAGGCACCATTTTGGGAGACATCGGGAAGGGGGCGATGACACTGCTTTAAGTAGTATGGGATAATGGTCACTTCCTCGAAGAGAATCGGCCACCTCCCATGAGAAGTCGAGGGCGACATGTGGACTGCAGAGTGATAGGTCAATAGCAGTCAATGTTTCCGTCTGCGAATGGAAATGTGTTGATTCTCCCGTGTTTAATATATTTAAGTTGTTGCCATCTATAAGAGAGTTACGAGAGAATCACCGCGACGATTTCTGGTGGAATCTCCCCACAGAAAATGCCACCCACTCATGTCTCCAAGGAGAAAAAATGGACGGGGAAGCTGGCGGATAAGATCCTCAAGATCTTGGAGAGGTATGTCGTCATTTGGAGGTAGATATATTGAGCAGACAGTGTAGGTCTTGTGCAGATGGATACGACCTGCTACAGCCTGCAACGGTGATTGCAGCGGGATGACAGTTAAAGGGACATCCCGACGATGGTAAAGGCCACAACCACCACTAAAGCCACCACCTGCTGGAGGTGGTGTGTGGATTCCTGCCCTATCATTGTCTCTTGTAAATAAGAAAACATTCACATGAGGTGTGTTCATGGGGAACCTTATTTTCAATAATAAAAACATAACTAGTGTTGATACTATCAGCATCTTTATTTATCAAACTTTTCGACACCCGAGTGTCATCTTCAGTAAGACAGTAACCCAAAACAGATAACCAAGTTATAAAATTATAAGTATGAATAGGTAAATATTGTAATATTTAAATTAATATGATAGTCTACATTAATATGATAAACACACAGCTGTCGAAACATTGAATAGATAAAGATGCCAATGAAAGACATGAGTTTGGTGAGCGTTGTGGTTGACTGTAGATGATGTGTGTGCATGAGGGTTTAATCCTCGTTACACGGAGGGGAAAAAAAGAGATAAACTCAGTGGACGAACTCTCACTTCACTTACATATTCACACTTCCAAAGGTTCGGGAAAGCACTAGATGGAGCCACTATGAGGTAGAATACAGGACAATAGGAACACTCGCTTTACCTTTAGAGAGTAAATAAAACAAAACTATCTTCTTATTTATATGAATCTCTATGACAAACATGACATGGACATTAACAAGCAACTTGAAGAGGCGAATCGATGCCTTTGGTAATAAGTGTCTTCGCAGAATCGTGGGGTATCGCAGGGATGATTACGTGTCAACTCAGCGATTGCACCGTGAGACTGAATCGAGGCCTATTACCTGCATAGTCCGTCAAAGCCAACTTCGGCTATATGGGCATGTGGCACGCTACCTACGATCCTCACATGGTTGTATTTGTAAGAGACATCCGAGCGCCCACAAGCTATGG
>JACEEZ010005336.1:214842-219460 GCA_016584305.1 Chionoecetes opilio | reverse complement strand
TTCAAAACCCCCTTTTCTTTTTTTTCCCATTTTTTTAAAAAAAAAAAAAAAAAATAGTAATTCTATAATCAAATGGTAAAAAGGAATACACGAAATTTAGTCAAAAATGTACCTGCCGGTATTTAAATGAATTCCCAGGGTGTTTTCTGACAATTAACCCTTAACAATACGACGATGGCTTTTATAAAATTCTATTATCCTCTTTATAATACCATTTTGTCGAAGCGATTTCTTTCCTCATTACTCATTTCTCTCTCTCTCTTTCTCTGTCTCACTCACTCACTCACTCACTCACTCACTCACTCTATCACTCACTCAATCTCTGTCTGTCTCTCTCTCTCTCTGTGTCTGTCTGTTAGTCTCTCTCTCTCCCCTCCTTCTCTCTCCTCTCTCTCTCTCTCTCTCTCTCTCTCTTCTTCTCTTGGAAGCTCGTATTGCCTTTTCCCAGCTCGTTGCAGGCAGTGGGTAGAGGCTATTTCGTTTTAAGGTCCCTGTATCGAACTTCCCCGCAGACATATTCCAAGAAACGGACCCAAAATAAATACTCAAGTTCCTAATTTTATATATTTTCCGATGTACCTGCAATGCGAAGGGCAACACTACACCGCTTATGTATCTCGTGTTGTTTTAAGTTCTTGTTATTTATTCTAATTTATTCATTCTCTCTCTCGCTCATTTTCATTTTGTTTGGATTTCTCGTTGTGTAGTTCGCAGTAAATGTGTGTGTGTGTGTGTGTGTGTGTGTGTGTGTGTGTGTGTGTGTGTGTGTGTGTGTGTGTGTGTGTGTGTCAACATTCATCCCCGCTACGCATACTCCTACCCTCCTTTCCGCCTAGGTCTATAGAGTCATACATAGATAAATATATGTATACTCTATAGAACTTGCTTTTCGCCTTCATTTCATAGGAGTAGCGAAGATAACAATAACAGTTAACAGCAAGAGTGAAGATAACAGTATAATAGGGATAGTGAAGACAGGTGTCATTGGTGGTGGGGGGATGAGGTTGGAGTTAGCGTGAACATCCGTGATTGGAGCCGCCATCTCCACTATCCTTAAAGCATCTCAAGACACCATTCAAAGCCTTCACCCTACCCTGAGCAGACACCTTCCTCATCACCCTCCTCTTCACCGTCCTCATCACCACCTTCAGTCCTGATGGATCCTATTCTTCTTGAGCTCCAAATCAATGCGGCGCGGCGTCAGATGGAGCAGCGGAGGGTTAGTCAGCCCCAGTCACCCATCCGTCGCAAGTCACGGCCGGGAGAGGTAAGAACATAAGACCATAAGAAAATAAGGAAGCTACAAGAGGCCGTGAGACCTACACGTGGTAATTCTTGTGACTTAACACTACCTACATCCACCTTTCATTCCCATCCATGAATTTATCCAGCCTCCTTTTAAAGCTCTCTATTGACTCCGCACTAACTACCTGTCTACTGAGTCTATTCCAATCATTTACCACCCTATTTGTGAACCAGTTTTTCCCTACTTTCTTTAGGTGCATGACGACGAAGAGAACCCAGAAGGCAAGCCCAGATCAACACCAAATTTTGTTATACCAGAGAGGAGAAGGAAGAAGAAGCGGGGCGGGGACTGGGAGGAATATGAAGAACCGAATGACTCAGGCTCTGATGATGAGAGCTCTGCGGGACAGTCTGTAAATGATGATGATGACGAGAGCATTCCTTATCGGCACTTCCTAGACAACTGGAAGTATAGGATTCTGCAGCCGGGGACGACACACCCTGGCGACGCTGTGATCAGGCTACGCAACATGAAGGCCAGGATGCGGCAGAGAAGGATGGAGGAGGGAGACAAAGGTGACATCCCTCGCACCTATCCCCGCAGCCCTGCCGGTGAGAAAAAACGCATCTTCCCACCAGCCTCAAAACCCCTCCTCCCCTACCCTCCCCCCTTGTAACTCACCCCTCCGCACCCCTGCACACTACACGCCTGCACGCACTCCACCCCTGCACACTCCACCCCTCCGCACCCTGCATACTCCACCCCTGCACACTCCACCTCTCCGCACCCTGCATACTCCACCCCTGCACACTCCACCCCTCCGCACCCTGCTCACCACCCCTGCAATACACCCCTGCACACCACCCCTCGCACCCCTGCATACACCACCCCTGCATCCCACCCAGCAACTCCACCCCTCCGCACCCCTGCATACTCCACCCCTGCACACTCCACCCTCCGCACCCCTGCATACACCACCCCTGCATATACCACCCCTGCACACTCCACCCCTGCACACTCCACGCCTGACCTCACCCCTGTCCCATCACCTCCTCCTAACGCACCTCCTCCAGACATCACACCTCTCTACATCTCCAATCAACGCACATGTCTCCGCCTCCAGCCATCCCACACACATCCCTCCGCCCGACACGTCAACACTCTCATCTCCTTTCTACTCCAAGCCCTCGCTGCACGTGTCCACTCAGCAAGAGAACCACTCAGCAAGGGAGCCAGTCAGCAAGGGAACCCCTCAGCAAGATAACCAATCAGCAAGGGAACCAGTCAGCAAGGGAACCACTCAGCAAGGGAACCACTCAGCAAGGGAACCACTCAGCAAGGGGAACCCAAATCAAAAGGGGAAAACCACTCATCAAGGGAACCACTCAGCAAGGGAACCACTAAAGCAAGGGAACACTCAGCAAGGGAACCACTCAGCAAGGGAACATTTCATCAAGGGAACCACTCAGCAAGGGAACCACTCATCAAGGGAACCACTCATCAAGGGAACCACTCAGCAAGGGAACCACTCATCAAGGGAACCACTCAGCAAGGGAACCACTCATCAAGGGAACCACTCAGCAAGGGAACCACTCAGCAAGGGAACCACTCAGCAAGGGAACCACTCAGCAAGGGAACCACTCAGCAAGGGAATCACTCAGCAAGGGAACCACTCAGCAAGGGAACCACTCAGCAAGGGAACCATTCAGCAAGGGAATCACTCAGCAAGGGAACCACTCAGCAAGGGAACCGCTCAGCAAGGGAAAACCCACTCAGCAAGGGAACCATCAGAAAGGGAAACCATCAGCAAGGGAAACACTCAGCAAGGGAATCACTCAGCAAGGGAACCACTCAGCAAGGGAACCGCTCAGCAAGGGAACCAGTCAGCAAGGGAATCACTCAGCAAGGGAACCACTCAGCAAGGGAACCACTCAGCAAAGGAATCACTCAGCAAGGGAACCACTCAGCAAGGGAACCGCTCAGCAAGGGAACCAGTCAGCAAGGGAATCACTCAGCAAGGGAACCACTCAGCAAGGGAACCAGTCAGCAAGGGAACCATCAGCAAGGGAACATCAGCAGGGAACCAAGTCAGCAAGGGAACCACTCAGCAAGGGAATCACTCAGCAAGGGAACCACTCAGCAAGGGAACCGCTCAGCAAGGGAACCACTCAGCAAGGGAACCAGTCAGCAAGAGCAGAGAAAAGAGACTTTGTGACTGATAATCATGAAAGAAAGATGTGTTATATCAATGTATTGGTATTATACTTTCTGCTGTCATTGCTGTTGTTTTTGTTATTGGTGTAATAAGGAAATTTCAGTTTTGATATATTTCATTATTTATATATATATATATATCTATATATAATATATATATATAATATATATATATATATAATATATATAATCATTATATATATATGCAGGAAAAACAACGAAACCTTTTGTATGTGTGTGTGTTGTGTGTGTGTGTGTGTGTGTGTGTGTGTGTGTGTGTGTGTGTGTGGTGTGTGTGTGTGTGTGTGTGTGTGTTTTGTGTGTTGTGTGTGTGTGTGCGCGCGCGTGCGCGCATAATTTTCCTTTGAAGTTGTAATATGGTTTTACAACTGAAATATTAATATTTTGTAAGCATCACAATGTTTTTATCATCATCATTGTATCATCATTATTATCATTAAGGACACTTTTAATAAATAGAAATCCAAAACAATGTCAACAAGTTTTTATTTTCCCAGAAATGATTCATTACATAAAAATAGAAAAAGAAAAATATACTAAGGAAAAACTAGAAACATAGAACATGAGTTGAAGTAAGATAGTAGTAGTTGTAAAAGTCTTAGCAGAGGTAGCAGGAGCAGAAGCAGTGGCAGCAGCAGTAAAAGTTATAGCAGAGGCAGCAGGAGTAGTAGTAGTAGCAGCAGTAAAAGTTATATCAGAAACAGCATGAACAGTAGTAGTAGCAGCAGCAGTAAAAGTTATAGCAGAAGCAGCATGAACAGTAGTAGTAGCAGCAGCAGTAAAAGTTGTAGCAGAGGCAGCAGGAACAGTAGTAGTAGCAGCAGCAGTAAAAGTTGTAACAAAGGCAGCAGGAACAGTAGTAGTAGCAGCAGCAGTAAAAGTTGTAACAGAGGCAGCAGGAACAGTAGTAGTAGCAGCAACAGTAACAGTTGTAGCAGAGGCAGCATGAACAGTAGTAGTAGCAGCAGCAGCAAAAGTTGTACCAGAGGCAGCAGGAACAGTAGTAGTAGCAGCAGCAGTAAAAGTTGTAACAAAGGCAGCATGAACAGTAGTAGTAGCAGCAGCAGTAAAAGTTGTAGCAGAGGCAGCAGGAACAGTAGTAGTAGCAGCAGCAGTAAAATTTGTAGCAGAGGCAGC
>JACEEZ010005336.1:197342-209842 GCA_016584305.1 Chionoecetes opilio | reverse complement strand
GAGAGAGAGAGAGAGAGAGAGAGAGAGAGAGAAGAGAGAGGATAAAATAATAGAACAAAACAAATATGAAGAAAGAACGGAAAGCAGTCCCCTTAGAAAACGCATTAAAAAAATAGAAAGAAAACAATAAAAATACCTAAAAAATCCATTTTTTTTTCAACACCATAACCAAAAATAACTAAAAACTAAAACAAAACATACAAAAAAACCCTGAAAACCAAAAATTAACTCATTGTCACGTGAGTTTCAGTTATTTAGTCACCCTTCATTTTCCTGTGTTAATATTTACCTTTTTTTATCCTTAGTATATTACCCACGTTCAAACTCTTCATGCACAACTTTTCTTTCGCCTTTATTGGACGTGATGGCTTCAGGCTACACCATCTATCATAAGTATGAACCTCACAACCTATCATTTTTATTACACACTTCATCTCCCTTCCCTCAATATGACTTTAAACCCCGAAATATGAGTTTATACATATTTTTTAAGTGTGCCACTGGTTACATGACAGTCCATACATCCCGTCTATGTCAGTATATTTCTGGCTCTACATAAATCATTCGTAACGCGGGGAAGCACACACAAATTGGCACGGATCATTAATTTCCATGGACTGAGCTCACAAATTTCCTTCTTCATACACATACACATACTCTCTCTCTCTCTCTCTCTCTTGGTGTTTTGAGTTCATTACGTGTTGCTAGTATCTCTCTCTCTCTCTCTCTCTCTCTCTCTCTCTCTCTCTCTCTCTCTCTCTCTCTCTCTCTCTCTCTCTCTCTCTCTCTCTCTCACTTCCCTCAGACGGTTCTGTCCTGACTAACCCATCCCTCATGCCGGGTATATGGATAGATTTTTGGACCAAGAAATGAAATGAGAACTTTAGTCGTGGGAATAAAGATATCTCAATTCATCTTGCTCCAATTCTCCCATGCTCTCTCTCTCTCTCTCTCTCTCTCTCTCTCTCTCTCTCTCTCTCTCTCTCTCTCTCTCTCTCTCTCTCTCTCTCTCCTCTCTCTCTCTTATTTATGGGTGATTAGTTGGTTTTTAATGACTGAAGCTTCCTAAAAAAAAGTGTGATAGGGGACAGATTGACGGCAGGGGGGGGGGGGGGGCTGGTGTGTTCGGGGGGGAGGCGGGTGTGTGTTGTGTGGGGGGGGCTGGTGGTGTGGGGGGGGGCTGGTGTGTGTGGGGGGGGGGCCTCGCAGGTGGTTGCCTTTCATTCTTCTCTTGTTTGTTTAATTGATTTTCGGTGATTATAAAGGTGTAGGTTATTCTCATGCTTATTTTAGAAGTTATGAGATATATTTATTTTAGAAATTATGAGTATTATTTATTTTAAAAGTTATGAGTATTATTTATTTTAGAAGTTATGAGATATTATTTTAGAAGCTTTGATATATGTTTAGAGTTTGTAAGCGGTGATTTAGCATTTTGTTGTTGTTTTTGTTGTTGTTGTTGTTGTTGTTGTTTTGTCATTGTTTTTGTTGTTTTTGTTCGTTCTGATGAAGGAGGCTTACTTTTTTCATTACATTATTTGGACGTATATTGAATTATCTCTCGGTAAGTCTTTTTGATTTTAAAAGACTATAGAGCTATTTGTTTATTTTGGTGGATTTCACATGAGTAAAATTTGACATGTTTAACTTTTTGGTTTATTTCTCACTCTTTTTCACCGTTAGGAATAGCAGAGTTAAGGTTTAGATTGATAAGTCAAAGCAAGAGCCGCTGTCATATTTGTGTTATTATTGATACTGTTTTAAGTTAATTTCACCCTTAGGATACTTAATTATTATGTACTGGGTTACCATTTTATTTTTCCTCTTTTTTCTGTCATTTTTTGGTAGTATTGATACTTAAAAAAAAAAAAAATAACCTTTAGAAATAGCAGAGTTAAGGTTTAGAGTGATCAGTCAAAGTATATAAGAACACTGTGTTGCGTTGTGTTGCCAGAGGCTGAGTGGCGCGGTAAGCTGCTCGGTCTTCCATGTGTTGCATGTTTCATCGCAACACTCGACTTATTCATCAACACAGATTTAACTTGATGGAAAAATGCGATGTCATGAGATTTTCCAGCAAATCTCTCAAGACTCTCTCAGAGAGAATGAAATCAAAATCTCTCAGAGACTCTCAAAAACCAAAACAAAAATGTAGGAAATGTTTGCCTGTGTTAATGTGCGTTGGGTTCGGAGTGAAGAAAAGTAAATAAGTAAAAAAGTAAAAGTAAAGCGAAGTAAAAAAGTGCTGCCAATGATAAGTCGGGCTGTCAGTCGGGAGTGGTAAGGTGATTTTACAGTTACATTCAGACTTTTCTAAACATTTTCTGTAAAGGTGAAGTCGCCTGTGGGTGTTATAAAAGGCAGGACAGATGGAAGTGAGTGTGTGGTGAGGCGGGAGGAGGACAGGAGGTGAATAATGTACAGTGCGTGTTGGAGGCTTTATGAATGTACCAACGGCCCCCCCAAGGTGCACCCCCTGCCCTAAGACCCCTGCTGTTAGGACCGGCAGAGGCAGGAGCGTGACAGGGTAAGGACATAGGCAAGGTGTGACAGGGCAAGGACATAGGCAAGGTGTGACAGGGTAAGGACATAGGCAAGGTGTGACAGGGTAAGGACATAGGCAAGGTGTACAGGGTAAGGACATAGGCAAGTGTGACAGGGTAAGGACATAGGCAAGGTGTGACAGGGTAAGGACATAGGCAAGGTGTGACAGGGTAAGGACATAGGCAAGGTGTGACAGGGTAAGGACATAGGCAAGGTGTGACAGGGTAAGGACATAGGCAAGGTGTGACAGGGTAAGGACATAGGCAAGGTGTGACAGGGTAAGGACATAAAAGGCAAGGTGTGACAGGGTAAGGACATAGGCAAGGTGTGACAGGTAAGGACATAGGCAAGGTGTGACAGGGTAAGGACATAGGCAAGGTGTGACAGGGAAGGACATAGGCAAGGTGACAGGGAAGGACATAGGCAAGGTGTGACAGGGTAAGGACATAGGCAAGGTGTGACAGGGTAAGGACATAGGCAAGGTGTGACAGGGTAAGGACATAGGCAAGGTGTGACAGGGTAAGGACATAGGCAAGGTGTGACAGGGCAAGGACTACATAAACCAAAAAAAAATAAAAAATAAAATTCTAACACTAGACTACATAATTTTTTTTCTTTCACGTTAACAAATTTCCAAGAGAATTTTCTACCACTAGATTATTTTTCTAAATTTTTCACTTTAACTAATTTCTAAGATAATTTTCTAACATTTGATTATCTTTTTCCTTTTTCACTTAAACTAATTTCCATGGATTGATCTCTTTTTAAATTTACCAAAAAATGACAGTAATAAAAAAAAACTAATCCATTAAAAGAAAACTAAAATGACATAATTTTTTGATCATTTTCACTGTAACTAATTTCCATGGATTGATCTCCTTGTAAATCCACAAAAAAATGACGGTAATAATAAAAATACAACTAATTCATTATAAGAACACTACATAAGATGAAATATTAAAAAAAACCTCATTACCCTAAAAACATCTTCCTTCTCTTCCTCTGCCTTTTAATTATACTCTCTTGACTTCCTTCCATTGTGTCTATGAATAAAATAAGTGATAAAGGTTCCTTGGTAGGTCACCAGCCGCACAACACACACACACACACACACACACACACACACACACACACACACACACACACACACCACACACACACACACACGTTTTCTATCGGGGCTATAGAGTAAAAAAAGAGTACAAGTAAAAGTAAAGATAAGTATAAAATAAAATAAGGAGTAATAGAAAAAGTAAAGGTAAGTATAGAGTAAAAATAAGGAGTAAAAGTAAAAGTATAGGTAATTATTAAGTAAAAATAAGGAGTAAAAGTAAAAGTATAGGTAATTATTAAGTAAAAATAAGGAGTAAAAGTAAAAGTATAGGTAATTATTAAGTAAAAATAAGGAGTAAAAGTAAAAGTAGAGGTAAATATTAAGTAAAAATAAGGAGTAAAAGTATGTATAAAGTAAAAATAAGGAGTAAAAGTATGTATAAAGTAAAAATAAAGAGTAAAAGTAGTATAAAGTAAAAATAAGGAGTAAAAGTAAGTATAAAGGAAAAATAAGGAGTAAAAGTAAAGGTAGGTATAGAGTATAGAGTAAAGAGAAAAGAAATCAGGACCAAAATCAATACTTTATGGTCACTGGTAAGGAGTCGGACATAGCATCACAAAACCCTGTACATACATAACACGCGAACACACGAATACCCGGCCTTCCCTCATAAGAACATAAAAACATAAGAAAATAAGGAAGCTACAAGAGGCTGTGAGACCTACACGAGGTAGTTCCTGTTACTAAACACTACCTACATCCACCTTTCAGCCTTACCCATGAAATGATCTAGCCTCCTTTTAAAGCTCCCTATTGACTCCGCACTAACTACCTGTCTACTGAGTCTATTCCAGTCATTTACCACTCTATTCGTGAACCAGTTTTTCCCAATTTCCTTTTTAATTCTACACTTTTCCTGTTTGAGTCAGTTACTTCTTGTTGTACCCTGATATTTAGAACCATTTACTATTACATTCCAATCACCCTATTTGTTCCCTCCCTCGTTACTGGATGTCCCGCGGCCTGTAAACACCTCTGCTAGGCTCATAATATCCCCAAGGGTCTTAGTGAGTCTTTGTGGTAAGATGAATGGCCTCCGATGACGATGACTCCGAGTGAGCCATTAATCTCATCGAGCTCCTGTCAACACTCCATTACGGGTCTCCGCCTCGCCTCTGTTTCTTGACTCAGGCTTTGTTTTTTATATCGTCGGTTTTGTTTATTTTTGAAGGTGACGAGTGTTGTTTACTTACTTTTGAGATGGTTTTTTTTTACTGTCTTGCTTACTTTTCTTGACTCAGGCTTTGTTTACTTGTGAAGGTGGCGAGTGTGTTGTTTGTTTGTACACCTGTTGCTTGTGGTTCTTTGTTTGTTGTTTGTTTATCTGTTACTTGTGGTTCTTTGTTTGTTGTTTGTTTATCTGTTACTTATGGTGGTAGTTGTTGTTTGTTTGTCTGTACTATGTCTTTTGTTTGTTGTCTTACTTGTGGCTTGTTGTTTGTTTGTCTGTTACTTGTTGTGTTGTGATCTGTTACTTTGTCCTTGTGTTGTTGTTATCTGTTACTTATGGTCCTTGTTGTTGTTTGTTTATCTGTTACTTATGGTCCTTGTTGTTGTTTGTTTATCTGTTACTTATGGTCCTTGTTGTTGTTTGTTTATCTGTTACTTATGGTCCTTGTTGTTGTTTGTTTATCTGTTACTTGTGGTCCTTGTTGTTGTTTGTTTACCTGTTACTTGTGATTCTTGGTTTGTTTCTGGCCAGGTGAGAGGTGAATGTGGTCAGGACGTGTTGAATACGTGTGGTTATTTCTTAATACTAATGTTATTTTTTTTTTTTTTTTTTTTACCATCACAAAAGCCTGGCTAAGGGCAAAATAAAAGGTAGCAAAAATCACGCTTAATTGCCAGTCCCTATAAAGAAGATAGTTAGAAAATATAAAAAGGGGGCAGTGGAACAATATATTTATGCTACTTATGTTAACTACCAATGGTACTCATAGAGATTGATTCATGTTTACTTATGTGTGTAAACAATTTGCATCATCGTAAAATTTTATTCTTAATATTTTCAAACGAACTGTTATTCGTTATTTTTTTTTCTACAAGCGTTTATCTGGTAGTTAATCGTTTCTTAATAACAATAGCCAGTCAAAATGAGACATATTACTAAATCACTAAATAATCTCAACCACTCAATAAAGCGATACAAATATAATTCCAAGACAACAATTCAATAAACTCTTTAGATCTTTTTACCTTGTGGCTATAGTTGAAATCCCATTATTTATATTTTCATCCCATCTGTGTAATAATTAAGCGTCAGTAACATAAATAAAAAGCATAAACTATATTATCTAAAAGAGCTAAAAAGTCACAACACAAATTAATAAATAGTTGTTTGGTCTATATTTAAAAACATTGAAATTTATTTTTTTTTATTATTTATAGTAATTCTTCTTTAATCTGTCGTAAAGAGGTTTCGAATACACTGTTGTTGCAAGTGACTGAAGTGATTGTAGAAGGTAATGGGTTCCTTGCTGTGTGTGTGTGTGTGTGTGTGTGTGTGTGTGTGTGTGTGTGTGTGTGTGTGTGTGTGTGTGTGTGTGTGTGTGTGTGTGTGTGTGTGTGTGTGTGTGTGTGTGTGTGTGTGTGTGTGTGTGTGTGTGTGTGTGTGTGTGTGTGTGTGTGTGTGCCGGTGTGTGTGTGTGTGTGGTGTGTGTGTGTGTGTGTGTGTGTGTGTGTGTGTGTGTGTGTGTGTGTTGTTGTGTGTGTGTGGTGTGTGTGTGTATCCGTGTGTGTGTGTGTGTGTGTGTGTGTGTGTGTGTGTGTGTGTGTATGTGTGTGTGTGTGTGTGTGTGTGTGTGTGTGTGTGTGTGTGTGTGTGTGTGTGTGTGTGTGTGTGTGTGTGTGTGTGTGTGTGTGTCAATAATATATCACACAGTGTATAAAATATATAGATGTCGTTACCGCTTCATCTTCCTGTATATCTCTCTCTCTACCTCTCTCTCTCTCTCTCTCTCTCTCTCTCTCTCTCTCTCTCTCTCTCTCTCTCTCTCTCTCCTCTCTCTCTCTCTCTCTCTCTCTCTCACTGTCTTCAACATTTACGCCTCAATACATCTCTATCCATCCACAAAGTTTGGCAAGTTATCTTTTATTCCACCTTGTGAAGACGACACGACACAGGAACCACCACCACCACCACCACCACCACCACCACCACCACCACCACCACTACCAAAACCACCACCACCACCACCATCACCACCATCACCACCCACCACCACCACCACCACCACTATTACCACTAACCCCACCACCACCACCACCATCACTACCACCACCACCACTACCATCACCACCACCATCACCACCACCTGAAATACAACAAGGAATGCTTTTAAGCCTGCAGGTCCGTTCAAGAGATAGTGGTCAAAGGAGGAGGAGGAGGAGGAGGAGGAGGAGGAGGAGGAGGAGGAGGAGGAGGAGGAGGAGGAGAAGAAGAAGAAGAGAGAGAGAAGAGGAGAGAGAAGAAAGAGAAGAAGAAGAAAGAAGAAGAAGAAGAAAAAGAAAAAGAAAAAGAAGAGAAGAAGAAGAAGAAGAAGAAGAAGAAGAAAGAAAGAAAGAAGAAGAAGAAGAAAGAGAAGGAGGAAGGAGAGAGGAGGAGGAGGAGGAGGAGGAGGAGGAGGAGGAGGAGGAGGAGAGAACCCAGGAGGAGGAGGAGAAAGAGGAGAGGACCCAGGACGCAATAAAGCCAGCGAAAAAACCTGAAGCACCTCTCTTCCTCTAAAGCCGAGAGAAATTCCTTTCCCTGTGGTGAGGCGTCGGGCCGAGGTGACCGCCGACACACGCGTCCCGACAATGGAGAAAACTGACCATGACATTAAATATATTCTCGGCGACGGAGGAAGCGAAAAAAAAATTACTCGTGATAGGAAGTTCGTTGAGTTGATACTAAAAAAAATTGTGACAGTAAGAGAGGAAGGTATACAAAGGAAGTAGAAAAGAATTATAGAATAGTAAATAAATAATAAAAGTAATAGAAATGAAGGAAGGTAAAGAGAGAGAGAGAGAGAGAGAGAGAGAGAGAGAGAGAGAGAGAGAGAGAGAGAGAGAGAGAGAGAGAGAGAGAGAGAGAGAGAGAGAGAGAGAGAGAGAAGAGAGAGAGAGGTGGAGAAAAAGGTGTGGAGAAAGAATAAATGCCAGAAAAGGAATACATGCCAAGGAGGGAAAAGAAGGAAGAATCAAAAAGAAGGAAGGAAAGAAGAAAGGAAAAAGGTGGCGTGGAGGAAGGAATAACAGAAAATTGGTAGAGAGAATAAGAATAAGAGAAGGAAAGAGGGAAGTGGTAAGGACAAATAGTATATAAAGAGAGACTAGAATAAAGAAAGAAAGGTGAAAGGAGGAATGAAGGAGGTGAAATGTAATGGTAGGAATAGAGAATGCAAGATAAAAATGAAAGAAGGAAAAGATAGATAAGAAAATGAGAGATTAGCTAAAGGAAGAAAAAGGGAAAGAAGTAATAAAGACAGATAGAAGAGAGGATTGAAAAGCAGGAAGGAGGAAGGAGGAAGAGGTCAAAATAAAGGGAACAAAAACCGAAGAGACAAAAACATGATGATGAACGAATCAGGAAAGAAGATCAGAAGAGAAATAATGAAAATGAAAAAGTTATTAAAGGAGGTGAAGGGAAAATCGGAAGAATAAATAAAAGAAAGACCGCACAAAGAAGAGAATAAGGAGAGGAAGAAAAAGGAGGTTGAAGAGAAAGAGGTAATAATGAGAATGAGAGGATAAGTTATGTAAGAAAAAAATATATGGAAGGAAAAAGAGAATGATAGGAAAAGTAAGAAGATAAAAAAAATATATGGAAGGAAAAAAAAAGATTTGATAAGAAAATAAAAAAATATATGGAAGAGAAAAAAATATGATAAGAAAAAAAATATCTGGAAGGAGAAAAAATGATCAGAAAAAAAAATATATGGAAGGAGAAAAAATGATATAAGAAAAAAATATATATGGAAGGAAAAAGGGAATGATTGAATAAGTAAGAAGATAAAAAATATATGGAAGGAAAACAAATGATATGATAAGAAAACAAAAAATATATGGAAGGAAAAAAAAAATGATATGATAAGAAAAAAAAAATATATGGAAGGGAAAATGGAAATGATAGGATAAGTAAGAAGATAAAAAATATATGGAAGGAAAAAAAAAAGAGATGATAAGAAAATAAAAAATACATGGAAGGAGAAAGGGAATGACAGGATAAATAAGAAGAAAAAATATATGGAAGAAAAAAGAATGACTGAAAAAGGGAAAGTAGTGGGAGAAAAATGGTTGCTGGAAGAGGTTGGGGGAGGGAGCAGAGGAGAAAAATGAAGGGAGAGGAAAAAGGGATGGTCAAACGCTCCCTCCCCCTTTCTCCCTCCTCCTTCTTCTCCGTTAAGCCCCTACTAAGGTGATCAGATTCCATAGATACCCCTAACTTCCTCTTGGCCGACCTCCTCTTCCTCTTTCACTGGGGTCTAAAAGATTACTCTTCAGGAGGAGGAAGAGGAGAAGGAGGTAGAGGATGAGGAAGAGAAGGAGGTAGAGGAGGAGGAAGAGAAGGAGGTAGAGGATGAGGAAGAGAAGGAGGTAGAGGAGGAGGAAGAGAAGGAGGTAGAGGATGAGGAAGAGAAGGAGGTAGAGGAGGAGGAAGAGAAGGAGTAGAAGAGGAGAGGAAGGAGGTAGAGAAGAGGAAGAAAGGAGGTAGAGGAGGAGGAAGAGAAGGAGGTAGAGAGAGGAAGAGAAGGAGTAGAGGAGGAGAAGAGAAGGAGGTAGAGGAGGAGGAAGAGAAGGAGGTAGAAGAGGAGGAAGAGAAGGAGGTAGAGGAAGAGGAAGAGAAGGAGGTAGAGGAAGAGGAAGAGAAGGAGGTAGAGGAGGAGGAAGAGAAGGAGGTAGAGGAAGAGGAAGAGAAGGAGGTAGAGGAAGAGGAAGAGAAGGAGGTAGAGGAGGAGGAAGAGAAGGAGGTAGAGGATGAGGAAGAGAAGGAGGTAGAGGAGGAGGAAGAGAAGGAGGTAGAGGATGAGGAAGAGAAGGAGGTAGAGGAGGAGGAAGAGAAGGAGGTAGAGGAAGAGGAAGAGAAGGAGGTAGAGGAAGAGGAAGAGAAGGAGGTAGAGGAGGAGGAAGAGAAGGAGGTAGAGGAAGAGGAAGAGAATGAGGTAGAGGAGGAGGAAGAGAAGGTAGAAGAGGATGAGGAGGAAAAAAAAGTAAAACAAAAAAGTAAGAGTAAATACTTAAAAAACAAAAAAAATTAAAGCAGGTAATAGAAGGAAGAAAATGAGAAGGAAGAGGAGGAGGAAGAGTAAAACAAATAAAAAATAAAAGAAAAATAGGGGTAAATACATGAAAAAAAATGAAAACAGGTAATAGAAACCCTATCGTCATAAATAATATCACAGAAAACTAACAATGTAAAAGAAAAACGAATGAAAAAAATGTAGACTACACTATTACTTCCTCTGGCTTATTCAATTATATTCAATGGCATGACAAATCGGTGTGAAGGAAACCATGGAACAGACCATTACACCTTAAAAGAAGAAGTCAAAATAGATCAAAGAAAAACGTGTTATTGTACTAAAAGCGAATGAAAAATGAATAAATACTACAATATAATACAGTAAAACCTCTCGTATTCGGACCCTCATTATTCGGACTTTGACATTATTCGGACCTTTATTTTTTTTTGGGGGGGGGGGGGGTCGAAAATTCCTAGCCTATTTTTTTTTTTTTTTTTTTTTAGGGGTTGAAATTTCCTAGTCTAGAATTTTTTTTTGAATTTTTTTTTTTACATATCTAAATACCCCCATATATAATCCCCCCATTATTCGGATCCTTGCATTACTCGGACCCCTCCTTGGCCCAATTAGTCCGAATATGAGAGGTTTTACTGTACTTCCATTGGCTTTTCAACGGTAAAAGAAATGGTGTGAGGGAAACCATTGAAGCGATCATTACACTTTGTACAGCCTCTCGCCTCCATAAGAGTACCCAGTCTAAAGCATTTCAAGCGGTCGATGTTGTAGTGTTTATTAAAGGGCGTGAAGAGGTATGTCGTCCCCACGGTGACTCGCTTCTAAGGGCGTGAGGCGAGAACTTTAAATCGCTCTTCTAACAAGGTCTTAAATGGTTGGATCCGTTTTGTGGCTCAGGAGGAGGAGGAGGAGGAGGAGGGAGGAGGAGGAGGAGGAGGAGGAGGAGGAGGAGGAATACATAGGAATACATAGGAATAACACACCAGGAGACCTATTGGTCCATAACTAGGGTATCTGTTGTACTACATACTACTAACTATCAACTACATGAGAGGACAGTTGGAAAATGATACGTCCCTAAAGAAGATAGGAACATGGAAGTTTCGTAGTGAAGAATGATAGGATATGAAATATGCTAACTACAACTACCACTACAACTAATCGATCCAAGGGATATATTATGAATTCGCAGGGCAATATCAATACCCATTTACTTTACAGTGCGCATCAAGTCTGTTTTTAAATGAAGTTAATGTGCTGGCATCGACAACATTTGCTGGTAATTTGTTCCATCGATCAACAACTCTAACATTGAAATACTTTTTACGGAGATCGGTGATGCAACGTTGACCGTTCAGTTTAAAACCGTTATTTCTGGTTGTCACTTGAGGAGAAAGCTCGAATAGGTTCTCTTGATTAATGACATCAAATCCTTTTAGGATCTTAAAGGTTTGGAGGAGGAGGAGGAGGAGGAGGAGGAGGAGGAGGAGGAGGAGGAGGAGGAGGAGGAGGAGGAGGAGGAGGAGGAGGAGGAGGAGGAGGAGGAGGAGGAGGAGGAGGAATACAAAATACAAAGGAATACAAAGGGAACACAAACAGCAACATACCATTAGGTCCTTACATGGCTGTTTGATTTAACTACACTACACTAACTAGATAATAAGGAGGAGGAGGAGGAGGAGGAGGAGGATTTACATAGGATTACATAGGAGTAACAGACACCAGGAGACCTATTGGTCCATAGCGAGGGTATCTGCTGAACTACATACTACTAACTATCAACTACTTGTAAGAAAACAGTTGGAAAATGATACCATGTCCCTAAAGAGGATAGGAACATGGAAGTTTCATAGTGCAGAATGATAGGATATGAAAAATACTAACTACAACTACCACTACCACTACAACTAATCGATACGGGGGACTAGATACGAATTCGCACTATCAATACCCATTTACTTTACAGTGCGCGTCAAGTCTGTTTTTGAATGTAGTTATTGTGTTGGCTCCGACAACATTTGCTGGTAACTTATTCCATCGATCAACGACTCTAACATTGAAATAATTTTTACGGAGATCGGTGATGCAACGTTGACCGTTTAGTTTTTAAACCATTATTTCTTGTTGTCACTTGAGTTGAAAGCTCGAATAGGTCCTCTTGATTAATGACATCAAAACCTTTTAGGATCTTAAAGGTTTCTATCAAGTCCCCACGGATTCTACGATCCTTTAAGGAAAACATATTAAGTTTCCGCAGTCTCTCTCATAAGATGAATTTCGCAGAGATGGAATTTGTTGGTTGCTCTTCTTTGCACTGATTTAATTTGGCTTGATCTTTTACGAAACAGGCGACCAGAATTGAACGGCATATTCCAAGTGCGGCCTAACCAAGGACGTGTATAATTGTGTCATTACTTTCGGAGTTTTATGTTCAAAGTTACGTTTAATAAAGCCCAACATCATATTTGCCTTTTACTGGCAGCTAGGCAATGCGAACTGGTTTTCAGATCATTAATGATGATGACACCTAGATCCTTTTCCTGCTGTACTTCAGTTAAGTTATTTGCATTTTAAGTATATTTGGGTTTAGTTGCCTTATGCCC
>JACEEZ010005336.1:185000-195975 GCA_016584305.1 Chionoecetes opilio | reverse complement strand
ATAAAAAAAATAGGATAATGAAAAACGATAATAACATAAAATTGCATAAAAGAATACAGAGTTAGTGAAAAGTGGCAAGGCGTTCCCGCAGAGTTTCTTACTATAATTCACTTAATGTCCGTTTGTCCAGTTAAGGGTCCACCATTTCTGTCTTAATTTCAACCAAACATTCAGGAAAGGTCAATTTCATCCCTGGATAATAATAACAATAACACTAGAAATAATAACAATAATAATAAGCCAGAGGAAGTATTAATGTAGTATTCATTTTTTTTTTTTCATTATTATAATTTTTATTTTATTCCGTTGGAGCCAATAGCACTTCTAGGCTTTTATCTTCCTTCCTTAGGCATTTCACTACAATAACACGTTTAATTTTGTTCAATTGTGTTCATATTAAAGCTGGTAATGTTCTTTGCCGTTCTATGATTTATGATATGATTTATCATAATATCATTTGTTATCATTTCATAATAATTTATAATGTTATATCATTTCATCATACATGTTATTTTCTTTGGGTTTTTTCCAAAGTAATAACAATAATAATAATAATGATAATAATAACCAATAATAATAATAAAAAATAAAGATAGTCTCCAAAGTATGCTGGAGGGACACCAGTTAACTATTCTTTGATAACTCGCTTAAACTTGTGTCCTCGTAATGCAGGTCGACCCAGTTTGATAAGTTATGTCGAAGGCAAGGCAAGGAGACATATTTTGGCGGGAAAGGATAGGAGAGAAGGAGAGAAAAAGGGAGGAAGGAAGAGAAGGTGGTATGGATGATAGGTGAAGATGAGAGAGAGGAGAGAGAGAGAGAGAGAGGGGAGAGAGAGAGAGAGAAGAGAGAGAGAGAGAAGAGAGAGAGCGAGAGAGAGGAGAAGAGAGAAAAGAGAGAGAGGAAGAGAGAAGAGAGAGAGAGGAGAGAGATGAGAGAGGAGAGAGAGAGAGAGAAGAGAGAGAGAGAGAGAGAGAGAGAGAGAGAGAGAGAGGAGAGAGGAGAAAAAGGAAAAAAATGGGAGAAGAAGGTTTGAGAGAAAGAGAAGGAGAGAAGAGGAGAGAGGGGAGAGGAGAAAAAAAAAGGAAAGGAAGGTGAAAATGGAAAGGAGAGGGTAAAGGAGGTAGGGGGAGGATAGAGGAAAAGGGAAAGGGAAAGGAGGAGGAGGAGGAGGAGGAGGAAAGGGGAGAAGGAAGAAAGGGGAGGAGGAGGAGGAGGATGAGGAGAGTAGGAGGAGGAGGAGGAGTATGAGGAGGAGGAGGAGTGGAGGAGGAGGAGGTAGGAGGAGAGTAAGGAGAAATAGCGAATAATAAAGTGTTGTAGAACTAAAGGAGGAGGTCAGAAGGTGAGAGATAAAAATGGTGAGAGAAGAGCAAAAAACGAAAGAAAATATAAGAACTGAACGAAGGGAAATGGAGCTGGGAAAAAATATATGATGAGTAAGAAATGAAAAAGTAGAAAGAAAGGAGTAGAACAAAGAAAAATGGGAGAAGGAAAAGGAGAGTAAAAAAGGAAAAAGAATGTAGTAGTGCGAAAGTAGAGATTGACTTTTCTTCTACTTCAGTCTCTTCTGCTTTCAAAAATGCGTGTATTTCTATCCTGGCGACGTAAAAATGTAGAAAATGTATCGATTAGTAGAATATGGAAAATAA
This sequence comes from Chionoecetes opilio, assembly GCA_016584305.1. NCBI lineage: Eukaryota > Metazoa > Arthropoda > Malacostraca > Decapoda > Majidae > Chionoecetes > Chionoecetes opilio. Next base: position 194,323 of record JACEEZ010005336.1, on the reverse strand, counting down.
TCTGATCTGTGGAGGTTTCGTGGAATTGAACTTTATTTTACGGAGTAAATGCTTCAGCCTGAGATGATGGAAAAAAAGTAATCTTTTAATCCGCGTCGCTGTCTGTGAGTCTTAAGAGCTGCAGGTAGTCTAGAAGGTTAAGGGAATTAAATGAAATGATATATTAAATGAGGTACATAAGAACATAAGAACACGATAAGAAAATATAAGAGAAGCTACAGAAGAGGCGCGGGCTTTTAATAACTTCAATTCGGCTCTCATACTAAAGTTACGCATCCCTTGTCTCAATTTTTGGTCATCCATCTCTGCACTGATTCTAACAAGGCTTATATCATTAGCTGTAAATATTGAGACCAAAACTGAACGCGGGCATAGTCTGATGGTTGAGGCGCTGATCTAGAGCTCGGAGTATAATAAGCTTTAGAATAACTTCCACACTCTCACTTGTTAACACTTCTGGTATGAATCCTGAATAGCTCTAATTAGCCTCTATTCTGGCGAGACAAAATACATTGTTTCCTATGTCGGAGTGTCAGGGCATCAGCTCCTCCATCCAGATCTTTTTCCACTTCTGATCTTTTCCGCGATAAAGACATTGCTTATGGTGTATCTATTACCAGGGTTTTTCTACACTCGATTCATAACGCTGCATTTATCAATATTAAATTCACATCTACCATCTGACTGCCACCTCGTTAAGTTATCTAAGTCTGCTCTGCATATGATTTTTACATCAAGCTTGATCGGGCATGATCCTACCTAACTTAGTATCATCAGGCAACTTGCTGATATCACTGCTAGATCCCACTATCCAAGTCGTATGATGTAAATCAAAAATAGTAATGATCGCCAAATGGCAGATCCCTTGTGGAACTCGCACTTGTTCACGCAGTCCGCCATTTCAGGATTTAGGAGGCCGATTAATTGATATCCCTTTGTTGCCTATTACTTAGGCTAAGCTCTGATACCATATGAAAGAAGCCTTTCCCTGCTATTCGGCATGATCCCTAACTTATTTACGAGTCGGCTCGTCTGGTACTTTGTCAATGCCTTACTGAAAGATCCAGATATATAAATATCATAATTCGTTATCATTATCTGCCGTCTCATAAGCTTTCCTATAAAAACTCAATAAATTGGATGAACATGGACCTACCCTTGGTGAATCTATGTTGTGAATCATTGATTAAACTATGATTTATCGATATGTGCTCATCTAATGGTTTTTTGGGCACTAATGAGATTCCTAATAATTTACCCACCTCCTGATGTTGGACTTACGGGTGCGATAATTGACTTTAGTCCTCTGTCTCGTCCATTCTAAATATGGGGAACAACATTTCGCTTTCCTCACAATAATTGGCTACTATCAGCCTATCTCAACCTATTTGCATTATAAAATGTTCTACTTACGACTCACTCACAACTCTCCTTGCATTCGCTTAATACGCGCTGGGATTGATACTTCATCTGGTCCTGGGTCGATTAAAAATTTGTCTCATTTTTATCTATGACCCTGCTTCCACGCATCTTCCCCTAGTTATCCAAATATCTTTGGAGTTCTCCTCATCGCTTTCTCTTTGAACATCTGTTCAGCTATCAGGTATCGTGCTTGTATGCCTCGCTTCCGTAAAACTACTTAAGAAATACTCATTTAGACTCTTACACATATCCTCATCCGTTTTATGACTCACCCTGTCGGGCTGACCTTAACGGGCCGCAACTAAGAAATTCCCTTGACTTTGTTTTATATACCTGATAGAAGTCCCTTTTGGGTTCCTTTTCGCCTGTCTGCTAGTTTAAATCTCAGAATTGTTCTTAGCTTGAACTCGAGTTGAATTTCTTCACTGTCGCTTGCCAGCAATCGTTATACTGTTCTTTGTTTACACAATCCTGCCTTGAACCTTATATAAATGGGGAGGTTACTGCTCTAATGTTGTCTTTTATAATTGGTGGTCATCCATTTTGGAATTAAATAAACACCCAAAAAAAAAAAATCTCTCTTTCTGACTCTTATTCTCGGCGCTATAAAAGGAATATTTCTTTTCTGTCCGTCATTATTGAATTCGCTTAGCAAATGAGGTTATAATCTGCCTCATAGCGCGCCATCCTCACTTGCATTTAATAACCTCTCTAATTACTTCCTCAGCCCTGACTCTCACTTTGCCGCTGTCTAACGGCGGCTCTAGATTCTCTCCTCAGGCCATGACAGCACTTCCATATTGCTACCGCGCAATTACCTCCTGGGGGGGGGGGGCCTTCCTCATCCTTCATAATTGGCCTTTCCAGCTGTCATCGCCACTGTCGTTATCCTGGGAAAACTTTCTTCCTTGTCTGCCATCCGCTACACGCTCTATTAATAACCTCCAGGTGTTCTTCTTATCTCTGCTATAATTGGCGCTTTCTGATAATTAGGTATTTCGATGGCTTATTGGCCACTTAATTTTCCAACTTCTCCATTTTAAGCTAAATCTGATCTCATTAATGGTCGCTATTATCTAATTCCGCCGACCGCCCTCGCACATTTGTAACTAAATACGTCTCTATTTGTCAGCATAGATCTAGAATATTATCTTCTCTATAGGGCTCCTTGTTGCTTGGCTTGGATGTAGTTATCTGGATTATATTCACAATTGCATCTGCGTTAGGGCTAGTCACCTATGATTTATGATCCCAGCTGCTTATATTCCAATAATTATGAAAATCTCTCGCACCTATCGCATAGTCATTTATATCTGCAGGCCTTGTTTATTTGGACGCATGATTAGGAGCTGAATCTCTTTAGCATAAGTTTGGAGGCCTATGACACTACACCCAAAACCATTTTCTCAGTTTCCCCAATCCGTACCTCTTACCGGCATATAAGACTCTATGTTGTCATGTTTTTATTGACATTTATTAACACACACTGCTATGCATCTCTTGGCATAAGCGCTAACTCCTCCCACTCGTCTGCTACTCTGTCCTTGTGAAATAACTTATACCGTCATAGTAGTAGTAGTAGTATATTTAAAGTTTTTTTTTTATTGTAGTAGTAGGTAGTAGTAGTAGTAGTAGTAGTTAGTTTAGTAGTAGTGAGTGAGTAGTGCGTAGTTGTTGTTGTTGTTGTTGTTGTTGTTATCGTTGTTGTGGTAATAACAGTAGTAATAAAAGTAGCAGTGGAAATAGTAGAATAAATAGAAATAATGATAATAACGATAATAATAATAAAAATGATGATGAAGATGATAATAATGACAATAAAAATAATAATAATAATAATAGTAATGATAATTAGTAATAATAATAATGATCGTACGGATTGGGTCGTATCAAATAACAAATAATCCTGTCAAAAGTATGAGTTGCCCAAAAAAAACCCATTGCTATTTACTAACATCAACATTTAGTTAATCTAGATGTGCACTGAGGTCAATGGACGAAGCTCAGTTATTTGTTAGGCATTGGACGATCAAAAAGATGGATTAATTACTGATTAAATATGTGGTGATTCTTTTTGAGCGAAGCCGTGTGTGTGTGTGTGTGTGTGTGTGTGTGTGTGTGTGTGTGTGTGTGTGTGTGTGTGTGTGTGTGTGTGTGTGTGTGTGTGTGTGTGTGTGTGTGTGTGCGTAGGTAACTCCGTAGTGTAGTGGTTAGGACGCTCGGCTTACAACCGAGAAGTCCCGGGTTCGATCCCCGGGCGGAGCGAAAGATAGATGGGTGGTCTTTCTTAAATCCCTAGCCCCTGTCCACCCAGCAGTGAATGGGTACCGGGTGCCAGCCGGGGGTTTGTAACCCCCCCCCCCCCGGGGTGGTGGCTTCGGCCAACACTAATATGCAGCAGCGGTAGATCACTATGGCTCTGAGGCATTATCCTCTAAACAAAACAAACAAGAAAGAGAACAAGTGTGTGTGTGTGTGTGTGTGTGTGTGTGTGTGTGTGTGTGTGTGTGTGTGTGTGTGTGTGTGTGTGTGTGTGTGTGTGTGTGTGTGTGTGTGTGTGTGTGTGTGTGCGCGCGTGCGTGCGCGCGCGTGCGTGCGCGCGCGTGCGTGCGTGCGTGCGTGCGTGCGTGCGTGCGTGCGTGCGTGCGTGCGTGCGTGTGTGTGTGTGTGTGTGTGTGTGTGTGTGTGTGTGTGTGTGTGTGTGTGTGTGTGTGTGTGTGTGTGTGTGTGTGTGTGTGTGTGTGTGTGTGTGTGTGTGTGTGTGTGTGTGTGTGTGTGTGTGTAAGAGTCTATGTTTCCCTTCCACACATGCAAAGTTTCTCTCACGAACATACCACCACCACCACCACATGAAACGACAACAACAATAACAATAATAAAAAACACCCTGCCAGTTTTTCACATGTCAACACAATTTTCTCAACGCATTTTTTTCAAGAGTCAAATAAACTTCCATACAAAAAAAGGTCCAAAACTCCACAACAAAAGTCCTGATCATCTTACATGTACTTATTAAACATTAAATTACCTTCCTGTAATTCTACCACAGGTAAATAGGCGTGCAAGAACAGGTAAGTAGCACAGGTGGTAATTGAGGAACATAAGAACATAAGAAAATAAAGAAGCTACAAGAGGCCGCGATACCTACACGTAGAGGTTCCTGTAAAGAAGGCAGGAAGCAGGGAAGTAACACATGGAAGTAACAAGGAGCAAAATAAGGTAGAGGAAGAGGAAAGGAGGGAAGTAACATAAGTGATACTTAAAGTGAAGGAGCAAGAGGAAAGGAGGAAAGGAGGGAAGGAAAATGGGAGGGCAAGAATGGTGAGGGAAAGTGTGGGGAAAAAACTGAAAAAAATTGAGAGGGAAAGAATGGAGAAGAAAACTGGGAGGAAAAAATAAGAAAATGAAAAGATGGTGGAAAGAAGAGATGGAGTGAAAGTGGGTGGCAAGAGGGAGGTTACGAGAGAAGAGAAGGAGGAGGAGGAGGACAAGGAGGAGGAAGAGGAGGTGGACAAGGAGGAGGAGGAGGAGGAGGAGGAGGAGGAGGAGGAGGAGGAGGAGGAGGAGGAGGAGGTGGAGGAGGAGGAAGAGGAGAAGGTGGAGGAGGAGGAGGAGGAGGAGGAGGCGGAGGGGCAGAAAAGTAGGAGTGATGAGTTTGAGGAAAGTTAGTATTGGATAAGATTGAAGTGGAATGATTGAAGTGGAATGGTTGAAGTGGAATGGTTGAAGTGGAATGGTTGAAGTGGAATGGTTGAAGTGAAGTGAATGGACGAGAATAAAAGAACGCGTGGAAGACCTTGCCGCATGAAAAAAAATAAGGGAGAACGAGGAACCGAAAATGAGAAAACCAGAGATAGAAATGAGTGAGATAAATAAATTAGTGTCGCAGATGAACACATACACACACACACACACACACACACACACACACACACACACACACACACACACACACACACACACACACACACACACACACACACACACACACACACAATCATGAGGTCCATTACATTTGCATAGCGTCAGTTATATGTATTCTTAATCACACACGGCACGACCTTGAAATATTTAGATCGTGGTTCCTGTCGCCACCACCAAAGGGCCACGAGAGGCGAGAAGAACAGATAACAGAGAGCGGAGGACAACAGAAGAAAAACAGGGAAAGAGGAACAGAGAGCGGATTACAACAGAAGAAAAACAGGGAAAGAGGAACAGAGAGCGAAGGACAACAGAAGAAAAACAGGGAAAGAGGAACAGAGAGCGGAAGACAACAGAAGAAAAATAGAGAAAGAGGAACAGAGAGCGGAAGACAACAGAAGAAAAACAGAGAAAGAGGAACAGAGAGCGGATTACAACAGAAGAAAAACAGGGAAAGAGGAACAGAGAGCGAAGGACAACAGAAGAAAAACAGGGAAAGAGGAACAGAGAGCGGAAGACAACAGAAGAAAAACAGCGAAAGAGGAACAGAGAGCGGAAGACAACAGAAGAAAAACAGAGAAAGAGGAACAGAGAGCGGATTACAACAGAAGAAAAACAGGGAAAGAGGAACAGAGAGCGGATTACAACAGAAGAAAAACAGGGAAAGAGGAACAGAGAGCGAAGGACAACAGAAGAAAAACAGGGAAAGAGGAACAGAGAGCGGAGGACAACAGAAGACAAACAGCAAAGAGGAACAGAGAGTGAAGGACAACAGAAGAAAAACAGACAGAGGAACAGAGAGCGAAGGACAACAGAAGAAAAACAGAGAAAGAGGAACAGAGAGCGGAGGACAACAGAAGAAAAATAGGGGGGGGGCAGTCAGTAGAGCGCATACCTCCGCCCGAATATTTAATCAAATATATATAATATATATATATATATATGCACTCAGATGAGGATACCTCCGGATATATTTCATCATTGTTGCATGGCAACAGTTGTCAATAGATTTCATCCAAATTTGTTCTATGATCCCAAATAGCTTGTATACGAGTTTCGTCCAAATCTATGTAACTTTTCAAAATCCTTACACAAACAGACTAGACAGACAGACAATCGGTGGTGAAATCTAACCCCTAACTTCTTCGAGGAAACGACAAAGAGGAACAGAGAGCGAGACAGACGGAGAAAACAGACCCAGTCAACGTTGCGGAGGTACAACAGACAACAAGAGGAACAGAGAGCGGAGGACAACAGAAGAAAAACAGACAAGAGGAACAGAGAGCGGAGGACAACAGAAGAAAACAGACAAAGAGGAACAGAGAGCGGAGGACAACAGAAGAAAAAACAGACAAAGAGGAACAGAGAGCGGAGGACAACAGAAGAAAAACAGACAAAGAGGAACAGAGAGCGGAGGACAACAGAAGAAAAACAGACAAAGAGGAACAGAGAGCGGAGGACAACAGAAGAAAAACAGACAAAGAGGAACAGAGAGCGGAGGACAACAGAAGAAAAACAGGGAAAGAGGAACAGAGAGCGGAGGACAACAGAAGAAAAACAGACAAAGAGGAACAGAGAGCGGAGGACAACAGAAGGAAAAACAGGGAAAGAGGAACAGAGAGCGGAGGACAACAGAAGAAAAACAGAAAAGAGGAACAGAGAGCGGAGGACACAGAGGAAAAACAGGGAAAGAGGAACAGAGAGCGGAGGACAACAGAAGAAAAAAGGGAAAGAGGAACAGAGAGCGGAAGGACAACAGAGGAAAACAGCAAAGAGGAACAGAGAGCGGAGGACAACAGAAGAAAAAAGGGAAAGAGGAACAGAGAGCGGAAGACAACAGAAGAAAAACAGACAAGAGGAACAGAGAGCGGAGGACAACAGAAGAAAAACAGGGAAAGAGGAACAGAGAGCGGGACAACAGAAGAAAACAGACAAGGGGAACAGAGAGCGGAGGACAACAGAAGAAAAACAGGGAAAGAGGAACAGAGAGCGGAGGACAACAGAAGAAAAACAGGAAGAGGAACAGAGCGGAGGCAACAGAAGAAAAACAGACAAGAGGAACAGAGAGCGGAGACAACAGAGGAAAAACAGGAAGAGGAACAGAGAGCGGAGACAACAGAAGAAAAACAGACAAAGAGGAACAGAGAGCGGAGGACAACAGAAGAAAACAGACAAAGAGGAACAGAGAGCGGAGGACAACAGAAGAAAAACAGACAAAGAGGAACAGAGAGCGGAGGACAACAGAAGAAAAACAGACAAAGAGGAACAGAGAGCGAAGGACAACAGAAGAAAACAGACAAAGAGGAACAGAGAGCGGAGGACAACAGAAGAAAAAAAGACAAAGAGGAACAGAGAGCGGAGGACAACAGAAGAAAACTGGAAAGAGGAACAGAGAGCGGGACAACAGAAGAAAAACAGAGAAAGAGGAACAGAGAGCGGAGGACAACAGAAGAAAAACAGACAAAGAGGAACGAGAGCGGAGGACAACAGAAGAAAAACAGACAAAGAGGACAGAGAGCGGAGGACAACAGAAGAAAACAGACAAGAGGAACAGAGAGCGAAGGACAACAGAAGAAAAACAGACAAAGAGGAACAGAGAGCGGAGGACAACAGAAGAAAAACAGAGAAAGAGGAACAGAGAGCGGAGGACAACAGAAGAAAAACAGACAAAGAGGAACAGAGAGCGGAGGACAACAGAAGAAAAACAGGGAAAGAGGAACAGAGAGCGGAGGACAACAGAAGAAAAACAGGGAAAGAGGAACAGAGAGCGAAGGACAACAGAAGAAAAACAGGGAAAGAGGAACAGAGAGCGGAGGACAACAGAAGAAAAACAGAGATAGAGTGACAGAGAGCGGAGGACAACAGAAGAAAAACAGACAAAGAGGAACAGAGAGCGGAGGACAACAGAAGAAAAACAGACAAAGAGGAACAGAGAGCGGAGGACAACAGAAGAAAAACAGACAAAGAGGAACAGAGAGCGGAGGACAACAGAAGAAAAACAGTCAAAGAGGAACAGAGAGCGGAGGACAACAGAAGAAAAACAGACAAAGAGGAACAGAGAGCGAAGGACAACAGAAGAAAACAGACAAAGAGGAACAGAGAGCGGAGGACAACAGAAAAAACAGACAAGAGGAACAGAGAGCGGAGGACAACAGAAGAAAAACAGACAAAGAGGAACAGAGAGCGGAGGACAACAGAAGAAAAACTGGGAAAGAGGAACAGAGAGCGGGACAACAGAAGAAAAACAGAGAAAGAGGAACAGAGAGCGGAGGACAACAGAAGAAAAACAGACAAAGAGGAACAGAGAGCGGAGGACAACAGAAGAAAAACAGACAAAGAGGAACAGAGAGCGGAGGACAACAGAAGAAAAACAGACAAAGAGGAACAGAGAGCGAAGGACAACAGAAGAAAAACAGACAAAGAGGAACAGAGAGCGGAGGACAACAGAAGAAAAACAGACAAAGAGGAACAGAGAGCGGAGGACAACAGAAGAAAAACAGACAAAGAGGAACAGAGAGCGGAGGACAACAGAAGAAAAACTGGGAAAGAGGAACAGAGAGCGGAGGACAACAGAAGAAAAACAGGGAAAGAGGAACAGAGAGCGAAGGACAACAGAAGAAAAACAGGGAAAGAGGAACAGAGAGCGGAGGACAACAGAAGAAAAACAGAGATAGAGTGACAGAGAGCGGAGGACAACAGAAGAAAAACAGAGAAAGAGGAACAGAGAGCGAAGGACAACGGAAGAAAAACAGGGAAAGAGGAACAGAGAGTGGAAGACAACAGAAAAAACAGAGAAAGAGGAACAGAGAGCGAAGGACAACAGAAGAAAAACAGAGAAAGAGGAACAGAGAGCGAAGGACAACAGAAGAAAAACAGAGAACAGAAAGGACAAAAAAAAGCTACAGAGGAGGTGATAATGAGACTTATAAAGTAAGATAAGGGTATTGACAGGAGTCTCATATATTGGTGGAGGATAAAGT
>JACEEZ010005336.1:172500-175000 GCA_016584305.1 Chionoecetes opilio | reverse complement strand
GAGGAAAAAGAGCGGGAGAAAAAGGGAAGGGAGGAAAAAGGAGAGGAAACTGAGAAGCAGGAACAGGAGGAAAACAAAAAATCATGCAGAGAAAACAAACGTATGAATATAGGAAAACGGAGGAAGAAGAGAAGGAAAATAATCTTAGTGGATAAAGACGTTAAAGAAAAGACGTGGAAGAAGAGGCAAGGAAAGAAGGAAAGAAGGAAAGAAGAATAAGAGGAAGAGGCGAGGAAAGAAGGAAAGAGGAAGAAGAGGAAGAGGCAAGGAAAGAAGGAAAGAGGAAGAAGAGGAAGAGGCAAGGAAAGAAGGAAAGAGGAAGAAGAGGAAGAGGCGAGGAAAGAAGGAAAGAGGAAGAAGAGGAGGAGGCAAGGAAAGAAGGAAAGAGGAAGAAGAGAAGAGGCAAGGAAAGAAGGAAAGAGAATAAGAAGAGGAGGAGCAAGGAAAGAAGGAAAAGAGGAAGAAGAGGAAGAGGCCTAGGAAAGAGGAAAGAGGAGGAAGAGGAAAGAGGCAAGGAAAGAAGGAAAAAGAGGAAGAGAGGAAGAGGCAAGGAAAGAAGGAAAGAGGAGAAGAGGAAGAGGCAAGGAAAGAAGAAAGAGGAAGAAGAGGAAGAGGTAAAGGAAAAAAGGAAAGAGGAAGGAAGAGGAATGAGGCAAGGAAGAAGGAAAGAGGGAAGAAGAAGGAAGAAGACAAGGAAAGAAGGAAAGGGAAGAAGAGGAAGAGGCAAAGGAAAAGAAGGAAAGAAAGGAAAAGAAGAATAAGAGAAGAGGGCAAGGAAAGAAGGAAAGAGGAAGAAGCAGGAAGAGGCGAGGAAAGAAGGAAAGAGGAAAAGAAGAAGGAAGAGGCAAGGAAGAAAGGAAAGAGGAAGAAGAGAAGAGGCAAGGATAAGAAGGAAGAAGGAAAGAGGAAGAGGCAAGGGAAGAGGAAAGAGGAAGAAGAGGATTGAGGCAAGGGAATAGAAGGAAAGAGGAAGAAGAGGAAGAGCAAGGAAAGAAGGAAAGAGGAGAAGAGAAGAGCAAGGAAAGAAGGAAAGAGGACAAGAAGATGGAAGAGGCAAGGAAAGAAGGAAAGAGGAAAGACAGAGGAAGAGGCAAGAAAAGAAGGAAAGAAGAGGAACGAGGAAGAAGAGGAAGAAGGCAAGGCAAAGAAAGGAAAAGGAAAGAGGAAGAAGAGAAGAGGCGAGGAAAGAAAGGAAAGAGGAAGAAGATGAAGAGGCAATGGAAAGAAGGAAAGAGCGAAGAAGAGGAGAGGCAAGGAAAGAAGGACAAGCGGAAGAAGAGGAAGAGGCAAGGAAAGAAGGAAAGGAGGAAGAAGAGGAAGAGACAAGAAGGAAAGAGGAAAAGAAGAGGAAGAGGCAGGAAAGAAGGAAGAGGAAAGAAGAGGCAGAGGCAAGGAAGAAGGAAAGAAGGAAAGAGGAAGAAGAGGAAGAGGCAAGGAAAGAAGGAAAGAGGAAGAAGAGGAGGAGGCAAGGAAAGAAGGAAAGAGGAAGAAGAGGAAGAGGCAAGGAAAGAAGGAAAGAGGAAGAAGAGAGAGGACAAGAAGGAAAGAGGAAAGAAGAGGAAGAGGCAAGGGAAAGAAGGAAAGGAGGAAGAGAGGAAGAGGCAAGGAAAGGAAGAAAGAAGGAAAGAGGAAGAAGAGGAAGAGGCAAGGAAAGAAGGAAAGAGGAAGAAGAGGAGGAGGCAAGGAAAGAAGAAAAGAGGAAGAAGAGGAAGAGGCAAGGAAAGAAGGAAAGAGGAAGAAGAGGAGGAGGCAAGGAAAGAAGGAAAGAGGAAGAAGAGGAGGAGGCGAGGAAAGAAGGAAAGAGGAAGAAGAGGAGGAGGCAAGGAAAGAAGGAAAGAGGAAGAAGAGGAAGAGGCGAGGAAAGAAGGAAAGAGGAAGAAGAGGAGGAGGCAAGGAAAGAGGAAGAAGAGAAGGGCAGGAAAGAAGGAAAGAGGAAAGAGGGAAGAGCAAGAAAGAGGACAGAGGAAGAAGAGGAAGAGGCAAGGAAAGAAGGAAAGAGGAAGAAGAGGAGGAGGCAAGGAAAGAGGAAGAAGAGGAAGAGGCAAGGAAAGAAGAGGAAGAGACATTCTGATATATAGCATAATGACTCCAAACAACCTGGATTCCAAAACCAATACCGTAATAAATTTTGGATTAATTTCGGCTCATATGATTTTATATTTTCCTGATTTGGTAATAAAATAGACAGATAGAAATGGCGCAAGTGATCTATTTTATGTTTATCTAAGTCTCTGGATTCTTTTCTCTGATTTAGTGTGCCTTCCATTATTATCTTCTTCCTTCTCTGTAAACCTTATTCTTCTAATTATTCTCTTATTCTCTATTCTTATTCTCTTATTCTGAAATTATTCTATTCTCACGTATTATCTACAAATTTTAAACATTAGATTTCCTAGAATTATGTTGATTTTAATTCTTATCTCCATATTTTCCTGCCTACCTTCATATATATTGCATGGCCATATGTCTGTTTGTCTGTCTGTCGGTCCGTCTGCCTGTC
>JACEEZ010005336.1:160000-170000 GCA_016584305.1 Chionoecetes opilio | reverse complement strand
GAAGGGGGAGGAGGGGGAAGAGGAAAGGGGGAGGAGGGGAGGGAGGAAGGAGGAGGCGGAGGAGGAGGAGGAGGGAGGAGGAGGAGGAGGAGTGGAGGAAAAGGGGTGGAGAAAATAGAAGGAGATAGAAAGAAAAGGGGAAAGGAGGCGGAGGAGAGAGGGGAAAAGAGAGGAGAGAAAAGAGGGGGAGAAGAGGAGAAAAGAGGAAAAGAGAGGGGAGAGAAAAGAGAGAGAGAGAGAGAGAGAGAGAGGGAGGAGAGGAGGAGAGAGAGGAGGAGAGAGAGAGAGAGAGAGAGAGAGGGGGGGAGGGGGAGAGAGAAGAGAGAGGGGATGAGAGAGAGAGAGAGAGAGAAAAGAGGGGAGAGAAAAGAGAAAAGAGAGAGAGAGAGATGAGAGAGAAAGAGAAAGGGGAAGGGGAAGAGAGAGAGGAAGAAGGAAGAGAGAAGAGAAGAGGGAGGAGAGGAAGAGAGAAGAGGAGAGAGGAGGGGGAGAGAAGAGAGAGAAGAGAGAAGGGAGAAGAGAGGGGGAAGGGAAAGGGGAGGAAAATAAAAAAGAAAGAAAGCAAGAGAAAAAAGAGAAAGGGAAAGGAGAAGAGGAGAAAAGAGAAAGAAAAAGGAAAAGGGAGAAAAAGGGAAGGGAAAAAAAAGGGAAAAAAGGGGGGGGCCGGGGAAAAAAAAAAAGGGGAGGAAAAAGGAGGGGGAAAAGGGGAAAGGAAAAGGAAAAAAAAACAGAGAAAAAAAAGGGGAAAAAATTTTGGGAAAGGAGGAAAAGAAAAGGAAAAAAATTTTAGGGAAAAAGAAAGAAAAAGGGAAGAAAGAGGGAAGGAAAAAAGGAAAGAAGGGAAAAAAAAGAAAAAGGGGAAAGAAGAGGGGGAAAGGAAAAAAGGGAAAGAGGAAAGAGGAAAGGAAAGGAAAGAAGGAAAGAGGAAGAAGAAGAGCAAGGAAGAAGGAAAGAGGAAAAGGGGAAAGAGGCAAAGGAAAAAAAAAAGGGAAGAAGAGGGGGAGGAAAGGAAAAAGGGGGGGAAGAAGAGGAAAGGCAAGGAAAGAAAGGGGAAAGGGGAAGAAAGGAAGTGAAGAAAGAAAAAAGGGAAAAAGGGAAGGGGAAAGGCAAGGAAAGAAAAAAAAAAAGGGGGGGGCAGGAAAAGAAAAAGGGGAAAGAAAGAAGGGCGGGGGAAAAAAGGGGAAAGGGGGAGAAGAAAGGAGCAAGGGAAAAAAGGGAAAAGGGGGGGAAAGGAAAAAGGGAAAGGGGGGGAAAAAAAAAGGGAAAAAGAGGAAAAGAGGAAAGGCAAGAAAAGAAGGAAAGAGGAAAAAGGGGAAAGAACGGAAAAAAGGAAAAAGGGGAAAGAAAAAGGGGGAGGAAAGGGAAGGGGAAAAAAGGGAAAAAGGAAAGGGGGAAGAGGCGGGGGAAAAAGAAGGGAAAAGAGGAAGAAGGGGGAAGAGGGGGGAAGGAAAAAAGAAGAGGAAAGAAGGGGAAAGAGGAAAATAAGAAAGAGGAAAAGGGGAAAAAGGGAAAGGGGGAAGAAAGAAAGGAAAAAAAGGAAAAGGGAAAGGAAAGGAAAGAGGGAAAGAAGAAGGGATAGGCAAGGAAAGAAAAGAAAAAAGAGGAAGAGCAGAAAAGAAGGAAAGGGAAGAAGGGGGAGAGGCAAGGAAAGAAGGGAAAAGAGGAAAAAAGGAGGAGGCAGGAAAGAAGGGAAAGAGGAAGAAAAAGGGAAGGAGGCAAGGAAAAAGGAAAGAGGAAGAAAGGAAGAGGCGAAAAAAAGGGAAAGGGAAGAAGGGGAGGAGGCAAGGAAAGGGGAAAGGAAAGGAAAAGGAAAGGGAAAAAAGGAAAAGGAAAAAAAGAGGAAGACAAGGAAAGAAGGAAAGGGAAAAAGGAAGAGGCAAGGAAAAAAGGAAAAGGGGGGAGAAGAGGGGGAGGCAAGGGGAAAAGGAGAAGAGAAGAGGCAAGGGGGAAAAAAAGGAAGAACTTCTGAATTACATAATCTCCAAACAACTGGATTCCCAAAACCAATCCCGTAAAAAAATTTGGTAATTTCGGCTATATGATTTTATATTTTTCCCCGATTTTGGGAATAAAATGACAGATAGAAAAGGCGAAGTGACTATTTTATTTTTTATCTAAGTCTCTGGGTTCTTTTCTCGATTTAAAAATGTGCCCTTTCCCTTATTTTCCCCTTTTCCTTTCTGTAAAACCTTATTCTTTAATTACTCTTATTTTGTTTTTTTTTTTTTATTCTCCTTATTTTCCCCGAAATTATTCTTTCTCAGTATTTTTACAAAATTTTAAACATTGATTTCCAGAATTAGTTGATTTTTTCTTATCTCCCTATTTTCCTCCTACCTTATAATATTGCATGGCCATATTCTGTTTGTCTGTTTTCGGTCCGTCTGCCTGTCTCGTCTATTATTGAGTGAATGTAGTTTAAAAAAAGAATCAATAAAAACCAGCCGTGCCAAAAACACAAAAACAAAAAAACAACAACACACAACGTCTAACTGAAATAATTACAAAAACAAAAAAAAAAAGCACGACAAGGATTACATTTTTCCTTAATTATTCGGGGCGTATTTCTATTGGATTTTTTATTTTTTATATATTTCGTTTGTTTTGTAGATTTTACGGTTTAACACAAATGATGCAATTTTTGTCTTCTCCCCGTTTGTCCCCTCTTCTTTTTTTTTTCTCTCTCTATCTTCTTCTCTCTACTATCTATCCTCTCTAACCCCGTTATTAAAAGAGAAATTAGTATTTCCTTATATTTTTAGGGGTTTTTTCGTGTATATAAAAATAAAATTGTAATATCTCTCTCTCTCTCTCTTCCCTCTCCCCTTTTTCTCTCTTTTTTTTCTCTCTTCTCTCTCTTCCCCTTTTCTTTTTATCTATCTCTCTCTAACACGTTATTAATAGGTAATTATAGCCTTATATTTAAGGTTTCCTCGTGAATAAAAGTAAAAATTTTATATCTCTTTTCTCTCTCTTTCTCTCTCTCCTCTCTCTTCTCTCTAACTGTTATAAAAAAGAGATAATTTGATGCCCTTTTATTTTTTGGTTTTCCTCGGTATGTAAAAGCAAAAATTTAATTCTCTCTCTCTCTCTCTTCTCTTCTCCTCTCTCTCTCTCTCTCTCTCTCTTCCTCTCTCTCTCCTTCCCCCCTCTCTTCCCCCCCCTTCCCTTTTTCTCTCTCTCTCTCCTGATGAACCTTCATTATCTCAGTTCGTCCGTTCGGCTTCATTCATCACCAACGTTGTTTCATCCACCGTGAAATGAGTGAACCAGTTAATGAGGAAAAATATAGAAAATCATATCATGCTTCCCGGAGGCTTCATACAAAAAGACATCATTGTTTCATTAATAAATTAATTTGTATGTATTTGTACAAAGTTTCGGTGCATAGATCCATGTTTTATGCTTGAGAGGTTCTGAATTTCTACACATAAAAATAAAATACAGGAATTATTATTGTTTACGCTAAAATGATTACCTGAAACCTAACCTAAACTTACCTAAAAAAACAACAACCTCACCTAAGCTAAAATTATTACCTGAAGCCTAACCTAAACTTAACTATGAAAAAAAAACTAACCTAACCTAAGCTAAATTTATTATATAAAAAAAAACCTCACCATGATATAACATTCAATAATCACGATATAGTTTTCAATGATTCCCATAGTTATCATTGATTACGACAGAATCTTGAACGACTGCGATATCATTTTTTTATTACAGCAGAACTTTAATTACGATAAAGGTTACACTTGATGACGATGGAGCACTCAATAAATACTACAGAACCGTCAGTAATAGATAATAGGTAGTAATAATAAATAATAAAGGTAACTAAATAAGAAGTAAAATAAAATAATAAAGTAATAATAAGGATAATAATAAAACTAATAAGGTAGTAATAAATGGCTTGATGTCAAAAAAACAAAAAACACATACGAACAATAATTCACGTCAATAACAAACTAATCTCCACCTTTTACCTTCTACTAATACGTTTTAGATTGAATTTCCTTTTTCTGACCTGAGCAGCAATTTGGGTTAGTGTTGAGAGGCGACAAGTGATTTTCAGCCTTAAAACACAAACAGATAAGTCACACAGGCACACTATTAACCCCTTGAGGCCTAGAACGTAATTTTCATTGTAATTTGACTACCATTAGACAATTTTAATTAATATAAGCAATATTTTATAGATATGACCTGTTTAGTATCCTTGTCCACTAGCTAATTTGGTATATTAAGTAACTTTTTTTAATCTCAAGGCTAACAATACGCAATTTTATGTAGCAAAGGAAAGATCTCGGCGTAAATGTGTTAAGCTTACAGTGTATCCTGCTAAGCCTTCACTGTAATCACTGCTGTAACAAGCTCTGTCAGCATTACATAATGAAGCATCCACACACACAGACTGAAATCTTCTTGCTGTTTACTAATTAACTTCTAAAAAGCTGCAGCGAGAAGGGAGGGAGTCGAGCATTAATTAGAGACATGTTTGTGATTTTCTAGATATATATTTCTGACAACTTTTCCGCCATAAAAAGAATAAGCGTTATTTTTTCATGGATCTTTTCTAATCGTTCTTTTTATCCTGATTTCAATATGATTCTATGGTTTCATTTGACATCCAGTATTTTTTTCTTTCAGGGAATAACCTTTTTACTTCAATTTTGATATGTATTTTTTTGTGAGTTCAAAACAAATGATCTTTACTCCTCATTTTTTCAAGGAATATACATTTTACTTCATTTATTCATGTTTTTTTTTATGAATTCAAAACAAATCATCTTTACTCTTCATGCTTTCAAGGAATATAAATTTTAGTTCATTTATCTGTGTTTTTTTTATGAATTCAATCAAAACAAATCACTTTTTTACATCATTTATCAGTTTTTTATGAATTCCAAACAAATCACCTTTCCTCTTCAACCCATAACCATGATTCTTTATTGGATGCATCACATGTATCCTTTTACGAGACAAACACTTTCGCTTTCCTCTGTCTCCTCTGTCTTCTCTTTTTCTTTACCCTCACCGAAAAGATAAATTCCTCCCCAGGTCCTCCCCTCGTAAGTCTTCCACGCACCTGAGGAACACACTCACCTAGACACAGCCACGCACTTCCACGCACCTGCTCGCATTTCCCCTCGAGTCCTGATCTCGAGGGGAAAGCGAGAATTTTCTTTCCCTCAACCTTTCATGGCTTGTAGCGTGAAATGTTGTTTGTGTGTCTTGGTTCCTGTTTGTTTGTTCTTCTGTCTGTCTGTGTTTATGTCTGTGTCTGTGTTTATGTATGTGTCTGTGTTTATGTCTGTGTCTGTCTGTGTTTATGTCTGTCTGTCTGTCTGTCTGTCTGTCTGTCTGTCTGTCTGTCTGTCTGTCTGTCTGTCTGTCTGTATGTCATTCTGTGTCTACTGGTTTGTTTCTCTGTATTTATCTCTATATATATATATGTCTGTCTGTCTGTCTGTCTGTCTGTCTGTCTGTCTGTCTGTCTGTCTGTCTGTCTGTCTGTCTGTCTGTCTGTCTGTCTGTCTGTCTGTCTGTCTGTCTGTCTGTCTGTCTGTTCTGTCCCGTTGTCTGTCTTTTGTCTGCTGTCTGTCCTCGGTCTGTCTGTCTTCTGTCTGTCTGTCTGTCCCGTCTGTCTGTCTGTCTGTCTGTCTGGGCTGTCTGTCGTCTGTCTGTCTGTCTGTCTCTCTCTCTCTCTCTCCCCTTCCTCTCTCTCTCTCTCTCTCTCTCTCTCTCTCTCTCTCTCTCTCCTCTCTCCTCTCTCTCTCTCTCTCTCCATCTCTCTCTCTCTCCATCCTGTTCACAGATTAATCAAATATTCTGCATACTCAGACTAAAAAAAACAAATAAAGAAAAAGTCAAATTTTTCTCTATCTTCTAGTCTCTAGGGCTTAAGCGTTTCCACTACTTTTTCAAACACGAAAAAAATACTCAGCTCAGCACACACACCACACCCCACACACACACACACACCCACACACAACACACACCACACACACACACCACACACACATACACACACACACACACACACCACACACTATTCTGAATATACCAAAAGGCACACGCACAAACAGCAGACGATCTTTGTTGTATGGGAATCCTATTAACAAATCAATTATGAAAAATATTGAGGCGTATAATGAAACTGGTTAATTTCCTTGATGTGATATGAATTTTTCTTTTAATTTCAGGGAATGGTAGGGTTGGGAGGGACAAGGGACCAGAGAGAGAGAGAAAGAGAGAGAGAGAGAGGGAGAGAGAGAGAGAGAGAGAAGAGAGAGAGAGAGAGAGAGAGAGAGAGAGAAGAGAGACGAGAGCGAGAGCGAGAGCGAGAGAGAGAGAGAGAGAGAGAGAGAGAGAGAGAGAGAGAGAGAGAGAGAGAGAGAGAGAGCGAGAGAGCCGAGCCAAGAGAGAGAGAAGAGAGAGAGCGAGAGAGAGGAGAGAGAGAGAGAGAGAGAGAGGAGAGAGAGAGAGAGAGAGAGAGAGAGAGAGAGAGAGAGAGAGAGAGAGAGAAGAGAGAGAGAGAGAGAGAGAGAGAGAGAGAGAGAGAGAGAGAGAGAGAGAGAGAAGAGAGAAAGTGTTGGCGAAAGAAATGGGGAAATGTGAGTATGTAAATAGGATATGCAAGGATGAGGACAGGATTTAGAGTCTGGATTGTGGATATGTGGGTGTGTTTGTGGATTGTGGGTAGATGAAGAGGGAATGAGGAGGGAAGGGGGGCGGGTGAAGTGGTGTCTGAAGTGAGTGAAGAGGCCTGGAGCTTTAATGTGAGAGAGAGAGAGAGAGAGAGAGAGAGAGAGAGAGAGAGAGAGAGAGAGAGAGAGAGAGAGAGAGAGAGAGAGAGAGAGAGAGAGAGAGAGAGAGAGAAGAGAGAGAGAGAGAGAGAGAGAGAGAGAGAAGGAGAGAGAGAGAGAGAGAGAAGAGAGAGACGAGAGAGAGAGAGAGAGAGAGAATGCTAATACAGACCCATAAGAGGTATGGAAACTAATCAACAGAATCAGACAAAGAGATGAAATGAAAAAAAACCCAAAAGAATGCACGGAGTAATTTCGATGTTTGTTTTTCTTCGTAAATTTTTCGTATATTTGTACGTTTATTTGTGATTTTCAGGTTTATCTTTGTGGCTCAGGGAAAGAGTGAAGCGATGCCATGAATGTTAGCGGGAGATATACGGGAAAAAAAAGTAGTTGTAGAAGAATCTTTTTTTCAAACAAGAAGATTGATTGGAAAAATGAAGAAAGGAGGACATTTTGAAAAGAGAAAAAAAGAGGAACAATGGTTTAGATAAGAAGAGTGAAAACAGAAAGTGAAAGCAGAAAAGAGGAAAGAGAAGATAAAAAGATATGAGATGAAAATATAGAAAAATTGGAGGAGCAATATGCTACAAAATGAAAAAAAACCTCATGATAGATTGGTTCAAACATAATATAAATGATATAAATGAATACCAGTTAATCAACATATCGGGAAAAAAAATAGTTACTTAATATAGGTAGTATATAAAAATATATATAGTGGTATATAGAAAAAAAAGTCACTTATTGCTTAAATGATGTGTCAAAATTCATTACCTTTACGAAAAAAATCATGATTCTTCTTTTTCCAAGTTTATTTACGTAACCCAGAGCAATAATTGAATGTAAATAAAATACGATGTAAATATAAATGATTAATGTAAAAAAAAGATAAAATGATATGAATGAGATGAATGATATTTCTATCTTATATTAATAAAAGCGAAAGTGTGTCTGTCTGTGTGTGTGCGTGTGTGTGTGGTATAGGTTCCGCCCCCCGTGGCGCAAACACCTCATATGGCACATTTTTGGAATCAGGTTGACCAGGGGAAGGTCATAAGCCCACTTATGAGATGATCCGATCACTTTTTTTTTTTTTTTTTTTTAGCAGCCTATTAGCGAGAATTGTGAAAACAAAAGTAGGTTGCGAGAATTGAGGAAGCCTTGATGTAGGGTGATGGGTAATGGGTGAGTGAATGGGTGGGGTGATGGGTAATGGGTGTGGGGTGATGGGTGAGTGAATGGGTGGGGGGTGATGGGTTGGGGGTGATGGGTGAGGGAATAGGTGGGGGGTGATGGGTAATCTATAATAATATAAGCAAAAGTGTGTCTCTCTGTCTGTCTGTCTGTCTGTGTTGTGTGTGTGTGTGTGTGTGTGTGTGTGTCTGGTATAGGTTCCGCCCCCCGGGGCGCAATCAACTCATATGGCACATTTTTGGAACCGGGTTGACCAGGGGAAGTTTTAAGCCCAATTATGAGATGATTCGATTTTTTTTTTTTTTTTTTTTTTTTAGCAGCCTATTAGCGATAATTGTGAAAAAAAAGTGGGTTGCGAGAATTGAGGAAACCTTGATGTAGGGTGATGGGTAATGGGTGAGTGAATGGGTGGGGTGATGGTAATGGGTGTGGGTGATGGGTGAGTGAATGGTGGGGGTGATGGGTTGGGGATGATGGGTGATGGGTGAGGGAATAGGTGGGGGTGATGGGTAATGGGTGAGTGAATGGGTGGGGGGTGATGGGTAATGGGTGAGTGAATGGGTGGGGGGTGATGGGTAATGGGTGAGTGAATGGTGGGGGGAATACATACATTTCTACATCCGTGATTTCAGGAAAGTTATGAAGGGGCTATCTGGAGAGTCCGTGTTTGGTGGGCCTTCGGCCCACCAAACACAGTGGTGGGCCAAAGGCCACCACTAATAGCCCTCCGCAGGAGCTAACCAAAAGTCCGCCGGAGGGCGGCTTTGCGGCTAGTAATAATATAAACGAAAGTGTGTCTGTCTGTCTGTCTGTCTGTCTGTGGTGTGTGTGTGTGTGTGTGTGTGTGTGTGTGTGTGTGTGTGTGTGTGTTGTGTGTGTGTGTGTGTGTGTGTGTGTGTGTGTGTGTGTGTGTGTGTGTGTGGTATAGGTTCCACCCCCCGTGGCGCAATCACCTCACATGGCACATTTTTGGAACCAGGTCGACCAGGGGAAGGTTTTAAGCCCACTTATGAGATGATCCGATCACTTTTTTTTTCTTTTTTTAGCAGCCTATTAGCGAGAATTGTGAAAAAAAAGTGGGTTGCGAGAATTGAGGAAACCTTGATGTAGGGTGATGGGTAATGGGTGAGTGAATGGGTGAGGTGATGGGTAATGGGTGTGGGGTGATGGGTGAGTGAATGGGTGGGGGGTGAGTGAATGGGTGGGGGTTGATGGGTGATGGGTGAGGGAATAGGGGGGGGTGATGGGTAATGGGTGAGTGAATGGGTGTGTGGTGATGGGTAATGGGTGAGTGAATGGGTGGGGGGTGATGGGTAATGGGTGAGTGAATGGGTGGGGGGTGATGGGTAATGGGTGAGTGAATGGGTGGGGGGAATACATACATTTCTACATCCATGATTTCAGGAAAGTTAGAAGGGGCTATCTGGAGAGTCCGTGTTTGGTGGGCCGAAGGCCCACCAAACACAGGTGGTGGGCCGAAGGCCCACCAATAGCCCTCCGCAGGAGCTAGCCAAAAAGTCCGCCCGGAGGGCGTCTTTGCGGCTAGTATTTAAATAAGAATAATGTAATTAGAAAAGAAAATGAAGAGAACATGACGTATGAGTGATTAACATTCTTCAGTGAATAATGGATCTATTCTTGAATACTTAATTAACACAATTTAGCCGAGAGTCTCTAGGGGTAATTAGTTTCAAATTACCTTGCAAATGAAGTGAATTACGAGGCTAGACCTTGTGTGTTTTTCAAGTTTATCGCGTTGTATATTCATGTGGCTGACAGGCTGACAGGGAACAGGTGGAGGGACAGAGGCAGGTATAAATGTAGGAAGACAGGAAGGTGGGTGGGGAGGAAGACATGAAGGTGGGTTGGGAGGAAGACAGGAAGATAGGCGGGGAAGAAGACATAAAGGCAAGGAGGATAGCAGGAAGGAGGAGAGGCAGACAGGGGTAGAGGAAAGTCACAAGGGAGGAAGATCTAAATGATTGAATGAACAG
>JACEEZ010005336.1:150000-152500 GCA_016584305.1 Chionoecetes opilio | reverse complement strand
TGTGTGTGCGGGGCCCAAACGAGATGAAAGGCCTGGACATCCCCCGGACGTCACACCAAAAGACCCCCCGCGCTCGCCCCGCTCCGCCCCCCCGTACAGTTTCTTTCTCATTTTCACGCTTTTTTTATGCGTTAATCTGAATCCCGTCTTTATTTCAATTTTTTTTGTTATTTTAGTACCGTAGAAAACAGTAAAGGGGGGAAACCCATACCCACACACAGACAGAAAGAAGACGACAGACAGACACCTTTCGTTATTTTTTTTAAGAAAGTAGATAGAAGATAGTGTTAATCCACCAACTTTGAAAGATACAGAAGCAATACATAAAACAAAACAAATACAGGAACAGAACCCCCTGGGAACCGCATGCAGAATGTAACAGGACTGAGGAAACTTTAGAACCCTTTCTATTACAGTGCGGGGAAAAAAAAGAAAAAGGAAACATAAATTTACAAGACAACACACTGACAAATGCTTAAAAATTGCAACTTTTTTACCCCTAGCAGAGAACAGATGCAGATATAAAGAAAAAACGTTTTTACTGATGGGGAAAATAAGGAAACGCAAGAACTTTGATTAGCAAGCAAGAAACCAAAAATTCAAAAGAGCATTCACAAGTAAAGCAAAAACGGGGTGATCAAGAAACAAACACCACAACACTCAAGAATCAGAAAAAAATCCCCGTATTAGGTTTCCCCACATTTCATCGAATCTCTAGTATGGAACCCCAATGGATAATTAGTAAAGTGTAATTTTTTTATATCCCCTTTCTTCGGGCTGCGGGCACCGTGGGAATGTGGGTCCTGATTTTTGTGCGGAATGTTGAAATGGCGAAACCTGTAGACTCTCCATTTTTCACTTTTTTTACAGATAACTGTGCCCTAAAGCATGTTACAGAGTATTTGAGATGATATTTTTTTTATGAGATGTTAGAGCACTGGTATCGACAAAAGAATTTGAACCAAAACCTCACCTGAAAAGGCTTTACTTTGAGTGAATATTTTAGTTTTATGAGAAAAATTAAATGTAAGTTTTCTCAGGGAAAAGTATGCCTCTATGGGTTTGTAAATGACAGGGCAGCAGTTAATCGTAAAACCAGTAAAATAAGAAGATGAATGGAGGGGTTACAGGATTTCGCGTGAAAATTTTTCCAAAACACCCAAATTTCGTAAACAACATTCTCACGAGTCCCAGCGAAACCCTTTCTTTAGTTAAAAAATAGTCAGCAAAGCAGCAGATCCCACTAGCTGTGACGAGGTGAATCAGAAGTAAAAAACAAAAAAAATGATAATTTTCCAAAAAAATTAGTAAATTTTTTTTTTTAAATAGCGTCCGCCCTTTTTTTGCTACAAAAAATTCGCTTTTTATGCCCTTTTAAGTATGCTAATAGCTAGACTTTTCCGTCTCACTTCTTTCATTATTAGCATAAAAACTACTAAATAAAAAAGATATAGACTCACCCCGTACTGGCCGCGGTGAAAAAATTGTCCCGTTTTATTTTCTCTGAGCCATGGTGGGAAGCACCTTTCTCTTTGGGAAACAGAATATACCACTCTAGGGCCTTTTTTTTAGTTCCCCTTGAATTGGGCAACAGACATGGACGGGATCCTGTGGGTAACTTGGAGAAATGCTCCCGCCCTAACAAAAACAAAAAAAGATAGAAGTACGCCACATAAACCCCCGCCCTGACCGCCTTGATGTGGGGACAAAAGATGGCCGTGGAAACGGGGGGCGCGCGCGGGAATTTATGCTGTGACGTCACAGCCTTTTCCCAGGCGATGTAACAGGCTTGTCTCTCGGTGGGTTTGGTGTGTGTGTGTGTGGTGTGTGTTGTGGGGTGTGTGTGGGGGGTGGGTGGGTGGGTGGGGGGGGGGGGGGTTGTGTGTGTGTGTGTGTGTGTGTGGGTTGTGTGTGGGGGGTGGTGTGTGTGTGGGGTTTTGTGGTTTTCAGTAAATAAAAATAACTTAAGCAATGAAAAAGTAAAAAAAAGAGCAAAACGAAAAAGAAATACGTATATACTAACATTTATAAAACTGACGTAAAGAAGAGATAAATAAAAGCCATTAAGAGATTTTTGTTATGACTATATTATTGACCACCATACATTCTCTCTCTCTCTCCTCTCTTCTTTCCCCTCTCCTTCTCTCTTCCTCTCTTCTCTCTCTCTCTCTCTCTTCCTCTTCTTCCCCTGATTCAATTCAGCTCTAAAATCTGGAACTTTCATTTTCCCCCTTTCCCTCCTTCCCCCCCAGAACTTTCCAATAAACATTTCCTTTAAAGTGGATTTTTCCCCCCCCTTACTTCCCTTTTCCCTGTCCCCTTTGGGTTCCTCTGTTTACAATACCTCCGCAACTACTTTTCTCCTCAATGACGGGTTGACTTGTCTTGTTTATCTATAACCCGATACTTAAATCATTCTCTCTCTCTCTCTCTCTCTCTCTCTCCTCTCTCTCTCCTCTCCTCTTCTCTCTCTCTCTCTCTCTCTTCCTCTCTCTCTCTC
>JACEEZ010005336.1:132500-147500 GCA_016584305.1 Chionoecetes opilio | reverse complement strand
AGTAGTAGTAGTAGTAGTAGTAGTAGTAGTAGTAGTAGTAGTAGTAGTAGTAGTAGTAGTAGTAGTAGAAGTAGTAGTAGTAGTAGAAGTAGTAGAAGTAGTAGTAGTAGTAGAAGTGGTAGAAGTAGTAGTAGTAGTACTAGTAGTACTAGTAGTAGTAGTAGTAGTAGTAGTAGTAGTAGTAGTAGTAGTAGTAGTAGTAGTAGTAGTAGTAGAAGTAGAAGTAGAGCTAATAATAATAGGGATAACAATATTTAGTGAACATACTGATCCTATAAGTGATACTAATAATTATAGTAATAATGATGATCATAATAATAATAATAACGATGATAATAATAATGATATAGTAAAAAAACAATACTAATGATAATGAAAACAATCGTTCTAATGATGATAATGATAAATTACCTCTCCATATTATACAGCATAAAGGATGTAACGAAGTTAGGAAAGTTATTGTTAAAGTGAATCGGAATTAATGGATATTTTCTTTCTTTCTCAGTTCCCCCCTCTCTCTCTCTCACTCTCTCTCTCTCTCTCTCTCTCTCTCTCTCTCTCTCTCTCTCTCTCTCTCTCTCTCTCTCTCTCTCTCTCTCTCTCTCTCTCTCTCTCTCTCTCTGCGGGAACAATAACCAAAACAACAAAGGAAAAATCTTCAATTAATCACCAAACACTTCTGCTACATGTAAACAAACATTTTGGTAAACTCCACCACCACCACCACCACCACCACCACCACCACCACTACACAAACATTAATCTTAACTATGTAATCAGAAATAAATAAGGTTCTTTCAAGTAATATCCTTCCTTCGATTTTCCATTCTGTCGCCCTCCCTCTCTCCTCTTCCTGCCCCTCTCCACACTTCCTGCCCCCTCATACTTTATAAAAATACAAAGTTTTCCCCACATAACTGGTGACTTGTTTTAATATAAGAGTGCTTGACTGCCCTATGTATGTTATAATGGATTAAATCGTCTATTAAATCGTTCATTATTATGTTTCATGCTTAAATGGTAGTAAATTGTAGGAAAGAAACACTGAAATATGACAAAAAAACAAAACAAGGTGGCTGCAACTTTTCGGTTTCACAACTTTTATAAACTTAATACCTTTCAATATTTATCCTATTGTGTTTCGTGTTCATATCTCGTTTTATAATCCAATAAATACACACACACACACACGCACACACACACACACACACACACACCACACACACACACACCACACACGGGCAACACACAACACCAAAACACACACACACACAGACAGACCACACCCCAGACACAGGGCACACACACACACACACAGACAGACACACACACACACACGCACCACACACAACCACAACAACCACACACACACACACCACCACACACACACACAAAACCACACACAACCAACAACACACACACACAGACAACACACCAACCACCAACCCACACACACGAAACGTCCATCTGAAAGTTACAACACTGATGGTTTGTTGACTACATATCTATTCTATCCAGAGATTAATTAACAGAGTTCCTTACATACGTCCATCAATTACCTTCACACCACAGCTCAAGGGGAAAGGCAATTTTTCTTCTGGGTAAAATGGACGACTGGCTCACTGTATTATGATAATGTATTTAATGCGGATGATCCCACCGCTGCCACCAATGTAACACCGTCCTTGACAAACTGACGAAGGAGGTAGAGCACAGTTTTTTTTTCTATAATATGTCTTAGCTGTATTTAAAGGCTCGAATCCCTGCATTTTTTTCTATAAGTCTTAGCTGTATTTAAAGACTCGAACCCCTGCAGTTTTTTTCTGTAATAAGTCTTATCTGGATTTAAAGGTCCGAATCCGTGCATTTTCTTCTTCTACACTAAGTCTCAGCTGGATTTAAAGGCTCAAAACCATGTATATTTTTTTCTTAATAAGTCTTAGCTGTATTTAAAGGATCGAACCACTGCAGTTTTTTTTTTTATAATAAGTCTTTGCTGTATTTAAAGGCTCGAACCCTTGCACCATAGACTATAACAATCGCTGTTATCACTGCTACAACACTGAAGACTATTGACTGAATGACATGATGTACGTACGATCAATGACCATTTAGTTCAAAGCTTCGAAAAAACATACAACTTTGTCATGCAGATCAGTACGTAGAACAGGATAATAAATTCCCAATAGTAAATAATATATACAAACGTTGCAAGGCCTCGATAAAGAACGTGACGTGATTTCAGTGCACAAAACTCAATGATTAATCCTCGCTTCTATTTTTTTTTCACAACACAACATGAAATCCTGAGTGAGTAATGTTTTCGATACACACACGACACACACACACACACACACACACACACACACACACACACACACACACACACACACACACACACACACATACACACACACATACACACATACACACACAACAAAAAGTGTGGAAAATCCCGTCTCAGCAACAGCAGTTACAACAACAGAACCAAAAATTTTATTAGCTTGCAGGAATATGAGGGTTTTTGAACGAGACTTTACGAAGCAAGGTCACGGATGATCGCCTGGACACTCGTGAAGCTGGATAATCCCGCCTTAGAGACTCGTCCAGCTTAAAAAAAAAATGCAAATTGTTTTATTCGCAACAATATCTAAGCAAATGTTTTAAAAGAGCATCGCTGTTAATGTCTGTCTGTCTGTCTGTCTGTCTGTCTGTCTGTTAAGCCCGTCTGTTAAGCCCGTTCATGCAATCTCTTTCCTCGCCTGCAATGACCTTCATGTTACGAGACACACACAAAAGAGGCGAGAGAAAAAAAATGAGCAACAAAAGTAAATGATGAAGCAGAAGACTTTTATCAACAAGAGTAATGAAAACAGAATACCTACAGAACACAAACACACGCACACACACACCCACACGCACACACACGCCCACACACACACACACACACACACACACACACACACACACACACACACACACACACACACACACACACACCATTAATTCCTCACGCCTCACTAAGCCTCATTATTTCATCATCACACCTGCGGATTAACCACCAAGAATGCTCGCTCGCTTTTTCCTCACCTGGTAATGAGTTGGAAGCCATTTTTCCTCCCCCCCTTCCCCCCCACTGCCCCCTCCTCCCCTCCTTGCTCCCTCCTGCTTACCCCCCACTGCCCCCTCCTCCCCTCCTTCCTTACCCCCCACTGCCTCCTCCTCCCCTCCTTCCTTACCCCCCACTGCCTCCTCCTCCCCTCCTTCCTCCTCTCTTGTTCGGGTAAACATTTCTTAATCTCAGGTGTCACAGCCAGATGCCCTAATGGCGTTTTGTTTATTCAGAATCTCTTTAACTTGGCCTTAGCAGTTCTTTCTTATAGTTATTGCCAGAATATAAGTAAATGAAAAAATATAAACGATGTGAAAATCTGAAAGTAATGACAATAAACATTCTGCCGCTTGAGGGTGGGGAAGGGAGGGGAAGGGAGGGGAAGGGAGGGGAAGCGAGGGGAAGGGAGGGGAAGGGAGGGGAAGGGAGGGGAAGGGAGGGGAAGGGAGGGGAAGGGAGGGGAAGGGAAGGAAAGGGAGGGGAAGGGAGGGAAGCGGAGGGAAGGGGAAGGGAGGGGAAGGGAGGGGAAGGGAGGGGAAGCGAGGGAGTCAAAAAATATTGTTCCATCATTGAGAGAAAGTTTAGAAAAATGGTTGTAGTGAACTACTTGAAATGAAGTTTGTTTTTTATTGTTAAAGTTTCTGGAATCATTATAATTTCTATTAATATTTTCATCGTTATCGTTGTTATTGTCATTGTTACTGTTATTCTGACTATCATTATTTTGATCATTATTATTGTTTTGTTTATCTACTGTTATCACTGACATCATAATCTCTATCAAGACTAACACAGGTTCTATTACTACTATTATTTTTATTGATAAGAATAATATAAGTAACAATAATAACACTAATAATAACATCAATGATATATATTTTATCATTACTCATTTTATCATTAATATCATTATTATCATTACTATCATTATTATCACTATTATCATTACTATCATTATTATCATTATTATCATTGCTATCATTATTATCCCTATTATCATGGCTATCATTATCATCACTATTATCATTGCTATAATTTTTATCACCTTTGTCATTTAATTTTCTTATTCACAGACACAAGAGTACGCAAAACAGTACATTCTTTTTGCCTCGACTTTCCTACATGGTCCATATTTTCAGAAATTCCCAGACGAATGTAAAACGAAAGAAATAAACTTTACACTGGAAGGAAGAAAATAATTTTTTTATGAGGGCTCGGGAACAGTGTCTCCGTGTGTTCGTGTGGGTGTTGGGGGCGTGGGGGAGTGGGGGGAGGAGAGGGCAATGGAGGGGGAGTTAAAAAGGAGGGGAAAGGGGGAATTATTCTTTCCTCCTACCTTGAAAAAAAAGGAGCATGCATTTTCGGTAAGTCTTTTTACGACCCCCATAAACTATTCTGCCCATTCTCTCTCTCTCTCTCTCTCTCTCTCTCTCTCTCTCTCTCTCTCTCGTCTCTCTCTCTCTCTCTACCCGTCAGGGTGGCTCGGTTGGTAGAGCTGCGGGCTCGTGTGTAGCGTCCCTGCATTCGGTCAGCGGTTCGAGCCCACCAAGTTCGTCCTGGCGTGGTGGCGCTTTGTATAGTCAATAACATTGTCGTTGGTACTTGCAAAGTGTCTAGATAGGATCAAAGTATCTTCTCTCTCTCTCTCTCTCTCTCTCTCTCTCTCTCTCTCTCTCTCTCTCTTCTCCTCTCTCTCTCTCTCCTTTTCTCTCTCTCTCTCTCTCTCTCTCTCTCTCTCTCTCGTTTCCTGTTCCTGCATTACTTCTATCCATCTCTAACTTTTGTCCTTCCTTTCTTTTCTGTTCTCATTCTCCTTCAATCTTTTCTTTTGTGCCAGTCTGTCCGTTAAGGTGTGTTGTTGTGTGTGTGTGTGTGGTGTGTTGTGTGTGTGGTGTGTGTGTGTGTGTGTGTGTGGTGTTGTGTTGTGTGTGTGTGTGGTGTGTGTGTGTGTGTGTGTGTGTGTGTGTGTGTGGGGTTGTGGTGGTGTGTGTGTATGCGTTGCGTGCGTGTGTGTGTGTGTGTGTGTGTTGTTTGTGTGTGTGTGTATTCTGCCTTTGTATATTGTCTTCTCCTCTCTAATCTCTCTTCTCTCTCTCTCTCTCTCTCTCTCTCTCTCTCTCTCTCTCTCTCTCTCTCTCTCTCTCTCCTCTCTCTTTTTATATAAAATATATATATATATATATATATATATATATATATATATATATATTATATATATATAATATATATATATATTATATATATATATATATATATATATATATATATATTATATATATATATATAATTATATATATATCTAGGTCAAGGGCATATAGATACCTTACCTCATCGGGCAATCGTCTTAATGTTCGTGTTTTCACTGATGAACACAACGCCTTGAGGCATTTGCATATCTCAGTTAAATTACGTCGACAGGTGAGGCAGGCGAGGAGGAGATGTAATGAGTAAGGTGAGGCAGGTGAGGTAGGTAAGGAGGCGTAATGAGTAAGGTGAGGCAGGCGAGGAGGAGGCGTAATGAGTAAGGGGAAGGTGAGGCAGGTAAGGAGGAGGCGTAATGAGTAAGGTGAGGCAGGTAGGGAGGAGGCGTAATGAGTAAGGGGAAGGTGAGGCAGGTAGGGAGGAGGTGTAATGAGTAAGGACAGGTAAGCAACGACGTCACCTGCCTTAACATGTTCAGACGTGGGTGGAATTTAAGCCGCAAATATTTGTATAAAAGCGAGTATTTTTGTTTGGCAGAAAAAAAATCAAGCATATTATATATTTTTCTATTACTACTACTACTACGACCATTATTACTACTAGTAATACTACTTCTACTACTACTACTAACTACTACTACTACTACTACTACTACTACTACTACTACTACTACAACTATTACTTCTATTACTACTACTACTACTACTACTACAACCATGGTTGTTGTAGTAGTAGTAGTAGTAGTAGTAGTAGTGGTAGTAGTAGTATAAATAGTAGTAGTAGTAGTGCTACTACTACTACTATTTCTACTACTACTACCACTACTACTATTACTACTACTATAACTACAACTCAGATCACCATACTGTTAGAAAGAAAAAAAACCCTGTAACTTATATGGTATCTATAACAAATTAAAAAGGTCAACATCACGTTATTCACAGACAAAAACAATAATTCATAAACAATAACAATGATTTCACAGTACATTATTCCTGCTATTGTGTTTGCAAATGACATTTTAATAAAGAGAATATTGCCAACAGAGCCTCGTTTCGTCGATACTGACAATACACTTTCAAACATGGATGTGAAGCCTTTCAATTCCATCGCAAAACGTAAATATTTAACCAGCGAGGTTACACAAATCACAATGGAACATATTTTTGTGACTTGAAACGATCAGGATGAGGAAAAGAGAATAATTTCTAGGATAACCTGCAATAGGAGAGATGCACCGGAGAGATGCCACCGAGCGCCTAACTACTGATCTTTCTATAATTTCTGATTGGGGCAAAGCAAACCTTGTTTTGTTCAATGCCTCAAAAACCCAATTTCTTTACCTATCTACTCGACAAAACCTACCAGATAACTATCCCCTCTTCTTCAATGACACTCAACTGTCTCCTTCTTCTACAATGAACATTCTAGGACTATCCTTTACTAAAAATCTGAACTGGAAATCTCACATCTCATCTCTTGCTAAAACAGCTTCCAAGAAGTTAGGTGTGCTGTGGCGTCTGCGTCCTTTTGTTTCTCCCTCCCAATCGCTTGCTCTCTACAGGGGCCTTATCCGCCCATGTATGGAGTATGTCTCACATGTTTGGGGAGGATCCACTCATACAGCTCTCCTAAACAGGGTTGAGTCAAAAGCTTTTCGTCTCATCAACTCCTCTCCTCTGACTGACTGTCTTCAATCTTTAAATCACCGCCGCAATGTTGCTTCTCTTGCTCTCTTCTACCGTTATTTTCATGCGCACTGCTCTTCTGAACTTGCTAACTGCATGCCTCCCCCACTTCCGCGGCCTCGCTGCACAAGACTTTCTACTCATTCTCATCCCTATTCTGTCCATCTTCCTAATGCAAGAGTTAATCAGTATCTTTACTCTTTCATCCCTTTCACTGGTAAACTCTGAAACTCTCTTCCTGTTTCTATTTCTCCACCTTCCTACGACTTAAATCTTTTCAAAAGAAGAGTAACAAGACACCTCCCGAACTAAATTGGCCTACCCCTGTTTTTATTTTATTCTCTTACTGTCTTCTTTATAGAGACTGGCAACTAAGCGGGCTTTGTGTTACCCATTTTTGTTGTGCCCTTGGCCAGTTCCTTGTGATGTAAAAAAAAAAAAAAAAAAAAAAAAAAAAAAAAAATGGATTCAATATAACATAGTATTGTGAGTAATTTATAAGCTGGATATCATAAATAGGTAAACACTTGACAAATAAACAGGTATATGAAAGATAAAAGAGATATGATTAAATATATAACTAGTATTGTAATTCCTAACCTGAAATCATAAACAGATAACAATTGACGAATAGAAATAGAAAAAATTAAATAGTGAAATAAATTGAAAGTAGAAAAATAAAATAAAATAGTTAAAATAGTAAAAAATAAGCAGGTATAAGAAAGGTAAATGTAAGTCACGTGAAGATACAGATACTAATTAGCCATTAATCTGCGTCTAATCAGTAACACAAGACACTCAACAGTCTTCAATAACGAAAACTGACATCTTCGAGACTACCAGTAACGTCCATCATTCTATTCCCGCCTTTACACACGCCTGGCACAAGACTATTTTCCTGTAACAAGCCATTCATTAATCTGCGTTTAATTACTAACAAAAGACACTTCACAGTCTTCAATAACGAAAACTGACATCTTCGAGACTACCAGTAACGTCCATCATTCTAGTCCCGCCTTTACACACGCCTGCAACAAGACTCACTCTATTTCCTGTAACAAGCCTGGCGTCGCATACCTCAGCACAGCAGGTATCCAGGTATCCAGACTGGCAGGTAAAGCTAAACAATTCCTCACTCTATTCTTCCTCCTACGTACAAACCTCCTCCACAAATATCTAGTGTCTCAGCTCCTCCCCCCTTTTTATTTCCCCTTTACTCTTTTGTTTTGTTCTTACACTCACACATTTTCAAAGTTCAAAGAAAATCTACAAAGAAGAAAAGTGAGAAAAAGGTTGATAGGAATGTGCAGTCGAGCTTCTTCCATCTTCCTCACATTTTCCATTCTCATACTCTCTTATTCTCTGGAAGTCAAGCGAAACGATAGCGTTGTATGAATAATGTAAATACTCCGTTGTCTTCAGCATCAAATTGAATAAGATTGGATGGGATGGAAAATGCGTTGCCATTCAGCACGATGGTAGACTCAAACTACTCAAACTACAATATATGGAAAGTTGTTTTTGATCTACTTTCTTTCTTTGTTTTACTCGACACGATTACTTTGGAGATTTTTTCAACGTTTTGTTTTATCATTGTGTTCTGATTGTACTTCTTCCTCTAAGCTTTGCTTTGTAGTATCAGTGACTCTTTAGTTTCAGGGTAAAAGTTGATATTTTGTGATTGACCTAAAACAGCAAGATGACCTACAACCTTCCCCTACAAACTTCACCCCCCACAAAACTTCCCCCCACAAAACTTCCCCCCACAACCTCCTCCCCACAAACTTCACCCCCACAAAACTTCCCTCCACAAACTTCCCCCCACAAAACTTCCCTCCACAAACTTCCCCTCACAAAACTTCCCCCCACAAAAATTCCCCCACAAACTTCACCACACAAAACTTCCCCCCACAAACTTCCCCACCACAAACTTCCCCCACAAACTTCCCCCACAAAAC
This sequence comes from Chionoecetes opilio, assembly GCA_016584305.1. Taxonomy (NCBI): domain Eukaryota; kingdom Metazoa; phylum Arthropoda; class Malacostraca; order Decapoda; family Majidae; genus Chionoecetes; species Chionoecetes opilio. The sequence goes on along the minus strand of JACEEZ010005336.1, from coordinate 138,540 downwards.
TTCCCCCCACAAACTTCCCACCCCCCACAACCCCACTTCCCCCACAAAACTTCCCCCACAAAACTTCCCCCCACAAACCCCCCAAAACTCCCCCACAAACTTCCCCCACAAACTCACCCACACAAACTTCCCCCCACAAACTTCCCCCACAAACTTCACCTACACAAAACTTCCCCCCACAAAACTTCCCCCCACAAACTTCACCCACACAAAACTTCCCCCCACAAACTTCCCCCACAAACTTCACCCACACAAAACTTCCCCCCACAAAACTTCCCCCACAAACTTCACCCACACAAAACTTCCCCCACAAAACTTCCCCCACAACTTCCCCACACAAACTTCCCCACAAACTTCCCCCCACAAACTTCCCCCACAAACTTCACCCACACAAAACTTCCCCCCACAAAACTTCCCCACACAAACTTCACCCACACAAAACTTCCCCCCACAAAATTTCCACCCCACAAAACCCACACCACACACACTTACACAAGATATTCTTACAACTAATTCCAAAAGTTTGTGTATTTCCACGGCGTTACTTTCGCTTTTTTATCATCATTCCTCAGTGTTACTTGACTTCCACAACACAGGTATTCATTCATAAGTGGCTCTGTGAGAACATATTACAGTCCGAGGCACACATCCCACGGCGCTGCTTGTTCGAAATACACTCTCGGATACTACACAGAACGAGATAGCAACGAAAGTATTCAATAATCCGGAGAGTAGAAATGACAGATTTGTTTTCGTTTTTTTTTCTCTCTCTCTCTCTCTCTCTATGTATATATCTCTCTCTCTCTCTCTCTCTCTCTCTCTCTCTCTCTCTCTCTCTCTCTCTCTCGTCTCTCTCTCTCTCTCATCTCTTATCTCTCTCTCTCTCTGTCTCTCTCTCTTCTTCTTCTCTCTCTCTCTCTCCTCTCTCTCTCTCTCTCTCTCTCCTCTCTCTTCTCCTCTCTCTCCTCTCTCTCTCTCTCCCCTCTCTCTCTCTCCTAAAATGCACTCACTTATACCACACAGAACGAAACAGCAATGAAAGTATTGAATTATTGAGAGTACAAATGAAAGAGAAATGATTTTGTCCTCTCTCTCTCTCTCTCTCTCTCTCTCTCTCTCTCTCTCTCTCTCTCTCTCTCTCTCTCTCTCTCTCTCTCTCTCTCTCTCTCTCTCTCTAAAATGCACTCACTTATACCACACAGAACGAAACAGCAATGAAAGTATTGAATTATTGAGAGTACAAATGAAAGAGAAGAATGATTTTGTCCTCTCTCTCTCTCTCTCTCTCTCCTCTCTCTCTCTCTCTCTCTCTCTCTCTCTCTCTCTCTCTCTCTCTCTCTCTCTCTCTCTCTCTCTCTCTCTCTCTCTCGCTCTCTCTCTCTCTCTCTCTCCTCTTCCTCTCTCTCTCTCTCTCTCTCTCTGATACTACACAGAAGAAAACAACAATGAAAGTATGAAATAATCGATAAATTAGACATGAAAAAATTTGTTGTTGTTCTGTCTGTCTGTCTGTCTGTCCTGTCTGTCTGTCTGTCTGTCTGTCTGTCTGTCTGTCTGTCTGTCTGTCTGTCTGTCTGTCTGTCTGTCTGTCTGTCTGTCTGTCTGTCTGTCTGTCTCTCTCACAACACCTCCAGCACCTCGCCTCCCTGTGTTGTGCCTCCTCCGCTTCTCCTTTGTATGTAGCGTTCCTCCCTTTCCAATCACTGCTCTTTGATGGACTCCTCGACTAACTCCTCTCTCTCCTCCTCGTCTAACTCCAGCCTCTCGCCCTTTATTTAAATGGTACGGCCTCTGCTCCCCTCCCTGGACACCAACACAACAATAATTCTCAGTTTGCATTTACCGACTCCTAAACGTCCGCCTCCATGAAATTGAATCACAAACTTTGAAGGTAAGCTGAGGGAAATTCATAACTCAATAGGGATTTCCACCACACTAACCTTTTTGAGTTCTCTAGAAATTAATCTATTGTTATTATCCCAAAATTCTGTATTGTCATTTACTTGTTATTATATTCATTAAATTTATAACACAATATGCATTTCCTCCGCAATATCCTTTTTGAGTTCTCTAGAAATTAATTAATTACCATGCAAAAACTCTGAATTCTTATTTACATACGTGTCATATATTTATTTCGTAATAGACGTACACGATCATCACTGACGTTTTAATCTGTCAAGTTTATATTAAAATTTCATAAATAGTAGATTCGTGAGTTCAAATAATTATTTATCCTCCTCCATTTCCTGCACAGGAGTGTCAGGAGTCTCGCTGAGGATGTCGAGGGCCATTTGAACGCTAATGACCTCCGACCCGCCTACCGAGCCCTGAAGAAGCTCCGTTCCAAGTCTCCTTCTCGGGTGAGTGCTATTCGAACAGCAGATGGGCGCCTCGTGTCGGACATGGATGGGCAGATGGCTCGTTGGGCTGAGTACTTTTGGCAGTTGTTCACGGTGGACCCTCCAACTGAGCAGCTTCAACCACTGGGTTACAGGCAAGTGGATGCCGATCCTCCCATTGACAAACCGCACCCTCTCTTGACGAAGTCAGAGAGGGTGTAGCAAAGTTGAAGGGTGGAAAGGCAGCTGGTGTTTGTAATATCGTGCGGAGCTCCTCAAAGCTGGGGGTGGGGGCCATGATCCGCGGGTTGCATCTGTCCTGACTGCCGTGTGGCAAACAGGTACCATTCCTCCTGACTGGAAAAGGGGGCTGGTCGTCCCCATCTGGAAAGGAAAGGGGACCGTCAGGACTGCAACAATTACCACGTATTACATGCTCAGCGTAAACCAGGCAAGGTGCTTCCCCCTCTATTGCTGACACGAATTCGCGTCATCTGGTGAAGCATCAGAGACCTCAGCAGTCTGGGTTCACGCCTGGTAAGTCAACAACGGACCGTATCCTAGCGCTTCGTGTCCTGGTGGAACGCCGACGTGAGTTTCGACAGGGATGCTTGCAGCCTATGTTGATCTCAAGAAGGCGTTTGACTCAGTGCATCGTGGTCCTCTGGGATCTTCTGCGACTTCGAGGGATTCCTGCAAGGACTATTGGTTTGATAACTGGTCTGTATTCTGGGACTGAGAGTGCTGTGAAGTGGTGGGGCAGGTGTATCCAGCTTCTTTTCCTGTGAATACAGGAGTGAGGCAGGGTGCGTCCTTGCCCCATCACTTTTCAACGCTTGTATGACTGGGTATTGGACAAGGTTGTAGATCAAAGTGATTGTGGAGCATCCGTCGGCAACACCAGATCACTGATCTTGTTTTTGCCGATGATGCAGTAATCTTTGCTGATCGCTGGAGGTCCTTGGTGATGGCTCTCGAGGCGCTGCACGAGGAGGCAAAGCCTTTGGGACTTGAGGTCTCCCGGCTCAAGACCAAGGTCCAGGTATTTGGAGACTTACTAATGAAGCAGTACAGTCTGTTCATGCGTGTGGCGAGGACATTGAGATCTTGGAAAGTTTTACATACCTTGGTAGCGCAGTCCATAATGACGGCGGGTCACGTCAAGAAGTCTTACGACGGATTGGCATAGCCCACGGTGTTATGGACTCGCTCAGCGGGAGTATTTGGCGTTGTCGGTACCTGTGCAGGAGAACAAAGATCCGGATCTTCAAGTCGCTTGTGATCCCTGTCTTACTCTATGGTTGTGAGACATGGACACTAACTAGTGACTTGAAGAGACGAATCAATGCCTTTGGTAATAAGTGTCTTCGCAGAATCATGGGGTATCGCTGGGATGATTACGTGTCAAATCAGCGATTGCACCGTGAGACTGAATCGAGGCCTATTACCTGCATAGTCCGTCAGCGCCAACTTCGGCTATATGGGCATGTGGCACGCTACCCTGAAACCGATCCTTCCATCGGGTTGTATCTGTAAGAGACAATCCGGCGTGGAGGAGGCCAAGGGGGCGCCCACAAGGCTCGTGGCTGGGGCAAGTTGATGTTTCTTGTCAAGAGCTGCTTGGTATGGGAAAGGAGACTGCATGGGAACTCGCGCGTGGTGACCCCCGGGAGTGGCGTCGTAGGGTGGGCGAGGCGACGCGCCCCCCGGCGTATGCCCCCAATGATTGATTGATTTCCTGCACTGTAAACTAAAGCCACTTTCCTACTCTTCATCCAGTCGTGCTTTCAATAAATCATTTACGTGTATTCCTGTAGGTCGCAAGTCTGACGTTTACCATTCTAATTAAGATCAGACAGGAAATAAATTTACATACTATAAAAAAAATATATATAATCGCTTTAAAACTCCCAATTCTTTACTGCACTATTTTAAAATCCAAATCACAAACACGAAAGATTACGATTTAAAAACCTGGATGAGATGGCTGAACGCTTACACCGCCTGGCAGCATGACATTAAATGATGAAACTGCAGAGTGCAAAACGTAATCATAGCATTTCCCGGACCATTGAGGTACACTTGCACTATTTTCACTTCCAAACTATAGTCTATTTTTTTTAACGAGGCGAAAATTCCATTCTATCATAAGCTCTCATGCTTAAAATTATGCCTATATTTACCTGATCATATGGTTAACTATGATAACATACAGAAGAAATTTAGAAGAACCGTACTATTCCCTTCTCCTGTCATCAAATATCAGTCAGTAAGCAGCAGGGGGCCAGGATTTTTCACCTCGTTAAAGAAACAGACTAAAGTAGGCGCTGGTCTATCTATCCACGCGGACCCACGATCTAAATACTAGTTAGATTCTACAGTATAGATATACTATTTAATTCATGCGCGGACCTTTTAGTAGAGTGGTGCACGTGTGTGATGTTTGGCTGTGTATTGAAGAAAAGAATAAGCGCAGGACACACGGTCGAAACACTAGAAAGAACAAAACAGCTACGAAACTATTGAAAAACCAGGAAAGTAGAAATGAAATACAGGGAATTCTCTATTTTTCACTCTCCCTCACTCTCACGAAAGTATTTAATAATCAAGAGAGTAGATATGAAAGACAAGGAATATTATCTCTCTCTCTCTCTCTCTCTCTCTCTCTCTCTCTCTCTCTCTCTCTCTCTCTCTCTCTCTCTCTCTCTCTCTCTCTCTCTCTCTAAAAAGGAATTATCTTATTTTTCACTCCCTCTCGAAAGTATTTAATAATCAAGAGAGTAGAATAAAGACAGAATTCTCTCTCTCTCTCTCTCTCTCTCTCTCTCTCTCTCTCTTCTCTCTTCTCCTCTCTCTCCCCTCTCTCCTCTCCTCCTCTCTCTCTCTCTCTCTCCTCCTCCTCCTCTCCCCTCTCTCTCTCCTCTTCTCTCTCTCTCTCTCTCTCTCTCTCTCTCTCTCTCTCTCTCTCTCTCTCTCTCTCTCTCTACCTCTCCTTCTCTCACACCACACCAAACAATTCCTGTCAAAAATTTAGTGTCCACAATATCTGTCGGCTTCACCCTCGCGCCAGACGTCACCTCGCCTTTTCGAGCCGCCTGAAGGAGGGTCCGGATACGGTCACTATTTTCTCCGCAATAGCAGCTTCTGGTCCGACCGGGAAGCCGCTCAATTCGGGTCCGGGAGGCGTGAGGGAAGTGGATGTGGATGTGGATGGAAGTGGATGCCGGGAAGGGCGACGACAGAGGGATAAAAGGTTCCTTTCCTTTATAAAGACAAGAGTAAGATGAGCTGAAGGAGGAGGAGGAGGAGGAGGAGAAGGAAGAGGAGGAGGAGGAGGAGGAGGAGGAGGAGGAGGAGGAGGAGGAGGAGGAGGAGGAGGAGGGAGGAGGAGGAGAGGTAAGGAACAAATCATAATTTCGATGTGTTTATACTATTTCTGTGTGTGTGTGTGTGTGTGTGTGTGTGTGTGTGTGTGTGTGTGTGTGTGTGTGTGTGTGTGTGTGTGTGTGTGTGTGTGTGTGTGGTGTGTGTGTGTGTGTGTGTGGTGTGTGTGTGTGTGTGTGTGTGTGTGTGTGTGTGTGTGTGTGTGTGTGTGTGTGTGTGTGTGTGTGTGTGTGTGTGTGTGTGTGTGTGTGTGTGTGAGTGTTTAAAAGCAAGTAGATACTGACAAAAAAGAAAGAAAAAAAAACTGCAGCTAA
>JACEEZ010005336.1:122500-130000 GCA_016584305.1 Chionoecetes opilio | reverse complement strand
AATAGAAAACAATAAAAACAAAATTCAAGTCTCCCTCCTTGCTGCAATTTAACTTAATATAAAACAACAACCAAATCTAGATACAAATAATCCCCTTTACCACACATAGGAATCCATCTCCTTCATAACCGACAGACTGAACGTGAAGTATCTAATGTACAATCTTAAGTCTTTCATTTTTTTGTCCTTACCCAGTCCTTTGTGATGAAAAAAAAAAAAAAAATCTACAACCCCGAAATTGCCCGTAAAGGAGCAACGTTTCTCCCTCCTTCATTGTACTGCTACTTCGATATTGCGTCACCAAATTCCTTCCAGGCACCACGATAAGGGAAGCACACGAACCTCCTGTTAATTTAAATGGAAGAAAACTTAAAGAATTTCATAACATAACCCACAAAAAAGTCCCTCTTGCTAATTCAAATGGAAGAAAACTAAGAATTTCATAGCATAACCCACAAAAAAGTCCCTCTTGCTAATTTAAATGGAAGAAAACTAAGAATTTCATAACATAACCCACAGAAATAGTCACTCACATAGCATTCCATTCTATTATCACTTCACAAAAATGTCTTATCAATCGCAAACCATCATCATCCTCGCAAATGGGATGGAAAAGGAAGGCAATTATAAGACTAAAATAACTATATGTATTGCGGAGGAAGCGAGAGTGTGTTGGCATGAATGTAGTGCAGGCCTTTTTTTTTTTTTTTTCATCACAAAGGCCAAGGCACAAAAAAAGAGGTAACAAAAGGGCTTAGAGGAACCTTCAATTAGCCTTCTCGTGGCCTGCGATGTCTAAGGCTACGCGATGGGCAATGAGGTTAATCTTCAGACACAATGTACAAAGACGACCTTGGGTGAAAAGAATAAATACAAGAAGAAAAAATTGTTAAGTGAGAGTGAACGAAGGTGAGAAATCTGGGTCTTCAGTATAATTATGTTTACTTCTACTTCTACTACTACTACTACTACTACTACTACTACTACTACTACTACTACTACTACTACTACTACTACTACTACTACTACTACTACTACTACTACTACTACTACTACTACTACTACTACTACTACTACTATCTACTACACTACTATACTACTACTACTACTACTACTACTACTACTACTCTACTACTACTTACTACTACTACTACTACTACTACTACTACTACTACTACTACTTCTACCACCACCACTATTACTACTACTTATACCACAACCACTACTGTTGCTACATGTACAACTACTAATACCACAAGTCCACAACCACTACTACTACTTTCACTACTACTTTTACTACGTACTACTACTACTACTACTACTACTACTATACTACTGCTAACTACTACTACTACTACATTTACTGCTACTCCTATTTCTCCTATTATTACTACTACTACTACTAAAACGAGTTACTTTTATTATTATTGCGCTGGTAAGAAAAAGTCGCATTCCCCCCGGCCCACATAACTACCTAAGTCAGAGTAATGTGTCCCTGTGACCGCGTCCACACAACAACTTCCCTCACAAAGACCAAGAAAACTCGTTATTTTGACTTACAACACCCAACTGTACCCCCCAACACCCCCACATACTTACAAGAATACTATGAAAAAACATCCTGAAGTATACCAACAATAATACAGGTTCATGATGCTGTATGACACTTTTTCCCGTGAGTGATGGAGGAGGAAGGAGAGGAGAGGAGGAGGGAGAGAAGGGCGTCTGGCAGGGAAGGGAGAGTCAGGCAGCCTTGGAGTCAGTCTCGCATCAGCCGCCGTGCCGTATGGAAGTCAAAGGGGTGGTGAGGAAGCGAAGTCTGATCTCCGTGCGTCGCGTCTCACACTAAATAACCATAACTAACAGATACCAGATATTTCCCACGTCTATAAAAGTGTACTAAGGTGACATTAACAAGAATTTATGTATAGCTATTCATAATTATTTCTGAAAACCGTCTAGAAAGAGGGAATTAATGATAGAATTTTGATGATACGTAACTTTCTGCAAATCAAAGACAAGTGAAAAGTATAAGTAATATATATACTTATAAAAAATATGAACATTACGAGTATCTTCTTCGTGACCTGACCTTTGACCTTGAGGGTAATTAATATATACGAAAAAATGGCCTGTTTGAACTATAATTAGAAAAAATAATCCTTCACCGTGACTCTAATAAATCCTTAAAGTGACCTCGAAGTGACTCATCCCGTTGTGACTTTCTCCTCACGCCCCTTCCGCCCATCACCTGTCGCGGGCGTGATGAGGGCGGCGCGTGAGTGACTACCCCTCCCGCCCCCCTCCCGCCCACACCCCCATCAGGAAGGTCCTCCCGTCTCTTCACGCACAGAGGTAAACGAGTGTGTATTTACCTTTTTTTTTTTTTTTTTTTTTTACATCACAAAGGACTGACCAAGGGCAGATAAAAAACACGTATCAAAAAGCCCGCTCAGTTGCCAGTCCCTATAAAGGAGACAGTTGTATTTACCTAGTTGCGTTTTACAGGGCCTGAGCTACACTCTTGTGATCCCGTCTCCGTATCTACATTTATCCAGTCTTTCTTTCAACTGGTGCACATTCTTTACCGATATCACCTCCTCATTTAGTCCATTCCAAACTTCTACATTTATATGAGGGAAGCTGTACTTTATGTTGTTCAGGCAGGTGTGTGTGTGTGTGTGTGTGTGTGTGTGTGTGTGTGTGTGTGTGTGTGTGTGTGTGTGTGTGTGCGCGTGCGTGTGTGTGTGTGTTGCCTTGATTACCATTACCTGTTCCAATTATACCTGGATTTCATTATCATTATCACTATCAGTATCGTTATCATTACCATTAGTTACTCTTATCATTTATACAATCATTATCACTATTATTTTCATTATCGTTATCAGTCTGGTCACCTGAATCACAAAGGTAAGTAGTAATTGAAATGGTGAAGAGCGGTTTTTGCGAGGTGATGAAATGCGTATTAATTTTTTTTTCTGGGAGGGGGGAGAGAGCAGTAAGGAGGTCATGACACGCACATTTTTTCTTCATTTCTAACTTTTTTCTTCGTTACCTTTGAGTTGCTATTTACCGCTTGTTAACCTAAATAATCCATTACCTGTCGCTATATTTTTTTTATTATTATTTTTTTTTTTTGGTAGTTTCACAGGAAATTGTCTATCATCATAACATTATCATTTCGTTATTTTGTGTCATTTTTTTCTATCTTGACCAAAAAATTTTCTTTTTATTATTTCGAGTAGTTGGTGGAGTGGTTTACGACGCATTATTAAGCCACTTCGAATCCCGTGTGTTACTTTTCTTCATTTTTTATTTATGCACAATGGTAAAGCGTCTCAATCACGTCTGTCTCCCTTTATCTCCTTCTTGACATTATTTACTTTTGTACTCCTTTATTTACGTGTGTCTTTATTTCCTTGTTAATTTAGTCCTTTACCTTACTTGTTACTTTATCTCCTTGTTAATTTAGTCCTTCTTTACTTTACTTCCTTCTTTACTCCTTCTTTACTTTACTTGTTACTTTATCTCCTTGTTAATTTAGTCCTTCTTTACTTTACTTCCTTCTTTACTCCTTCTTTACTTTACTTGTTACTTTATCTCCTTGTTACTTTAGTGCTTATTTACCTTACTTCCATCTTTACTTTATTTGTAAATTTATCTTCCTGTTACTTTAGTCCTTCTTTACTTTACTTCCTTCTTTTCTCCTTTACTTTACTTGTTACTTTATCTCCTTGTTATCTTTATCTCGCGTTACGGCCTCGTTCGTGTCTTCCCAGGATAACAAAACCTCGCATACACACACGCACACACACACGTACACACAGACAAACACACACACACACACACACACACACACACACACACACACACGCACGCACGCACGCGAATCCACACTCCCTAATGACTAGTTTTATTGGTGTCATGACATTAACTAGACAGGCACATCCATTAGTCTTAGTAGTTATTTTTCTTCGTTGTAATTTTCATAGTCTGTCATTCCTGCATTCCAAGACTGTTTTAAGGGTTACAGGGAGTTTCATACACAAGTTGTTTTGTACCCAGGTTTTGTTAGTTGTTTCGTACACTGATTCTGAGTTTTTTCGTACATACCTGGTGTCGTTTCGTAACTCTAGTGGTCAAGTTCAACTCTGAGCTGAGTGTACGAAACGACTATGGTTTCATATAGACTACGAAACAACTTTTTGGTGTACGAATCTACTGGTGTACGAAACAACTTGTGTACGAACTGACTGCACCCCGTCTTATGTGTAACCACCCTCGTGCTTTCTTCCCTCGTGGCTTTAAATATTAGTGCTACGTTCAAAGTTTATCGAAAAAAATTGACTTTGAAGTTTATATAAGCCTCTCGTAAACTTAGGTTCCCGAAACTTTGGCATTATTTACTCCTGCGGGACAAATATAGATGCGATTTTTCTTTAGTCTCCTCTATCTTAACATTGTAGTCGACTTCCCACGCGCTACAATTTGTTTAGAGCTCTACGGGCTTACCTTGCCACCTTTCCTTACTTATTCCTGTTTAAACATGTCTATAGTTTTACACTGTTTTACGTATTACCTCCTAAGTTCAGTTTTATTTCCCTACACTATTCATAAATCATGAGTAACTTATCTTATACATACTTTGCACCATCTGACGCACTGCTCATGATTATATCTCGACCGTTATTCACAACCTTTTTCTGTATCATTTTTAATTTTTTTTATTTATTCTTTTACATTTGTGCCTATAGCGCTTGTAGGCAGTGACCTCCAGGGCTCGGATGGTAGGCCCTGGAGGTTTACTTGAGGGCTGTGATGGTTGGCCCTCGCCCGTGGTGGCGCAGGCAGGATTTTGATAGTTGCGCCTTTGATTAAAGGCTCATGCCGTACCCCTGTGTCCTCCGATGCACTCGCAATCGAAAGTAGAGTTAATGGGCAGTATGTGGGTGTTCTTAGGTCACTCGATGGTGCAGAACAATTTTAAGTGGATTTTTTGGCCCTCATCGAGGATCGAACTCGGGTCACCGAGAACCCCACCCCACTCGGAGACCCTAACCACTCTGCTACCACCTCCCCAAATTTACACTGACGACCTCATTTCCTTTTGTTCCTGTGTAATACTATGTACGTACAGTTCACAAAACCATTTATCAAAACTGCCACGTATTTCACACAATCTAAAATACGACATACATTAATCACCCATTTTTCTATACCGTCTAAACAGCCATAGTTTGTGTCTATCTGCTTCATGTGGACAATCCAAGTTGATTTTTTTTCTACGTGTTTGGGTTTTTCTCTGTTTCTGCCTCACTGTACACTTCCTTCACTAAATCTAAACTTACTAATTCTAAAACACTACACTCCCTTCACAACGCGTTCCATAATATTTTCTTTATTATCTAAACAGCCATATTTTATGTTTATCTGCTTCTTACACACGATCCTAAGTTATGTATGCTGGTTCTCTTATGTTTCTGCCTCACTGTACACTTCCTTCAACACACGTTCTATCCTTTCTATGTTTATATTTTATTTTTATCCTTTCTATTGTTATATGGGTTTTTTTCTATACTATCTAAACAGCTACATTTTGTATTTCTCTGCTTTATACACACGATCCACGATTTTTCTGTATTCTGGCTTTCCTCTGTTGTTTCTGCCTCTCTATGCACTTCCTTCCTTCCTTCACCACGCGTTCCATATACTTTCTATACCCTAAACAGCCATATTTTGTATTTATCTGCTTCATACACACGATCCATTCTATTCTGGTGCTCCTATATTTCTACCTCACTGTACACTTCCTTCATCGCGCATTCTATATATTTTCTAAACTATCTACAACAGCCATATTTTGTGTTTATCTGCTTCATACACACGATCCTAAGTTATGTATTCTGGTTCTCTTATGTTTCTGCCTCACTATACACTTCCTCCCTTCCTTCACCACGCGTTCCATAAATTTCTATACTATCTAAACAGCCATCTTTTGTGTTTATCTGCTTAATACACACGATCCTAAGTTATGTATTCTTATTTTCCTCCGTTTCTGCTTCACTGTATATTTCCTTCACCACGCGTTCCATAAATTTTCAATACTATCTACACTTTTAAACAGCCATATTTTGTATTTCTCTACTTAATACACAAGATTCAAGCTGTTTTATATTTATATGTGTTCGGGTTTTCCTCTGTTTCTGCCTCACTGTACACTCCTTCACCCCGTGTTAGTGTAAATGTGCTTCGTCAGCGCTTGGTGAGGGAAGAGGAACTATCACGCGATTTGGTGCTCGGTCGCTGCGGGTACCAAGTCGATTATAGGAAACTGTTGGTGAGGCATGATTGGACCTATTCTTGACCTCCTGTTCCTCCTCCAATCCCTCCCCTGCCTGATAATCTCTCTACCAATCCTCTCTTGACTCCTCCAATCCCTTCCTTGCCTGATAATCCCTCTACCAATCCTCTCTTGACCTCCTCCAATCCCTCTCCTGCCTGATAATCCCTCTACCAATCCTCTCTTGACCTCCTCCAATCCCCTCCTGCCTGATAATCTCTACCAATCCTCTCTTGACCTCCTCCAATCCCTCCCTTGCCTGATAATCTCTCTACCAATCCTCTCTTGACCTCCTCCAATCCCTCTCCTGCCTGATAATCTCTACCAATCCTCTCTTGACCTCCTCCAATCCCTCCCTTGCCTGATAATCCCTCTACCAATCCTCTCACCCTGCCTGATCATCCCCTGCACCTCTCATACCCTGTTTAATGACCCTGCAACTCCCATTTATCTTCACCAATGGACCGCCACCCACCCATTACCCTGCTAAATGGAGCTAAAAGTACCCATTATCTTATTAAACGGATCCTTGTATACCTATTCCCAGCCTAACCATCCCATCACAAACCATTATGTTACCTCAGGAACTCATAAAATAAACTTATATTAACTTCATTATTATTTTTTTACCTAACAAACCACACATCATCAATTTCCATGGTAAATACACGCTAAATTCCACCTTAACTACCCAATTCAACCCTTTAACCAACCGTACTCCATGTAATCCAAACGCATACTGTCTTAATCCTGATCTGGTAACCTCGCACATTCCATAACAATATCAAATAATCCCTTTACCTTGTTCAATAAGTAAAGGTAAGGCCCTGAATTCACCCTTTTACCTTGTCTATCTCTTCCTTACGTTACCTAGCACCTTATATATCTCCCTAAATACCTGGCACTCACTACTTCACTTCACTCACCATTCAAACCCACACTCTCAATCGTGATCTGGTAACCTTGCAAAATCCATAACAAAATTAAGTAATCCACTACACCCTTTTACTTTATCAATCTGTCCCTTACAATACTTGGTACCATACATACATACATATTTGGCACTATTATTACTATTATTACATATTTGGTACTATTTTAGCACAATTGGTTACATATCCTCCTACACCCTGTCACTCACCCCTCATCACCTTTAT